>CM060900.1:182418096-183018096 GCA_030762935.1 Hymenopus coronatus | reverse complement strand
TAAGCCCTCTGCTTTTTAGTTTAATCAACTATTAGGTCAAACATTGTCAATTAATAGTTTCTTTTAAATAGTCATGTAGTACAGGAGCTGTGTATAGGACAGGAGTCATTAGTATTAGAGAAGCAGTCTCATTTTATGTTGATTTGGCATGGAGAGGAGAGGAAAACAGCTTGCAAATTATTTTCCATGAAGGTGATAAAATATTTGCTGCTAATAATAAACCAAATATTATTTGGCAACATTAATTACACTTATGTTTGACATATCATTTTCTTGGTCTGGAACATGAATTTCACTGCCAACAATCTGTATTTTGTCTTCAATTTGTGTCCTTATTGCACTATATTTTCAGTTAATTTTGTAAGAGAACACATTTAATTTAGGAAAGAGGTGAAGGCATTTGTAATGTAACAAAATCTCTTTATCAATTCATATTCTGATTACAATAAATATTTCTATTTCAAGGTTGTAGCACAATTTTCTCTCGTTTCGATGAGAAAATTGATGACTATTCTCTCTAATTCAATCACGCTCTTGGAGTTCTCTCTCAAAACTGACTGTGTGAGCCTGCCGGCATAGCAAGAAATTTTCAGAAGTAGAGTTTATTATGGTCTGTTTACATTACATGCAGGTGTGACCATGATACACTGAAGTGTAACAATGCAGGGGTTTGATGTAAACCGTCAGCTCATGCTGTTACCTTTATGCACACCTGCAATAATAAGCCATGAAGGATGGAAATCAAAAGTCATTCATGCATGTGCAGCAACTCAGGGTGGTCAGTTATAGCCATGTACATTTGGCATGTAGTCTCAATGATCTCTCCTCAGGGCTGGTTGTTCCAACCATTGTAGCGGACTACATGCTCCAATTGTACCACCAGCCTCTTCCCTTGGGGCAGTCTCTGAATGCAGCAGATAAAATTAATCCTCTTCACCATGATCCATACCTTGCCATGGTTGAGGTTTGGAGCAGTGCAATTTGCTCCAGGTAGGTCAATATAGCCACACTAAATCACCCTGCTAGAAACCTTGGCTTTCGGCCTGCCAGTCATGATAGGTCTTCATCCAGACGCTCACTACTTGGATGTGTTGATGGGCAATCTCATTCATGTCGTGAATTCAGTCTACGAGATTCTCCACAGTCGACTGCTGGCGGTTCTGCCTCAGGGGTATTCCCAAACATGTTGCATGGTGGATGCATTTCCCTGACAGAGGCCAAACTGCCTGGTGTCAACACAGTGGTATCACGGGTTGTGGAAGAGTGGTAGGTCAGGAATAAAAGTGGCTTCATGGCATCCTAGTCTCTCTAGTGACTGGCCAAAACTTACCTCAAAAGTTCTTCTAGAGTCTTGATGTGCTGCCGATTTAAGTTTATGCCCCAATTCCTGTATAGCTTCAACAGTACCTCAAAGCAGCAGCATAATCATTCTACAAGATAGTTCGTAATGGTGTGGCCTATTGGTTAAGAATGTCACACACCTCCGGCCACTTGAAGTAATCCATAACCAACTAGATACTCATTACCCGTCTAATAGGGAATGGTCTAGCAATGATGATGGCTCTAAACTTGAAGGGTGCTCCGTTATTCTGCTGCCTGCAACCCCAGCTCCTGGTCTGTGTGCTGCAACTTGCTTCACACACCTGACATTGGCAGCAACAACTGTCAGTGTCTGTTCATTTAAGGGAAACAGAACTATCACAACCAAATTGTACACCAAAAAAATGTCTGCCGTATTCTTCAAACAACTGAGAACAAAGGCCCTAAGATTCATCTACATGGAATTTTATTGCACCTAATACTGTCCACAATTACCAAAATGTTACCCATTTTCCTTATTTTTCTTTGCAAAGTCAGGATGAAAATCCAGTGTATCAGTGACTTTGTTAAGTCCTAATCTAGGCTATCTTTCTGGAATAAAAAATTGAAAATTATCCTTCTGAATCTCTTGCATTCAAAGTCTCATTCATAAATACAAACCTCAGAAATGATGCTGACTTGGAAGAGCCAATTTGATCATATAACTGCCCAGGCTTATAGGTTATTTTGGGTCTGCAAAATATGTTCAGCAAGGTGTGGCATACTGTATATACTGAGTGTTCATTTTTATCTGCAATTTCCTTCACAAGAAATGTCATCATCAATCCCATTGCTGATGCAATTTCATTTACTGTCCCTCTAGCGACAGGGGATCTAACTTAATGTAATGCCAAGGCTGCTGAAGTGAGTTGATTACCTTCCACTCTAGTGACAGGGGATCTTACTTAATTGATGTCATCTATGTTGAGGTGATTCAAATACTGTCCCTCTAGTGGAAAGTGTTCATATTTGATGGATATTGTATCTATGCACTGCTATAATCATATTCACACAAGCATTAACATTCAACCACATGCACAAAGGTGTACATTAATCTGTAGTATACTGTATACAAATTCAGCCTATCAACAAACAGAACAATCGTGAATGTTTTTTATTATTGCAGTGGGAAAGTTGGTTGTTATAGATAGCAATGCAACCACAATTAGTGCTGTAGTTTGATTTCTTTTCTGCAAACCTTTACTGCTCCTTCTAGATAGAGATCTTTGTGATTAATTTCTCTTCTGCAAACCATAACTGCTCTTTCTAGGTAGAGGTTGCTGCAATTGCTTTCTCTTCCCCAAATAATCACTGGAGCTGCTCAGTAGAGACTGCTTGCTATGCACTGCTTAAGCCTTAGCACTTGTATTCTGTGTTGTAGGTTCACCAGTCAACTATGACATCATTCTTGCTCATCAACATGCAGGAAATCACAGATTAATGTCCACATCTAGCACAGTGCTATAATTAGTATTTTCTTTTCACTGCTCGTATTTGATAGCCAAGAGTTACATTCAAAAAGTGTAAAACTGAAAGGGTATTCTGCATTGGAATCATAAGGTCATTAACACAATTCCTACATTCACTGTCACTTATTCAGTGTGCAGTAAATGGAAAGGGTAGATAAAAACCTGGAGAAAATAAGGTATAATTCAGTATACTGAAGCTTCTGAACTAAATAAAAAATAGTGCTGGGTTCTATCAGAAAGGCATTTGAGTCATTTAGATTGGGAGAATATGCCAATATTTCATGTTGAGATTTCTATCTTATTCTGAATAAGCTACAAATGTAGGTATATATTTTTATGCTCCAACATTTGGTAGACTTTTAGTAAAGCCAAAGCTGACCTTGGAGTACTCCAAGTTTCTCATGAAACTCATTGATCATAATTTAAATGAATGGATGCCAGGACAAGTGAAGATTTTATAAAGTGAAATGGCATCCAACAATGGAACTCAAATACAATTCATGAACCTGAACAGAACTGGCACTGTTGTGAAAACCGGTTAAGCAATCCAGGATCAGTTACTCATCAGAGGTACTGATACTTCTACAGTGTGCTTCAGACATTTCAAACCTAATATAGAAGCTTGCTAAAGTTAAACACCAAATAACCTCACGTACTTGGGTCTTTTTCCAGGACACTTTCTCCTTAGAGAACACCTGCTGGGTGAGATGCTATGTTGAACTTATATGACAGCATATCAACACAGGGATGAGGAAGCTGCTCATCTGCTATTCAAGTGCCTTGATTTGCTCATCAAAGAGTTCTCAGTTTTGGGGGAAGATTTTCCAAAAACTTGAAATACACAAAACCATTTCAATCTAAAGCTTGATTCAGTTAATTATCACAATTAAATTAATAAATTATTAAAAGGTTGGGATAGTGCCAATAGATCTGAAAAGGCCGCACCCTCTTTAATACAATTAAGGAAGTTGCATACTTAATTCTAATGAAAAAATTGAGTTTAAGATTATTCCTTTTATTTCATATTTTGTTCTCCAATTCTGAAGGCTTTGAGTATAATGAAATATGGCAACATTAATTACAACAAACAACAAGAAAGGAATTCAAAATTCATGTTACACCCACTTATGCTGAAGACTTCAACTTGTTTCAAGTGTCACCTCAAGCATATACCAAAAGTACTTGCAATTTCTAGGTTAAAATAAAGGGAAATAAGGTGAGCTTCCTTCAATGCTGGGAAGTTCCCTTCAGTTTGTATGAATAAACCTGATTGAACCCAAAGAATCTGCTCTATCCTTAGCAAAGGAGTTAACTATCATGAGCACACTAAGCCTTGCATAAGGACAAAACAGTGACTGCTCTTTATCTATAGAATTTCCTTAAAGAAAACTGCAGGTATCTCAGTAAGTGCTTTAGGCTTATAGATTAAGGGAGCATTACTGTAATTCTGAAAATTGACCAGCACACAAAGGCATCAAAGAGTACATAAAACTCTGATATATGCAGCATCTAGGACAAATCTTATTCTAATTCCAGCCATTGTGGTGCATTAGCGCAGGTCTCCACTGCCTCCACAATAACAAAGCATATTGAGCTCAACAATTATCAAATAATGAGTATCTCCCTTGACCGGCATGTATTACATAGCATGTTAATTACAATTGTCTTGACAAAATAAAATTGTTTTATACCAGCAGTGGAAAATGTATTGAGTGATATATTTTTGGCTAATTTGCATAGACCCAGCTAAACTTCAACCACACATAATGTAGACAATTGGCCCAACATACTATTCCTTTTGGAGTTGTATTGAGTCACACTTATTTACACTTAAAAATCTCCACTTAATATGTTAAAAAACACTGAAACGTTTTCCAGGACATTTGCCCTCTTCTTCAGCAGTTTGGTGACTGGCGTTCCTTTCCCTTTCTCTCTTCCTCTTCTTGTATCGGATCTTGTTGCCATCTGATGTTGGGAGTGCAAAGTTTTAACACTTCATACAGTGGTGAGATTTCAAAATTTAAAACGTTATTGCTGTTTTTATAATGTAAATTTTTTCCCAGATATCTAATTCTATTGGTGACTAATGGTTTCAACAATTTTATATTTTGCCCAATGTTGTGGTTTTCTTCCCAAAAATGATATGAAACAGCAGATTTGTCTATTTGCTTTAGTTTTATGTTTCTCTGATGTTCTTTTAGTCTAATTTCCAAGTTTCTCTTTGTTTTACCTATGTAGAATTTTTCACAATCTTCACAGCTGATCTGGTAGATTCCAGATTTCAGTGTGTTTTGAATTGTATTCTTAAGGGGGTTATTCAGAATGTTCTTCAGGTTGAATTTGTTTTGTGGAGCTAGTTTTATTTTGAGTTTTTTGAAGATTTTTTCGAATTTTTTATAAGCCCAGGGGTGGTAAGTGAATTTTTTGTATTTCCAATCATTGTTTGAAAGAGGTGTTAAGAGTTGAATTTAACGCAATTTCTTTTGAATTTTTCTTTCTTTTTGATCATGTTCCTAATAAGGTCAGGGTTGAATCCATTTTCCATTGCTACTTCTAAAACACACACTTGCTCTTTTTAACATATTAAGTGGAGATTTTTAAGTGTAAATAAGTGTGACTCAATACAACTCCAACATGAAGAATACTTCACTGTTAATAGTGCTTCTGTTTATAGTAGTTATACTATTCATTGTTAACTAGCTAGAAAAATGGAGTGGATGAAGGAAAGTACAATGGAGTTAAATAATAACATACATGCAAGATGTCCATCTGGAATAAATCCTTAAAATACTATTATTTAAATGGATCCTATTGTCAATCATAAAATTTCTTCTTTTATTCTTGCACCTCTTCTACTTTATGACCACAAAGGCTAAAACCTGACATAAGAATCATATTGATATTAACAAATGCAATGTTTTTATACCTTGCGAACTTGTTGATCCAGTGGATATGGAACATTTATTGGAATTCAAACTAATCATGAAAGTCAACTTGTTTCACATTACATGTTTTAAAGTTGTTTATGTTTAACATTGAGTATTTTGTGTTGTGTGTCAATTATTGTGGCAGTGGCAACCCACCATTACCTATTGACTCTTATAGGAAAGATTCAGCTTTAGTCCCAGGAAAAGATATTATTTAAGTTCCACCTTAATACATAAGAGTGGAATTTCAAGACACAGCAGATGGAGAACTTACCACTCGACTAGAGATACTATGAGCCTGTTTCACAAAGCAACACATGCCAGTATTACAAGAGAAAGTGCCTCTTAAAATAAGAGGAATTACTGGAATAAGTTTCATAAAATGGTAAGTGATAAGGGATGAGCTACAAATAAAGGCAGGTAGGGTCACAGGTCAAGTTTTACCATTCAGCCATTTCTTTAAATAATGACATCCCTGTTACCTGTCATCTGTGTGAGAGTTTTAACTCAGGTATGAGCATTAGTTACACTTGTCAGTCATCTTCATGGAACTCTGTAAGAATGGTGCTTATTCAATAAAACCATGTGGTCTAGAGATTCATATGACATGAATACAGTTGGTATACAAACATTATTTTTGAAGCAGGAATACAGAAAACCTATTAAAGCTAAAGATTGTTGTTGCTGCTGCTGCTGGTGGTGGTGGTGGTGGTGGTGGTGGTGGTAGCAGTGGGGGCAGCGGTGGGGGTGGTAGATGTGGTGGTGGTGCTATTTTTCTACTAGTTGTCTTCAAGAGGAAACATAATCCTGCTGATCCTAATGATTGGAGGATTGTGCAAAGATTGTTAGAAAAATTAGATGATGACTAAAGCATGTTTTGTGCATGTTTTGTGTGTAATGGTTACACTTCTCAAACTTTGTAGTTATTTATTCCGTGGCCTAATGATGCCAAATAATCATATTTTTTCCATGCATGTTTGCATGTTTTGGCCTTTTTGGAAGTAAAACCATGCATATTTTGAATTTTATACTTTTAATACAACATAATTAGACTTTTTCCTGCATAATAATCTTTTATTTAGCGCATAACAGATATTGTTACTGTGAGTAATACTGCATTTCCTGGGCTTCTCTTCCAAGGTCTTACACAAAAACATAGTTAAATGTTAATCCATGTAATTGGAGTGCAATCAAGTTATTAAGTTGGATACTGTAGTATGGATGGTGCTAGCTTTAAAAGGTTTGGTGCAATTACACTGCATTGTTACAGCTTATAGAAAATGGACAGGGAAAACGTATTTAACTGTTAACAATGGAAATGTTTGAAAAAAATTCATTTCATTTATTTGTTCATTGAGAGGAGTTTATAAATATATTAATGGTTTGTTTAAAGCTCTAAAAATTATAATTTTTTTTTTCTTACTATAACAGATTTCCTATGGGTTACATTATTTTTAAATGCTGCTACCTCCAGCAACAATTTAACATGTTCCTAACTGAATTTTAGAACAGTGCCAATATGCTATCTCAGAAATAGCTTGGGCCACATTTTAGTGTAAATGGATTGAAGGAAGGAAATTTCTTAGACAGATGGTGACATGGTATATTGCTATTGCTGCAATAAAAATGTAAGTACTTTTAATTATCACTTTCAACTATAAATTATTCATTTTAAAATTATGTTTTTCCGCCTGATGGTTTCGGGGGTTGGGGGGGGCATTGAAATGCATAAACACTAAATTTAAACATTACAGGTTCAGTGTTCAACAAAATATCAAATTGACCAGCATGTAGGATCTGCTTCACACATTACAAAGATGAAACAGCGAACAGCAAAAAACATGCTAAGTGATCAGTTTTCCATCACAGCACCAAATAAACCACCTCCAAATCAATTTTTGGGGGGGATTTGTGGATGCCTGCGCAGGGTGAAATATACCATTTGAAAAGCTTAACAATCCAACAATAAAGGAATTTTTGGGAAAATACACTCTACATAATATTTCAGATTTGTAAACTTTACAAAAAAATTATCTTCAAATATATGAGAAAGTACGTGAAAAATGCAATGTTAAAGCCACTTTATACGTAAACTTGAGATTTTATTATTTTAAAGATGGTTAAATGAATTTATATAAAATAGGTATTCCAAACTTACTTTTTGAGACACTGTCGTGGGTGTCAGTGTCGGTGTCATTATTATTATTATTATTTATATATATACACATATTTAGTTTTTGCTTTTTGAGAAATACTATTACTTTAATTATTCTAACAAAAAGGTTTCAGATGGAATTCAAAATGAGTTGGGAAATTGTAACATATTGACTTGTGTTGATGAAACTTCTCACTGGGAAGATATGTCGCAAATTTAGTTGGTAAACTAAGTGAGGATGGACAAGGTCAACCCCATCTTGTACACAGCAGAAAACTAACCACTTTACCATTGCAAAATTTCTTTGTTGAAGGATTGTCTTATTAATTAAACAATTTAACCAATTTTAAGCCTTTTCATTTTTAAAATATTGCATTATTTTTATGTTATTTATATTTCAGAATTTCTTTGGCCAACAAATTTAAATAAAGGAAGAGTTCTCTTTGTTACTTAGTGATGCAGCCCCTTACACGATAAAGGCTGGGAAAGCAATTAAGATATTTTATCCCAATGTTATGCACATGACATGTCTTGCCCATGCACTGCATCGTATTGTGGAAACAGTACGTCTGAAATATAAGTATGTGTGAACACATTGATATCATCAACAAAGAAGGTAAACAAACACATAATTAGAAGGAAGAAGAAAAAATCCTGTTAGAATTAATGTCATATACTGACATGCCTACATGACTTTTCATGTAGATATTTTGAAAGCTCCTGCCCATGTGGCTACATATAGAGATATGCTACCAGATGTAGCTTTGCCGCCACAACCTATTTTAACCAGATGGGGTACCTGGTTGCATGCTGCAATTTTCTACTGCAACAATTTTCATGCTGTTAAAATGGTAAGAAATATTTTACACAGAGATATAAGTTAAATAGTAAATTTATGTACATAAACCTTTCATTAAAATTTATTCAAATTTTCCATTAATTGAAAAATCCTATGGTTTTAGGTTGTAGAATTTCTGCAGCCAGTGATGCAGCTTGCATTAAAAATTTTCCAAGTTGGATTTAATGACAAGAGTGTTCAGTAGGACTTGATTTACATAAAATCTAACTTGGGGAAAATTACCTGCTACAATAACAAAACTGGAAACTACAGGACTACCTCTAGTCCAGTCATTAGCCATAGCTGAAGATCTTCAGATGCTTCTACAGTCATCTTGTAGGACAGCTAAACAGAAACTGGAGAATGTGCTCAACTCAAATCCAGATTTTGGAACATTAAAATCAATAAGAAGTATATTTCTTGGGGAGAATATAAAGGCCTTCGACTTCAATCTTACACTTTCCCAAATTACTTCACTTAAATGTGCACCTGTCACTTCTTGTGATGTAGAAAAGTCATTTTCTGCATTCAAGAATGTCTTGATAAATGCACAAGTTTAAGAGAAGAAAATTTGGAAAAACTGGTTGATGTGTATTGCTCTAAAAGACAATGAAATGTAACACAGTTAATGTCCAGCTTTTTTTGATACTGTATGTTTTTGCTGTTTTTTTCTTCAATAGTGCATATTAAGCTATTTGATAGTACATAGATGCATGCATGTTTTAAGGTTTGTTAGTGCATGAAATTTCTGGCTCTAATGATGATTTTGATTGGAATAGTGATGCTGAAGAAGACATTGCGGAGCCAAGAAATGAATCTACAGACACTGATCAAGAAGCAGAAGATAATTACGAGTGAATGTGAAAAATATTTTGTAGGTCGGGATGAAGTTTCTAAATGGAATAAAGTTAATCTGCCAAAACACGTTCATACTCAGCGGCAGAATATTGTTACACATTTACCTGGTGTGAAACCATATGCAAAGCAAGCAAAATCCCCAAAAAGATGCTGGGAGATATTTTTTGATTAGCATATGATATCTAACATAGTGAGATGTACAAACAAAAAAATTGAGGAGGTCCAAGCTAATTATAATAGGGAGATTGATGCTAGGCCTATAAATATGCTTGAAATAAAAGCTCTCCTTGGAATATTATATGCTAGAAAGGATAATCACAACCATACAAAGGATATATGGGCATAAGATAATATGGGCATAGAATTCTGCAGGCTGATAATGTTGAAACATGTTTTAGGTTTCTACTCTACTGCCTGAGATTTGATGATAGAGATACAAGATTGGAGAGGAAGAAACTTGACAAATTGGCTCCAATTTGAGCTATTTTCACTTTGTACACAACTGCCAGAAGGCATGTTCTGTTGGAGAATACTGCATATTGGATGAAATATTAGAAGGTTTTAGGGGGAATTGTCAATTCGAACAATACATTCTGAGCAAGCCAAGTAAACATGACATAAAAATATATTCCTTGGTCGATACTTAAATGTATAACACAGTGAATCTTGAGGTCTATGCTGGAAAAGAACCAGAAGGACCATTTGAAATAAGTAACAGTCCTAGTCATGTATTGAAATGTCAAACCTCAATTATTTGTGGTATGGGAAGAAGCCTTACTATGGATAACTGGTTTGCAAGTATCAAGATTGCAAATTATCTGTATGAATGCAACATTTTAATCATTAGAACTGTGTGGAAAACAAAAGCAATTCCCGCTGAATTTGTACACGGCAAAATCTCGAGAGACAGACTCATCTTTGTGTGGCTTCCAGGAGAACTCTACATTAGTTTCATATGTACCCAAACAAAATATAGTTGTACTGGTGCTCTCTACAATGCATCATGACAGTGTTACTGACACTGCAATAGGAGAGGGAAAAAAAAAAAAAAAAAGCCGGAAATAATAATGTGGTATAACAACAAAATTAGGTGTTGACATTGTAGACCAATTATGTAGCACATACAATGTGTCCGGGAAAAAAAACAGGTGACCAAAGGTCATATTTTACAGCATGATGAATGTAGCAGATATAAATTGTCAAAATATTTTTCAGAAAGAACCACAATAAAAGTGATGTGAATAGCCGCAGCTGATTTTCTAAAAGGCTTGGCTCGTGACCTTGCAGACGATTACTTGTGGGCTAGTCACAGTGTTCTTCCTTACCAGTAGTCCTGAAATGGGATATTTCTAATATGTATACTAACTCAGATGATGAAAGAAGCTGATATGAGTGCAAAGAGAAAAAGGTGTTACAAATGCAGCCATTCTAAAATCAGAGTCACTGAATATACATGCAGGTCTTGCCAGCAATATTTGTCTCTAATGCAGATGCCACATAGTGTGACTAGAAATATGAAAAATAAAACTGTAAAACGTTCCTACAGGTTTGAGGTTGTGCACAATATTGAAATGCTAGAAGAGAACTAGTATCCAAAGTCGTTATACTTACACAGTCTTAAGCCAATAACATTTATTGTTAGAAGTGGTAATAATGTCTGAAAATTTTGTTTAATTGTTGATTAATTTCAGTTCTCATGCAAAAAAGTTGATTGGCGTCCAAAATGATTGTAGTTAGTGTTCATTTTTAATAATTGATTAGATAGACATTTCATTAACTAAGTAGTATATGTAAAACATGTACATAACTTCAAATAAACCATGATAACCCTCAATAAACAAAGTACACTAAAACGAAGAGCGGAAATCTACAGAAATCGTGAAAAAAATTAATGGTGTCTCTCAGATGCCATGCAAGCTTCTATGTACTAAAATAGTGTGTGAGCACTGCAGGGCTAAGGGAGGTAAGAGTGAAATTTCAGCCATTTTTGGTAAAAACTTGCTTTTTGTGTTTTTTGCATGGAAAAATACTAGACACACTAAAGTACATGAACACAAAGTTTCAAAGGCCTATAATATCTGCAAGTTCACTAATGCATTATATTTAAATATCTGCATTATTAAATTTCTCAAGGTGGCCATGTCAAGTGCTGCTGTTGTAATACATTGTACAACATTGCTGTAATTTTGCAGGTTTTCAAGATATTTTGCATTAATTCAAATTCCTGCTTTGTCCATAGAGCGATCATGGTCTTCATACTATAATAATAGAAAATCATTGGAAATGGCTGCATACAAAGCAATAATATCTGTTTGTTTTTGTTTTTTTTTTTTTTTCAATAACAGAACAGGGAAAATATTCTCCTTGGTTTGAATACTATTTGCATTCTCAACTAGAACCATAATTATTTCACAAATTACAATATTGAATGTCTCTTAAATTGCTTACCTTTTCAAAGACAATGTTGAAAATGTTCTCGTTATGCTTGAAGTAGTAGTAGTGGGGTTTTAGGGTGCAAAACTGCTTGGGTTATTAGTGCCCTAGGGTAAATAAAAGAGCTAAAAACTAAAACGCAGAAAAACCACTAAAACGGGAGTACCACACAAGGGTTAAAACCAGGGAGAAAGCAGAAAGGAGCTATCAAGGCCAGGCTAAAAGCAAGGGATTAAACTGACACAAATGGACAACGCCACTGAAGGAAAGGGAAAGGTAACCTAAAAGACAAGGCGGTAATAAGATTAAAAACCTGAGAAATTAAACCTGACTGTACATCCCGCAGCGGCGAAGAAAGTTAAAAAGTCCCTCACAAGTACCAGGGTTGTCGCCCAGCAGGGTGGGAAGGTCATTTGGCAGACATAGGGATGCATGCAGCACAGTAAAAAGGCGGCACTCCAATAAAAGATGACGCACCGTCAAAGGCTCGTTACATGAAGCACATTGATGTGCGAGTTCCCCACATAAAAGATACCGATGGCTAAAACTGTAGTGCCATATACGCAGTCGCGCTAAAATCATTTCATCACGGCGACATGCTCGCGAAGAAGTAGGCCAGGGGACAGGAGGGGACTTAACTTCTCTCAGCTTGTTGCCATGCACGCCGGACCATTCCGCGAACCAGCGCGAAAGAACGGCCCTTCGCAGGTGAAGACCTACATCACCCGGAGGAACAGCGGAGCTAAAAACGTTTGTCAATAAAATCGCCGACTTGGCAGCTGTGTCCGCTTGTTCGTTACCGCTCTCACACACACGGCCAGGAACCCAAACAAATGACACGCTGACGCCAGCGTCAGCGAGCGAGTGCAGACGGTCCTGAATACGCTGTATCTAAGGATGGGAGGGATACAGCTCACTAAGGCCCTGCAGTGCACTGAGGGAATCACTACACATAACAACCTGCCTAAAACCCTGTCCCCGGATAAAAAGAAGAGCTTGGTAGATACTAAAAAGTTCTACGGTAAAAACAGAACACTGCCCCGAAAGATGAAATCTATAACTCCGCGAATTAAAAACAAAAGCACATCCCACACCACGGTCTTCCTTGGAACCATGTGTAAATAAAACAATGGTTACGAAACTCGGCCTGCAAAGCTAAAAATGCGGAGCGGAAGACCGAGGACGGAGCCAGTGACTTCGGCATGGAGGCCAGCCTAAGGTGGAACAGGAAGTCGCAATGTAACCAAGGGGGGAATGAACATTCCCCCAGTGGAGACACAGGCGGTAGGCGAACATCCAAGAACCGAAGAAGGATACGAAAACGAACCCCTGCCGGAAGCAATGCCTGCGCGCTGACAGCATATTGACGGTCAAGGGACTCGTCAAAGAATAACTTGAAAGACGGATGATCTGGCAAGGCAAAGAGGCGGAGAGCATAGCTGTAAAGAAGCACGTCACGCCTATAGCACAGCGAAGGTTCAGCAGCCTCCGCAGACAAACTAATAACCGGGCTAGTTGGAAAAGCACCCAGCGCCAGACGAATCCCGCGATGGTGAAGGGGGTTTTAACGACGTAAAAACGAAGGACATGCCGAAGAGTACACAATGCACCCGTAATCAAGTTCAGAGCGGACAAGGGAACGGTAGAGCTGTAACAGCACGGTGCGATCTGCTCCCCAGGATGTGCCACATAAAACACGTAAAATATTTAGTGAACGATCACATCTAGCCTTCAGCGAAGAGATATAGGATAACCAGCTAAGCTTTCTGTCGCACACCAGGCCGAGAAATTTCACCGTTTCGGCGAAGGGTAGCGGTTCCGGCCCAAGGTGTAGCGAGGGCGGATCGTAACGTTTCCCACGCCAGAAGTTTACACAAACTGGCTTCTCGGAAGAAAACCAGAAACCATTTTCAACACTCCAAGCGTGTAGACGATCAAGATATGCCTGCAGGCGACGCTCCAAAAGGCAAGTGCGCCGAGCGCTGCAATAAATTGCAAAAGCGTCCACGTACGAGGAGGAAATACCTGCAGGAACACACTCGACAATGGGATTGATGGCGACAGCAAAGAGCGTGACGCTGAGTACCGACCCTTGAGGTACCCCGTTCTCCTGATTAAAAACACGAGAGCAAACAGAACCCACACGCACACGAAACACCCTGTTCATCGTGAACTCCCGGAGGAACACTGGAAGGCGGCCACGGCAGCCCCACTTGTGCAAGGTACGCAATAAACCAATCCTCCAGTAAGTGTCATAAGCTTTCTCCAGATCGAAAAAGATGGCCACAGTTTGACACTTGCGTAGAAATCCTTTCAGGATGTAAGTCGAGAGGGAGACGAGATGGTCAGTTGAGGAGCGGTATCGGCGAAAGCCGCACTGGATATTGCAGAACAGTTTCTCAGACTCGAGCCACCATCGTAACCGTCCATTGATCATGCGCTCCATCACCTTGCAAACAGCACTGTTGAAGGAGATAGGACGGTAACTGGAAGAAAGTCTACGATCCTTTCCCGGTTTTAAAATGGGAACGGTGGCTTCACGCCAAGCCGCAGGAAACACATCCTCTTGCCAAACACAATTACATAGGCTCAGGAGATAGAGTTTACCATCAGAAGAGAGGTGCTGCAGCATTGCGATGTGGATACTATCAGGTCCTGGGGCGGAGTGCCGAGAAGATGCTAATGAGGCATCCAGGTCTCGCATGCTAAAACATGTGTTATAGCACTCGGTGTCAGAGGACCGGAAAGAGAGACTCTGAGACACCACGTCCGCCTTAATGGCACGGAACGCCGGGTGATAATTGACGGAACTGGTTATATTTGCGAAAGTGATACCAAGGACGTCTTCAACAGCAATCGGATCAACTACGGTGTCGGTGTCCACGAGTAGCCACGGTATTGAAGTACCAGGCTGCTTACCGGCAACACGGCGGAGTTTCTCCCACACAACGGATGAAGGTGTTGTGCGATTAAAGGTAGACACAAACGAATTCCATGAAGCCCTTTTGCTATTCTGAATAATTCGGCGTGCCCGTGCGCGTGTTTGTTTAAAAATTATCAAATGCTCCAGCGTAGGGTGATGGCACTCGGCATTCCACCAATCATCTAGGGTAGGCAGACGACCGCGGTATTGACTGCTCGGCTGCGGAGATCACGACAGAATTGAAATGCTCGATCATCTGGTCAACGGAGTCGAAATAACGGTCGCTGAAAACAGCCAGAGCGGAGAAAAGAGCCCAATTCGACTTAGACAGCAGCCAAGAACTCGCACGCGAGGAGGAAATGTGGTGTGATATAAGAATAATGACACAAGGGCAATGATCACTGGAATGAGTGTCTGATACTACGTTCCACTGAAAGCGGTGAACAAGCTGTGCAAAGCAAACGGAAAGGTCCAGGTGGGATAGCGTAGCAGAAGAATCGGAAATGAAAGTAGGTTCACCGGTGTTCAGAACAGAGAGGCTATATTGAACGAAAAGATCAGCAAGAACAGTCCCCAGCGCGCAGGCCCTAGGGGAACCCCATAGGGGATGGTGGGCATTAAAATCACCCAGCAGAAGAAAAGGTGCTGGGAGCTGTGACAAGAGATGGAGCATGTCAGCGGCGCAGAGGATAGATGAAGGCGGAACGTGGACATTACATACAGTAAAGCAGAAACCAGGAAGGGTAAGTCGGATAGCAACAGTTTGCAAGGCAGTAGTAAGCGAGACTGGCTGACCGCAGATGTCATTGCGCGTGAGGATCATAACACCCCCATGAGCAGGGCAGCCCTCCTCCGGTGTAATATCAAACCGCACAGGAAGGTGCAGGGCAAAGGCATCGTGGGGGCGAAGCTTTGTCTCCTGCAAACACAGAGCCAGAGGGTTATAGGACCGTAGTAACAGCTGCAATTCGGCCCTATGGGTACGCACACCGCGGATATTCCACGTCAGGAGAGCCATGGAGCACAGCTAGAGGCGTGAAAGGTTATCGATGAATCATTACCATGAGTTTGCAGCTGGGAAGCAAACGACTGGCGGAAACGAAGTAGATGAAGTTAAGGTGGGCGTTTCTTGTTCTTTGCACTCTTTGGACCCACAAGAGTATAGCCACTTTCGTCGGCGTTATCCGCTGATATTCGGGATGCGGAAGATCCCCTACGGCTCGTAGAACGAGAACGGGACTTCGAAGGTTTATTAGTAGCCTTGAGTTTCTTACGACTGCGCTCATGAGGAGCAGCGACAGATGGTGTCGGTCTAACTAGCGGCTTACGAGCAGGTTCTGGAGAAATAGAACTGGAGGCAGTGGGTGCTGTGGATGTTGAAGACTGCAAGATATTGTTATGCTCGGTGACTGCTCTGTTTGCGTACACGCGTCGGCTACGGGCACGGTTTGTAGTGCCACTGAGGAAACAGGAGTGCGGTGGAGCGCTGATGCGTAGCCTGAGATGGTCGCAGGCTGCAATTGTTGGAAGCGAAGCCGGGCTTCAGGAAGTTAGGCGTTCCTTAACCCGTCACTCCTGGATGGCTTTTTCCTCGAGAAAACGCGGACACTGCCAGGAACTGGAGGGATGGTTCCCTTTACAATGGACGCAGCAAGGGTCCCGTGTAGAAGCAGTTTCTCCATGAGCAGGTTGTTCACATCGTTCACATGTAGCGTCGAAGGTATGACCGAATTTCTGACACCGAAAACAACGTATGGGATTCGGTACATACGGTCTCACAGCAGCGCGTTCATAACCACAGTAAAGTGTCTCAGGTATGGTGGTGCCTTTGAACGTTAAGAATTCCGTTCGCAACGCAACCGACTGACCATCACGTTTACCTAGAAGACGGTACGCCTGACATACACCCTGGTCGGAGAGATTGGAAACAATGTCTGCATCTGAAAGACCGTCTAAGCAGGCGGTGGTCACCACGCCTCTACAAGTGTTCAAAGACTTGTGCGGAGCCACTGTTATGGGGTACGAACCTAACAAACTGGCCTTAATGAGCTTCTTTGACTGGTCCTCTGTCTTGATTTTCACTAGAAGAGTACCGTCTCTCGTTCTGGTAGCATTGTTCACTTTACCGCAAATCCTGTCAATTTCTCGTTGGATATAGAAGGGATTTATATCTCGCATGGTTTTCTTTTTGTAGGCCAAGGTCACAACCATAAAGCGGTCAAAATAAGAGGTTTTTCGCGGAGATAACATGATGGAAAGACCCCCTTCCGGAACCGTCGGCGTCAGCCTGCCATCCAGGGTTAGAGAGAAAAGACACCAAAATACTTTCCGGTCTGTGCCGCCTGGTAGACCCCTACTAGATCGATCTCAAGGAATACCTCAGAAGGAGTTAGCCTGCAGCCACCACTGCTGGTCCATACGGGTAAGCCCTTCACCATGTACAACCCGGCTTTAAGCCCCTACCACAGGTATAACCACCTGTGGCTCCCCACTTTGGGCCATGCTGCGTAATAAAGCAGACATGGATTCAGGGGACTTGAGGTTGATTACATCGGATTTCCGTTATCGGTAACACAACCGGTCCGTAATTCTAACCCAACGAGCAGCGTTCGTCGGGAAATTAAAATGAACCGGGCCCCCAAGGAAGCTATGTGGGTGTACATTACGGTATGGACGGGCTCCGCACCTAAGGCTTACACATAGGGGCAGTAGGAAGGGTCCACTCAACCTTCACCCCTGCGACCTCTGAAGAGCACAGATGTTGGAAGCCGCACTGGAACCGTGGGACAGGAACCACGGAGATAGAATGTTGGTGAGGCAGGAGTAAATAAATCTAAAGCCTTAAAACTAAATATATAAGGAATCATCCTAGAAGAGGAAGATAAGGCAAGTACACACGCGCACACATGACAAGTGCGCGTGCACACACACCGACACGAACCCAAAACGTGGCAGAGTTAGTGGCGATGGGATGAGATGGCGGTGAGCGGCTCAGGAACCCCCGGGTACGCCAAACCCGTACCTACCGTAGTAGGCCCCTGGGGGGAATATGCTTGAAGACAGGCATTGCAGCATCTTAATATATTATTAAAAACACATTACAATTCTTTTCAGGATATGTTGGTTATTTCTTACCGTAATGTAGTTCATGTATTGTTTGGAGATTAGACTTACAAACTTGCCAAATTGACCCATAAGTAAACACACAGCTCACTCCTGCTTGCTGCATTGACTTCAAGAGAGGCTTCTAACCATGGACCAATATCATCGATCTTTTCCTGTCTTAAAAGGTGACTTTTTTTTTTTTTTTTTTTTTTTTTTTTTTTTTTTTTTTTTTTTTTTTCTCTCTTCGGTCTAACACTGATCCAATACTTTTAAATTTATTGACTATTTTATGAAGTGTATAGCGAGATCAATATAAGGAAACTGTTTCCAAAATGCTCTATGATACAGAGATAGAGATTTGTTTTTGTAAAGTTGCAACAAATGTAGTATATTGGAACATGACTGCACTAACACACAACTAGAAGCCACCAAAAACATTCTCTACTGCCTTCGTTTATCATATATGTGGTATGAATCAGAAGGTCACACACACATATATATAATGCAATAGCAGGAACTGCACTCTCAGTGATGCATACCCGAGACCCAACTATTATCTTTGCAAATAGACAAGAGTACTCAAGTTGCGCAGTACAAGGAGTGAAGGAAAGAGGCGGAGACTTGAAGTGACAGCCAAACAGTATGCACAGGAAAACTGGGATGGCAAAGCAGACACTTCCATAACTTATAAAATAATACAGATTGAGTTGACCAGACATTCAGGTGAAACACATCAGGAATAAAGTTTAAGTACGTGAAGCCTTAGAGTGTACGGTCAACTCAATCTCTATTATTTTATAAATTGATACACAGCTTCACAGTGTTATTGATTTTTCAAATACATCCATATTAGAAGTTTAATTGAGTTAGATAATAGTAACACGGTAACATCACTAACAAATAATTTTTACTTGGACATGTTTCAAAGCAAGTGTGTGCTTTTATCTTCAGCAGACTCCAACTGATGCAGTATTTCCTCCGATATTTTTATTTATTCAGCATTGACCTGATTGCCGTTCATGTTATATATTTCCACAAGCTACTGTGTGGCAGCAAATCAAAATTCATTGGGTTACTTTGTTTCTTAGTGATGTGGATCTTCTCCCAAACATCCGACTCTGATGCATATCTTGCTGGTTTTATAAGTGTAATTTTTTGTTTATTTCATGGTTTAATGACCAAAAGTGGTGGGCAATGGCAGATTTGTCAGTCTGCATTTAATTGTTCTGAGATGTTCTTTCATTCTTGTTTCTAAAGTTCCCTTTGTTTTACTTATGTAGAGTTTGTTGCACTCTGAACATTCTATTTTGTAAATGCTGGATTTTTGGTGTTCTGGAATGGGGTCCTTCAGGTTGGTGCAAAATATTTTTTGCAGACTGTAGTTGTTTTGGGGTGCTAAACTGTTACTGCATTTTTTGAAAAATGTTTGGAATGTATAATGTAGATGTATGATATAAACGTGGATGGTATATACTTTTCTTGAAGATTGGTTTGTCTTTTACTTGAATTAGTTTTGTGATGTATTTGATTTTTTGTTGTTTGTAATTTCTTATTAATTAGTTGCAGACTGAAACCATTGTTATTAGCTGTATGTATTATGTGTTCATACTCAGTCTTATATTCTTTTTCTTTTAATGGACTAAACACTAATCTATGGATTAGGCTGCTTAATGCTGCATGTTTATGGGTTATGGGGTTGTAACTATTGCTTTTTATGTAGTTGTCCACTTGAGTTGGTTTATAGTAAATTCCAAATGTTAGATGATTTTGCTCTTTTATTATTTTTAAATCTAGGAATGTAAGGTATTTTTTTTCTGTTTTTTTTTCTTTTCTTTTATTTTCTTTTCTATTTCCATAATGAATTGGATTGACTTTTGTTGAATGTTTAGAAGTTTTAATGTGTCTGGTAAAAATTGTTTTAGCAACTATTACTAGAATGTTATTTACATATCTGTGCCAAATTCTGAACATATGTGGAAATGATGTGGTTATATGTGTTTCAAAGAATCTCGGGTGCAAATCTTCAAGAAATGGTGATAAGTGGTTTCCCATTGTTAAACCAGTCGTTTGTTGGTAAATCTTGTTATTGAATGTGAAGTAGTTCTGACTTGCACATAATTGTGATAGCTTTTGGTAATCTCCTATTTCCTGGATGCCTGTTTGGATTAATCATTCTGTTAGGTGTTGTGGTTGAAGTGGATTGCCCCACTCTATGAGGCAGTTCTGGGATGCTGCTGCAATGTCCTTGGCTTCTGTACAAGGTGATTGCCTTGAACTTCTGGATTCCCTCTTTCTGTTTAGCACCACTTACCAGTTCCAAACCCACATCCTAGACTAGCTATTATTAAGTTCAGCATGGCTCTTACTGTTTAGGGCGTTTAAAGCTAGATGGTTTCAGGGTTGAGAGAGAAACAGTGATTCCAGCAGTTGTGGAGGTGTCATGTATAAATACTAAATAAAATACAGCAAGACTGACTTTGATGAATTATAGTTTTACTGCTATTTCAGTAAAATGAGGATGAATACTTGGTTGCCGCGTTAGATCTTTCACTGGTTATTGCTAATGATATCTCTAGGCCACGTCCCCATAATATAATGCGGGATAAACTAATGCAAGTTTGAACTCCTGTTTCCCCACTGCACATGCGGCTGCTCGCATGAGCTTAGTGCCGACTTCTTTAAACACTTCTAGTCGCGTTGCTGTCCTATATCAGAGTGCCCAAGCTTAATCCAACAACATACTACTGAACCTACACTAACTCCCACTACTTGTTGCAAAACTGCATGATGTAAGAGTAGCCTATTGGTCACATACGCGTCAGCCACGCCTGGCCTTTCGCCGATTGGCTGAGCGAATGGCCTACATGACCCACGTGCTAACTCACATTCCTACGTCTCACTTCACTAAAATTCAAAATAGCATGGCTTCGCCGAAATTTAACTACGTGAAAGTCTTTAATGGACCCAAGCTTCTTCCAATGGTCAAACACGTTTAAACATGAATTTACAATATGGGAGCCGTTGAACATTTACAATACGTGAAATAAAATTGAATATTTTCAATAATACTTAGTTGCAATGGTTATCAGTTTCATTTGTCAAATTCAATGCACAATTTACTACCTTAGAATCTGACAATGATATTATTATGAGTAATATATATGATAATACAATATTAACTAATATTATTAGCAAATGATTAATATTGAAGAAATTTCATAAATATGGAATTTCAGTCTCATAGCATGCTATGTATGGTTATGCTAGGATATAGAGCTCTTACATCAAATGAAACTAGCGTGTCTTCTGGTTTTAGTTCTATATTCTGTATTCTTTTGATAAGATCTGCTGCATTCTTTATGCTTAAGCTAGGATATTTTGTAAGGAATTAAATTTTTGTTTTAGCCATTTTGATAGTTTGTGATTGCATCTATGTTATTAACTATTGGTCTCATGGTATTGTCTGTTTTGTGCATTTCTGGAAGAGAATACAATCTTGGTATTGTTGGATGTTCTACTTTTAGTCTGCTTTTTGTGGTTTGAAAATATTTTAGTTTCATTTATTGTAAGGTTGTAGTTTTTTAAGCATTTTTAAGTGTATTTTTTTGGTTTTCTGCGAATTCATATGTTTTTTTTGTAATATTTTTCTACATTGGTGATGTCAGTTTTCTCTACGATAACTATTGTGTTACCTTTGTCGGCTTTTCTGTATATTGCTGGTTTTGATTTTAAGGTTTGGATGGTTTGTTTGTCCAGAAATTTATGGTTTGAGGTGTACATATTTTTTAGCACTTTTCCACATTCGTTTTTGATGAATGTTTTTTCCTCTTCTTTTAGTTCCATGCATGCAATCTCTATGTCTGTTATAAGATTGTTAATTTTATTGGAACGCGTTATGCAAGTTTTTAAACTTTAATTTAGTGTAGCTATTTCTTTACTGGAAAAGGTTGAGTGCATAAATTTATTACATTGCGACGATTTGCATTGTTTTGGTTTTGCGTTGAGTTTTGAGGTTAGGTGCATTTAGTTTGTCTTCATTTTTGCAAAAGTTTTCCAATTTCTTTTTAAGTTTCTTTTTTTTGGCTAATTTTGTTAATATGGGTAAAAAATTTGACTGTAGGTTTTCACAAAATTTACATCCTAAGTGGTATGTCAGTTTTAGGTGCGGTTCATATATTTGTAAGTCTAGCATTTACAGTTTTGCATGGTGTTTATACTTTTCTAGAGTGATTACTTTTTTACCTACTGCTTTCTGTTGTTTGTTGATGCTCTTAAACTTTACTGTTCTTCTAACAAAAATTGGGGTGACTTTGTGGTATAAGCAATGCTTTAGGAATCAAATGTCTACACATGTATTCTAGTGGTTTTCTTCAAGTCTTAAGTATTTTTTGATGTTAGGTTTTTGTTCTATGAAATCTGTATTAAACTGTAGGTGTTTATGTTATTATTTGTAATTTCCGATCTTACCTTCATTGTTTCTCAAACCACATGGTGCCCTACCATTGGAGCTGTTTATAATAATCTTTTGCAAGATATTTTCTTTACGAAGTGTTGAGAAAGACCCACATTCACCTAACTTAATACATTCCAATTCAGATTTAATTCTACAAACTGAACTAAATGAAACAACAGTGACTGCCACTACATTTCTGTGCAGACTTAAAATTTAATAGGGGTCCCCTCTATAGGCCTTTCTCATCATAAACTGATACACATTAGCAATCACTTCTCGTGTTTCTTTTCCCTATAATTTACTGGTAGCATATTTAGTCTATTTTTATCTCTGCTATGCATCACAAGGAGTGGTGCTCATGTTATCATGGTGCTAGTCAAACTGACACTCGCTACATGCTTGCAAATTGTCAGCCGACTCCAGCATCAGTTCATGCCACCGCATTTTATGTTGACAGTGCTCACGTCTATTTGCATGTGCAATACCAATAAGAGTGTGGCCACTTAATCTGATGGTACCATATAGCTTGGTGAATAATAAAAAAAAAAAAGAAAAATGAACCTTACTTTGTATCAGTTTCCAGAATAAATAAAATTGCATTTGGATTTACTAAAAATAAAAATTCATTTTGTAGACAAAGCTAGTATAACTTTTAATTATTGTTCTTTCTACTACATTCACGTTATTTGGATAAAACTGTTATATAAGGGATTTTTATACAGAGCATTACGGAAACACTAAAAAGCTGAAATGAAAATCATTTCACTATTGAACTGGTGCATAGCTTATCTTTCTGAGTTTTAAAAACATATGCCATATTGTGATACAGAAGAACTGGACATTTAATATCAAGATTAGAATTAAAATTTTGATTTCAATGCATAAAATATCAGTAAACAGCCTCAATAATATAATTATAAATATTTGTACATGAAACTGCTTGTGCATCAAAATCTATTTGAATTTATTTTTCACTTAATTATATTGTTATTAATGAGTATCCATCTCATTGATTACTGGTCAGTGTTAACCAATCTGGACGAAATTTCCATTTATTTCCATAGTGAAGTTGGTTTCAATGATTCATATATTCATCACTATATTTGTTTAATTTACCTTCTTTGTTTCTATGAAAACTGAATAAATGAAATGAATCCATTTTCCCTCAAGAAGGTATTTTGTATCCAAGGGTTTTACTTTTCTCTATTGCTTTCTCCATTACTTACCTATAGTAAACAAGAGGAAGCTTTACACTCTACTCAAACATTTGATACAAAGACTGCCTGTTGTCTCTGTACGTGAAAAGTAGAACTCAAGACAAAATGTGGTAAAATACCAGATTTATTATTCAGGTGCAGCATTCTCCAAGGATGCAACAAAGATTAGAAAGTCTTCTTACACAAGTACTTCTACATGTAAAATTTATCACTATTCTTATTCTATCAAACAAAAAAGCTACAGATGAATTTCATTAAAGTACTATGACTACACCTTACAGCCGGAAGTGCTCCATTAGAGTGAGCAGCTTGATTTGAATGTAAACAGTTGGAAGAAATATAGAGGAGTTTGATTAATAAAGAGCAATTTTTTTTTCTTTTTTTTTTTTTTTTTTTTCTTTTTTTACAGCTATACATTTAAGATATTTGCAATACCAAATGTTGAGCCTGATTTGTCTGCAAATAGGGTCTAAGACCTCATCATTCTGAATTACTTTTGTATAATTAGTAAACCATAAGACATACACAAAATTACGTGCACGAAAAATGTAGATCTAGATAAAGCACACAGTTTGTCAAATTAATTGTATTTGTGGCATTAAGTGTATCTCAGACTTCCTTTGATATTGTTTTGTATTTTCAAGTACCTTTGATAATGGTTTGTATTTTCAAGTATCTAAGGCAATGCAGGGGCGAAATTTCAAAAATTTGTAATTTTTATTCAATCTTTCTAATTTTTTCATTGTTGGTCATACAAACTAAAGCTATAATATATGCCAAGAGCTCTAACTTAAGTGGTTTACATATATAAATATTTCAAGACTGTTTTCTACTCATGATGAATTTTTAAATTTTGGATTCTTAATTTTACCTTTAATCAACAAATATGCTTGTAGAATAGTGTGTAGAGTTTGGAGAATCCAGCATTTATGAACAAAATATCATTCTTCAATTTTGCTTTACTTAATTTTAGTTCAAAAAATGAAACTGAAATTCTTTTAAAAATACAAACAAAAAACGTATAAATATTACAGAAGATATGAATCCACTAACTTTTTAATTATGAACTTGTATGTTTCTTCTGAAAATTTCCTTACAATTAACCAAAAATTGTCATCTGTGGAACATTTAAATTCATATGTATGCAAGAAAAAATGAAGCTGATAAAAAAGGCTTTAAAGTCTTATTAAGTACAAAAAAAGTTCTCTGACCTCCAAAAGATACTAAAAGCTGTCAGCTGTAGAGGATGGGAGCTTTATTTTCTTTTTCTTCTTCTCCTCTACAACTGATTGGGTTAGTCTGAATCTGTTTCTTGCTTGTTTGAAGTAGTCAGAACCAGAAATGACACTTCCTTTTATTCTACACCTGTCACTCTTCTCTGACTGTTCTAATGCAGATGGGCTTAATTTATCTCCTGTGATGGATCCTTACAATTTATTTGCACCTTCACATCCCATATTAAATTCCTCACTGCTGAGAGCACTAAAATTTCCAATCTCTTCTTTGTAACAAAGGATTGTATTCTTAGGACATTTTCACCAATTCACATATGGGAATACTGGTTTGCACTTTGTGTTTTACTACTGGTGCCCCTCTTGAGCAACTCTTCACCTGCTAATCCTTTATTTACAGGAACAATTTTCTGTAGAACTTCATTAGACATAAAAATTTTTGTATTCTTAGCATAACTGGGTGGAACTTCACCATTTACCAGTGCTTCGTTGCAAATAAACCATGTACTTTCTCCATTGGGAGACTTAGAATGTTGTAGTTTAGAATCAGCAGTAGCAGTGATATAAAGTTGTATAAATTGAAGACTTCATATCTTGCACATTAGGAGTATTATCCTTGGTTGCCTTTTCATAATACCACTGCAATTTTAGTATGGTTTCTGCATTCAAGTTATCGTGTTTCTTTCCACCCAGTGTCACACTTTTTGATTTCCATTCTTTCACAGCATTTGTGAGATCAGTACGTAATCTTTTGGCGACATAATTCTGAAATTTGGCTTTCAGAAATGGAACATTAGAGTCGTACAGACAGTGATTCCAGATGTTTGTGTGTTTCTGGACACCATGTGTGGATGTAGTTGTTTACTTAAAACATTTTCCAGGGATTTTATCAGTTGAATAATTCATTTATCTGAAGAAGCATCAGATGACTGAAAAGCATGCTTCATATCTTTCTCTAGCTGTAGCAACCACAAAGGCACTCTTTTCTTCCCTCTGGTAGCACCAACTTCTCAAAAATCCTTAAGAATTTCAATGAATGATTATGAATTTTCATTTTTTTTTTTGGGCAGTGAAAGGGGGGGCAGTAACAACTTCATCACTCATTTGGATAACGAGAATACAATGAATGCAACACACTTAAGGTTTGTCTATTGCAGTGAGTACAAGTGATTAACATGAGTCTGTACCCAATTTTTAAGAGTTTGCTTTGCTAGCTTTCTTATATTTAACTTAAAACTTCAAGAAGAGCTTCCTTATCTTGAATGTGTCTAAAGCAATGTCTGAGTTTTACTCACACTATTCACTAGCTCTGAATTACATTAGACTCACAATTAAGCAATTTTCTGGGCTGATGGTTGATATAAAGTAAAAGACACTTTCTTTAGACAGCTGTCTCTAAAACTGGAGCTTTTAACATAACCCATATATACTAAAAATCAAATATTTTAACGCTAAATGGAATCACATTTTTTAACACTCCATTGCCACCACCCTTGATTCTCCAGTGGAAGTTATATGAATATCAAGCACAGACCTTGTATGGATTAATGCAGTGGCAGCTTATTTGAATGACTTGGAAACTGATACAACGGAACCATAAAACATTTTTAAACAGCAGAGAGAATAATATCAGAATTGCTACCAAAAAAAACTGATGTGTTACAATCACATTTATTCTTCTTTCTGCACCTTGCTAATCCAGATAATGATTGGCAGAATGTTCTTATTACTTAGTTCCTTATAAGTAGGAAGAAAATAAGGGAATGCACAAGGCTAAACCAATAGTAAATGTTTTAAAAGCTATTGTCATTGCAAAGCACTTCTTTGCTTGGTCAAGAGTAGAACGAAAGAAATATAATACTTCCTGTCTGAGAAAAGTATAAGTACTTTACAACTGAAGCCAATTACAAGGAATATCTCGAAAAGGATCATCTCCACAAAAAAAATGTATGTAACATAAATTGTGTATTTTGATGAGATCTACATTTTCTGTGTAGTAAGTTTTTGTCTATCTTTTACAGTTTGGCAGTTAAGCAAAATTCATTCAGAATAAAGAGATCTTCAGGGGCTATTCCCATAAAATTCAAGATATACATTTTATTTGGTATGTAAGTATCTTTAATATACAGGATTTTAACTAAAATCATTAGCCATTTTTTAGAAAATCAAAATTTTCGAAAATTTTTTCATGCAAAGGGTAGTTTGGGGTGGGGCAATTTTCTTGAAAATCTTCATGTCGCATGCTTGGGAGATACCAAACCTAAATACCAAGTTTGGTCCTTTCGTTCTATGGGCACACAAGCACGCGCACGCACCCACCCACCCGCACCCACACACCCACCAACATTTTTCTGAAAATGCTTTTTTCAGGTTCAGGGGGTCCTAAAACATGTATTTCTGGTGAAATCTCAGTATCAAATTTTTGGGTGGAATACAATACTTCCTCTATACACTATGTACATAGTACATGTAGAGAAAGTAAAAAAATTGAGGAAGCAATAGAACATTGCATTCAACAGATTGCTTCAATGGTATATCATCAATACCAATGTTACTTTCCCTGTACAAAGTATTAATATTACCAACTGTACCAATTACACAACCAACACCATAACTGGGTCATTCCATAGTGACTAACATAACAAAAACTGAAAAATGCATTGATGTTATTGCAAATTATGTGAACTGAATTTAGGAATTTTAAACATTTAAACTATCAAATAACTAATGAATATAGTTAATGCCTTAAAGGCAGTCGAAAATGAAAATTACTTTTTGTTTATTCTTCAATTGATTATTTTTGTAATGTGACGAATGTAATATGTTATAACAAGCTTGTTTTAACAGAAGAGTTTAATAATGAATAAACAGTGGTGCACATGCCTGAAATTTGGAGAGACATTTGATGAACTTGACAGTTGAACTTACACAATACAACATGCTAACACATGCAAAACTTTGTTAGTAAAAAAATTGATTTGCTAATTCATAAGTCAACACTATGAACTTGTCTAATGTAACATTTTGTACACTTTCGACAATACTTAGAAAATAAAGGAGGACTACAATTCACTAAATTACTTTGTATCAATTACATAAATGCAATAAGACATATTAGAACTTAATATGTAGTACTAGTTCAAATATCTTTTTTAAATATAAACAATTCTCTACGGTTTGCAATAACATAATACAAGAGAATCTGTTCTAGTGTGTGGACAACAATGTGAGGCAAGGAGGATGAAATGAGAAGAGACTGAGATGATTAGTTAAACAGGGTTTTTATACACCAATAACCAGGGTGTTAGTGTGAATAAGGTCCAAAGGAACAAGCAACTCTCAAGGATATTCTAATGTGTTTAAGGGAAAAGAAAGGAAGAAAGATTTATTATTGTATGAAATGTAGTCAATGTTTGTATTGTGATTTATGATAATTTATTCCTTCATTTGTTTACAACAGAATGATTCATTTTTTTCTAAATGCTTTTTTCTTTAAAAGAATTTGGTCTTTTAGTTCTGGCCATTTGAAGTAAGCCAACATCTAGTCATCTTTGAAATTTCTGCTTCTCTCTGAGCGAGATCAATTGCTGTGATTTTTGGAAACTTTTTGTTTTCATATGATAATATGCACCAGTCATCTGGTTTTAAAGTGTGAAGAAAATTGTATGCAGCATAAGCATCCTTCTGTCATAATGTTGCTTGAATTGCAACTTTGTAACTCTTCTTTAGACAGGAATATAATTCCATTTATTGGCACTGAGTCTCTTGTGATAGGACATAAAGAAACTTTCATTTGTTTTACTACCTTTAACAACAGGATTGCTGAATACAATTGTTAGCAGAAATTAATTTAAAAAAAAAAACCCAATCTCTTTTCATTACCTTCAAATCAGCTGTAGCGACAAACTTATGAAAATCTACTGGATTATGCACATAAATGTTATCCTCCTGCATGTTAAACTTCCAGATATGTTGCTTTAGAGCAGCCCCTGCTCCGTCATGAGGCGCCTTCCCATGTAAAGATTTAGGGAAGTTCAAAGATAGGAGAGTGGACTGGAAGGTAATGCACAATTTTTTTTATGCATTGGTATTGTGGCTGGGATGTTGAAATTTCACCAAGATATAGTTTGAAGCTTTTGCTATGGGTGCTATTTATTTCTCATGTGAAGCTCTAGTGAGAAAAGTGTGAACTAGGCAACAAAGATGGCACACATGTTACTATCATCAACTTGTGAAGAGCAGCAAGATGTAGTGCAACTTTTATGGGCCAAAGGGCATAACCCAAGTGAAATTCACAGGAACATAATATGAGGGTGATTATGGAACACAGCAATGTCTACAGGTGGTTAGCATTGTTTGAAGACAGCCATGATAACCTTTGTGAAGCGCCATGTTCCGGACAGCCAGCAACAGCTGCAACCACATAGAATGTCAGAGTCATTGAGGTGGCAATTTTGAACGACCCGAGGATCCAACTGCATACTTGATCTCAGCAGTTTAACATTTCATATGGTGCAGTGTCCCATACTGTGCATGACACACTGCAGTTTTGTAAAGATAGTGCTTGCTGGATGCCTAAGAACCTGACACATGACCACAAGGGCTGGCAAATGACAAGCTTGGATCACTTATTGTATTGCATTATGCTGCTGAAGGGAATTGGTGGTTGTGTCATGGGCGTACCACTACATGCTTAAAACAAAGCAGGCCCCTATGGAGTGGAAATATGCTGCTTCCCCAGTATAGAAAAAATTTAAGGTGACTCAATCTGCTCGTAAAGTGCTTGTGACAGTATTGTAATATATGAATGGTGTGGTAATGGTGGACTTTGCTGAACATGGGACCACTATGAATGCTGCAGCCTACATTAAAACATTGGTAAAGTTGTATCATGCCCTTCATGACAAATGCTGTAACATTCATGATGATGGTGTCAAACTTCATGACAATGCTTGCCCCATGCTGCTGTAGCTGTACATGAGAAAATCAAAAAGTTTGGTTAAGAGGTGCTCCAGCATCCTCCATACAGTCCAGACCTGGCACTGTTAAACTTTCATTTATTTGGTCCCATGAAGAAATTCCTGGCTGGTAAGGGTTTTGCATCAGATGCAGAAGTGAAAACAGAGTCTGCAGATGGCTATACTACAACCTAATGGACTTCTATGAACAGGGTATTTTGAAACCAGTATCACAATGGGAGAAATGTGTTGAGAAAATTGGCAACTATACAGAAAAATAGAAAAAAAGATGCCCCTTCAGTTGTGCATTTGTTTATAACAGTATCTATTAAACTTTTGGTATAAAACTTATCGTGCATTACTTTCCATTCAACCCTCATACATATTAAGGAGACACTGTCATGATGCATCTGTTCTTAAAATGGGCAGCTGTACCATCACTCCATATGATAACAGCAACAGAATGACCAGTCTTCTTAAAATCATCTGTTATAGCTTTGTTAAAAAGTTTCACCTCTACTGATGAATGTCTTTTACAATGTGATATCACTACATAAGACTGATGCTCCAGTTTTCCAGCAATGACTTTCCTTAATACACGATTGCTGTATATATTGTGACAAGAGCATTTGTGTAAATTTCTCCAGTGAGCTGCCATTACCTCTCTCCCATTATTTATTGGAAAATTCTCAGAAAAATCAATACACAGTAATATTGTACTTGGTTGCACATGGTCCTTGTGGTTTTTGCAACTGTTTTTCTTGTCCAAAAATAATCTAATTTTGTACTTCAATTTTCTTAGACACACATTATAGTTCATTACAATCAGTCACCATATCCCATATCATTCGCAAATTCCCACCACTACACTGATTTGCCATATAACAAGAAGACTCTTCTGGATCTGTACTTTCAAACTCACTGAATTTGAAAGAAATGCCTTCTAAAATAGCATCCAGTTGGTCAAAATTTTTACAAGAACCCAAGATACAATAAAATGTCTACGTCATAAACTAAATATCCAAGAAACCTTTGCACAACAGAAATAAGAAATACATAATAGCCACACACCTTTAAAATGAAGTTGAAAATAAGGGCAGTAGCAGATGTCTTGTTTTCATGATCCATACAATTGGATTCTTTCTGGGCATAGACTGCAGAACATTGACAATCCTGCTGGGAAGTATGGACCACACATCTCTTTGAAAGGATATGATTCCATTAGAGTAAATAGAAGCAGCTGCTTTGGAACCTCCTGTTTTGTGTTTACTTCTGGGTCAGTGACTGTTTTCACATACTTTCTGCCAGGTCATTGTCGTGATCTGATGTCTGGTAACATTTTTCCCATCATTGTATTTGTTTTTTTTTAGGCAAATAATTTGTTTGTCCTCTTTTTGAAGAATCAATTTCCCTTCTTATTTTATGAAATAATTCCTGAATAAGTTTCAGTCTCTTTCTAGGACTTGATTTTTTCACATATATAGATACATTTGCAAGTATTACTGAATTCCACATACCAAAAATTAGGCTCCTACCTTAATATGACAAGGAATTATATGAAATTTGTCTTTTGTGAAAAATGTGATTTCATGGAAATAAGTCACTGGAAACAAGCCCTTCAAATGATATCTAACCATCCTATGAAAAGAAAACAGTTGAAGTGGTGGAAAAAACTTTTTTTTCACTTCTTTGTAATAGCTTTGGCAAATGCATTTATTTTATATCGCGAAACAAGAACAAATAAAAATAATTGCCATTTGACAATTTTTATGCAAAAGGTGGGTGAGAAATTGGCTGAAAAAGGATGTATGTTATCCCAGGGAAATACAACTATCTTAAATGTGAGGTGCATTCAAGTTTAACACCTCCTTTTTTTTTTTTTCAGAACTGGGACCAGATAGTAACTTCTGGTTTATTTTAAAATTCACGTCGACTCTTTGTGAATGCGTGACAGAGATGGCAGCACTGTACAGTGCGTAGAATTCTAGTGGCAGCGATGAGAGTTAAGACTTTTTGATACTTAAAAATGGCAACGTTTTCATTGCAAGAATAGCATGTAATCATTTGTTTTCTCCATTTTCGTCGTGTGACAATTGAAATTCATCGACAGTTGAGTGAGGCATGTGGTGATGGTACCATGGATGTGTCTAATGTGTGCTCCTGGGTGCGACACATCAATGAAGGCAGAACATCGTGTGACAACAAACCAAGACAGTCACGGCATCGCACTAACCGGTCTGACGACATGATCCAGTGAGTGGAGAACGTTATTTTGGAGGATCGCCGATTGAGCGTTGCAGACATTGCCTCCAAAATTGGCATTTCTGAAGGGATCGGTGCACACAATTCTGCACGAAGATCTGAAAATGCGAAAAGTGTCTTTCAGGTGGGTGCCACGAATGCTGATGGATGATCACAAGGCTGTGCGCGTGGCAAATTGTCAGGTGATGTTGACGTGTGATGACAACATGAATGGAACTTTCTTTCAACTGATTGTGACAACGGATGAGACGTGGATGCCCTTTTTCAACCCTGAAACGAAGCGCCAGCTAGCTCAATGGAAGCACACAGATTCACCGCAACCAAAAAAATTTTGGGTGAGCGCCAGTGCTGACAAAATGATGGTGACCATCTTCTGGGACAGTAGTGGTGTAATCCTTACTCATTGCATTCCAAAGGGCACTACGGTGACAGCTGCATCCTACCAAAATGTTTTGAAGAATAAACTCCTCCCAGCATTGTGTAAAAAACAGGCAGAAAAGGTTGGATGTGTGTTCTTTCATCAAGACAACGCACCAGCGCATCGGGCGAATGTGATGCAGGAGTTTCTTCGTGACAGCAACTTTGAAGTGTTGGATCATGCTCCCTACTCACCTGACCTGGCTTCAAGTGACTTTTGGAAGTTTCCCACGATGAAAGACACTCTCAGTGGTCACAGATTCCTAGTCAGGCCGCTATTGCCTCAGCAATTTTCCAGTGGTCAAAACACACTCCTAAAGAAGTGTTCGCAGCGGCCATGGAATCATGGTGTCAACGTTGTGAAAAATGTGTATGGCTAGAGGGAGATTACATTGAGAAGTGACACTAGTTTCACATTTTTTTTTTTTTTGTCATTACTTTGTGAGAAAAAAAATAGGAGGTATTATAACTTGATTGCACCTCATTATAAAAACAATAGACTGATTGGAAGACACTTTCCAGACAAAATACCTCCCACTGATAAAAAAGTACATCCGACTAGGGTATGTATAATGTTTGTTCTGACAAATCAAAATATTCTGAAGGGAAAGCTTCCAGAAAAGAAACCAGCTGGTGGTGTCCAGACTGTAAAATACCCTCTTGCATGCCAGAATGTTTCAAATGGTACCATACCAAAGCTAAATATGTATAAAAGTATTGTAGGCTGCTTTACACACATTTTTTTCAAACTCATATTTGATACTTTTTGTAAATTTAAAATAAAATATTAATACAGAAGCTATGACTATTTTCTTATTTCTTATTTGGTAGGGAAATCCTTAAAGACCATACTTTTAGATTGTACCAAGGCATTTTGGAAGATTTCATTGATGTACTGTAAATAATAATTCAAAATAGGTGTAAAAACCCTGATTTTCTTGGCTCTTCAACTACGGAAACACCTGGGCTTCAATGTGTTAATATTCCGATCAGCCCAAAATCTAACACCTATTTGACAACACATGTTAGAAGTGATTTTATTTTACCCTTACAGTTGCTTAACAGCCTGTTCCGTGAATGAGTGGTCACACCACTCACCTCCCACTTGAGCCATGTGGGATTTGTGGCTGAAAAAGCAACATCTGGTGGGTTTTCTCCAGGCCTTCTGGTTTACCCACCATACAGTCCACCAGCTGCTCCATTATTACCTTTCCTATCAACCACTTCACCTACATTTCATATCATCCTCTTTCTCACATTCATACAAGCTATTGGGCTTATCCATCATCCCTGAATACTCTATCTGTTTATAGACCGTTTGTTCAACAGGCATCTGCATTAGCTTGTAAGTCTTGGGAGGTAAAAGTCATCCATATGAGGAAGATAAATAGAAGCAGAGGAGGACACAGTGATGGCATTCAGCCTTGTTTTGCAAATATTCCGATTTACAAAATAAAATTCCATTTTTAACACTTGTATAAATAACTGTATCAGTGCAGTGTCAAAAGTGTCATGAAAGACTTTCAAAAAATAATCTCTTTCATACTGTGATCATTTTATCTTTTAATTAAACTGCATTAAGTATACACTGCATATTTTAAGGAACTATGTTGTCCGCCAGAGTTTACAGCATTATTTCATCATTTATGACCTAATATAACATTATCTTTGTATTAATATAAGTATGTTTATTCCAAGCTAGTCTTGGATAATCACAAGACTAATGCATCTGATACTTTCTAAGGTTATTCATTTTCAAAATTTAATACTAATTATACATACCTTGTGAACATGTTTGGTGGTATAACTGCCATATATGGAGAAGCCTTGGCTTTACTGACAATCCAGTCCAGATCTTTGAAGTTCTCTATGACCTGGATGACACCAACGTTACCCAAACGATGTGCTGCAATTAAAAATGTAGAAGGAAAAACATTAATACAGTAAAACCTGAATTTAATGCACCCCTTATTAAATGGAAATCTCCCTTAAACGGAAATAATTCATGATCCTATGAATTTATGGGTGAAAAACACGCTAACTTTCCTTTATTAAATGGAAACTGACTAACGTGGACTACAGAAATCACAGTACACCTTTCAATGGAAAATTTCCAATTCCAGAATGTAGTGTTTAGAACATTTTCAGGCACTCTGTGAAAGACTGCATTGTGTGCTCTACAGATGTGATGTTTATTTCAAAACATGACCACTTTGCTGGTATCTGACCAGTCTATGAGGATGGGGGGTGCTAATGAATACTAAGAAATCATATCATAGTTGTCCTTCACTGCATAGTTTAGTAAACCACTGATATTAAGATAAGCAGAGCTGATCATCTGTTTATTTGTCTGTGTCCTATACAATTTGCACTGTAATGTGCTGGCAAACAGCACTTTAAGGCTCACCTCCAAACACAGGTGATGATTTAGTTCCGCAGTAGTCACCAAAACAAGGTTTGTGCTAGATGTTAACATGAAAGTAAAAGTGATTTATGCTAGTGAACATGATGAACTGAATGTCAAGCAGATCATGAAGGTGTTCATTGTAGGCAAAACTCAAATTTACGAAATTCTAAAGAAGAAATCAGAAATTTTGAAGCGATGGAAAACTCTGCTATAGAAAACTGAACAGAGACAGCTTAAGAAAACTCAAAAATCAAGACATCAATAAAATAGTATGGGAGTGGTTTGTTGGTGTCGGGGCAAAAAAACCACCACATATCACAGTATATGTTACAGGAATACGCTAAAAGTGTAGCTTAAAAACTGGAAAAGGCTGATTTCAAAGCACTAATGGATGGCTGAAGTGTTTCCGCAAGAGACACCAGATACGTTGATAACTGGTAAAGTTAAACAAGTTACAGCTATTTTTCGTTCATTAAAAGCTTTGGTGCTTATTATGTACAGCAGAAATTCATAGATATTCAATTAAATAAGTTACATATATTTTTTATCCAAATATGTCTATGCATGATCATGATGTAATGTTGTTATATCTTTGGTAAAATATAACATATCCGGGCTTGTACGCCGTGGTCGAATATTAAAATTTTTAAAATAATTAAAACTTGACGTTTCGTCCTCAGCTGTGGAGGACATCTTCAGAATGAGGGTAGGCAGGCATGGCTAATGACTACAGATTCATGGAGCAGTGGACAGCAATATATATGGTTGGAGTAGTGGGAGGGGTGTAATTGGACTGCTGTGTTCTGATTGGCTGTTTGCTGGCCGGTGCAAAGACGCTGTAAAGCAGGAATCCAGGTCTGGTTTAGCTTAAATCAGTCTTCTCTATTGAAATTATTGGGATGTTTGTATATTTCTATTGATTCTCTGACCATTCTGGGGTAGTAATGTTTGGTGGTTGCAAGAACTTCTGTTTTATCAAATAATATGTCATGTTTGTCTAGGACGAGGGCATGATCTGCAACAGCAGATTTGTCTGTATGGCCAAGGCGACAGCATCTTTTGTGTTTGGCTTTGCAGGTTTTTATGCTACGTTTCGTTGTGCCTATGTAAGATTGGCCGCATGTATAAGGTATTTTGTAAACCCCGGCAGTAGAGAGCGGGTCCAGTGTGTCTTTGGCAGATTTGTGAATTTGTTTTAATTTTCGTGTTGGAAGATATATTGTTTTAATTTTCTGTTTATTTAATAGTTTACCTATTCTGTCAGTGTTTGTTATATCTTTGTTAAACAGAAACCTGTCCATAACGAAAACGCTTAACAGTCCCGTTCAATTCTGCTGAAGACAGGTTTTTTACTGTATTTTAATGTAAAATTTACTAGCAGTAAGTTTCCAAATAACATATCAATATATTTATTACTCAGCCTATACTTGCAACTTTTGTATTTATTTTACTTATCGATGCTTCTAATAAAATATGTTTTACTATAAACTCAAATTTTTCTACTTTTTTATTTTTGAAGTTGATGACAGTGTTGTTGAGATCGAATTAAAGGTAAACATTCAGTCAATGACACTAAACAACACTCACATTTAAATTTCCCGGAACATGCTCCGGAGGTTAGTTTCCTCCATTGTCAACCGGACATCAACTAATCGCTGGTGGTGATACTGATCGATCCATTGCTTGCTCTGGTGGTGGTTCTATGAATTTGTACAATGAGTTGCCCTGGAGAATATCAAAGTTGATAATCCTATTTTTGTTTTTCCAAATAAAAATTTGTTCCCAAGTTGCCAATTCCTGCTTTCCGGTCATGTGATTCAATAGTTTCGGCTCTGGTTTTGTATCATGGTTTTCTGTCCAAAAATGGGTAGCAGCTGCTGATTTCTCTAGATATTTGTGCTTTGTGCATCTGAAGTATTCCTTGGTTCTTTTTTCCATGTTCCTCTTGGTTTTCCCAATGTAAATTTTGTTGCAATTGTTGCATTCTATTTGGTAAATTTTGGACTTTTTATTTGATGGGATGCTGTCTTTAGTGATGGACCCAAGTACATTTTTTATGGTGTATTTATTAACTGGATCCAATTGTAAGTTGTATTCTTTAAAACTCTTTTTGAATTTGTAAAATATATGTGGATGAAATGTGAATTTTTTTAGACACTTTTTCTCTTCTTTTGTATGGAGAGTGGTTGTTTCCTTTAACAGTGTGTTCTACTGCACAATTGCCTTCATTTTTGTTAATGATTTTAGTTCGTTTTGGATTGTTTCTCTTTTTCACCTCCTGATAGCATGGTTTTTGTGAACTTTTGCACAGATTGTTCAGTTTCCTTTTTCAGTTTTAAAGTTTTCGCACTTATTTTCTTGATTAATATTACCAAATAATTACTTTCCAAGTTATGTTTCTTAAGGTTTTAGCTAATTTTAAATTTAATTCATACAATTTTAATTCTATTTCATCTAAATGCTGGTAATGATTGTGGATTTCTATTTCAAATACTTTCTTCTCTGCCGCTTTTTGTTTAGCATTGCTTTTGGTCTATTTGATCTGTCTGACAAATTTGGGTGTTACGTTTTTACATAAACATAAGCTGATGAATTTAATATCTGCGAATACATTTATTTTCCTTTCTTGAAGCTTTAGGAATAATTTAATGTCTTGTTTGCTAATTTGCGAACCAAAGCCCTCATTAAACAACTTAAATTCTTGTAATTGGATCGATCTTACCTCATCCTTCATTTTGTTTCCTCACCTCTAGATTATGCGATCTGCAGTCTTTCACTTCCTAAATGATTTGCTTGCCTATTCAATACTTTTTTATTTTGGAAGTTGATGGAAGTGTTGTTGAGAACAAATTAAAAGTAAACATTGAGTTCGATTAATGACACTAAATAACACTTACATTTAAATTTCCCGGAACATGTTTCAGAGGTTAGTTTCCTCCATTGTCAACTGGACTAATTGCTGGTAGTGATGCTGATCGATCACTTGCTTGCTCTGGTGATGGTTCTATGAATTTGTACAATGAGTCGCCCTGGGGGATATCAAAGTTGATAATCTTATTTTTGTTTTTCCAAATGAAAATTTGTTCCCAAGTTGCTAATTCCTGCTTTCCGGTTATGTGTTTCAATAGTTTCAGCTCTGGGTTTATATCATGGTTTCCTGTCCAAAAATGGGTAGCGACTGCTCATTTCTCAAGATGTTTGTGCTTTATGCATCTGAAGTGTTCCTTGGTTCTTTTTTCAAGGTTCCTCTCTTGGTTTTCGCAAAGTAAACTTTGTTGTAACTATTGCATTCTATTTGGTAAATTTTGAATTTTTTATTTGATGAGATGCTGTTTTTAGTGATGGATCCAAGTACATATTTTATGACGTATTTATTAACTGGTGCCAATTGTATGTTGTATTCTTTAAAAATCTTTCCAGAGTAAGCGTCACCACAGCGATTAGTCGATGTATCATTAATTGACTCAGTGTTTACTTTTAATTCAATTGCTCTTTGAGTAAAGCAGAGAGAGAAACCTTGCTCATTACTTGGCTGAGTCATCTACTTTGCACTGTGTGACCTTCAACTCACAGAAAATTGTTCAGTGCAGCAATGGTATGCAACTTTAGCATTTGAAATACATAATAAGTTAAAACAACTATTTTAGGTCCACGATTGGTAGAATAATTACTCTATAACGTCCCTTACAATTAACATTGATATTTCTGATGTGAACATATACATATTTTAATAAGTTTGGTAGTCATAAACAAATAACTGCAAAAAAATTGTCAATTACTATACTATTAACATAGTAAAACATTATGCTTCTGAACTTGGTCAATCTTGGACAATAACATTGGAAACACGTTATAACATTATCAATATGAGGATTAGTTTTTAAAAAAATGTTTCTCTTTTATTAGTTTATTTATTTATTCTAAGTTATGTACAAGTGAATATGACTGGTGTTCCACCATGGTACTTACTCATGCTTTACAATAATTGTTTAATCCTAGTATGTTGTCTCATATGCGATTTGTTCTTTAACTCTGTTTACTGTCCATAAGTTTTTCACTTTGTTAAAGTAATGTCATACCTTCCTACAATCTTTATGGGACATTTCAGTTGTAGCCATATTTCTCTCCGACCTAAACCATTTCTTATAGATGTATTCTTTTCTTCAAATTTCAGTTCTTTTATAAACATTTAAATATTTTGTGTTCCAGATCTTCATTTTCACCACATATAGGACATTGAATTTGTAGGATATCCATCCTTAGATCTTTTAATCTCCATACCCATGTTCTTACCCATGCAATGACTTCTCACTTCTCTGTTTGTGATGCCTATGTATTTTTCCCTTCCCCATGAATTTTTTATTGATATACAGAAGATTCTTTTTGGCCATGTCTCTAAATATTTTTTGTACCTCTATATCTTCAAATCTCTTTCATGCCTAGTTACAGAAAGTATTCATATTGCTTTCTCTTCTTCTCCATATCTTTCCTAACCCATTACTTTCCAAATTATTTCTAAGACAATTTATCCATCCATTGTTCTTTAAGCTTTTCTCTTGATCTTCTAAATAATATTTTAACAAATTTCTTCTTCTAAGCTCAAGATTCCATGCCAAAATGTCAGTGCCCTTTCCATTATTTTTCACTTACTTGCCACTCTGCCCAATTCTATTTGTGCTACCTTTCTAACAGTTAGTTGTATTTGCTAACCCAAGCTTTTCTCTACAGAATATCCTGTGCAACTAATCTATGGCTCCCCATCCTCCTCAAACTTCCCATACTTCTATCCCATATAGAATTTTTGCCTCAACCACCATATTACATACTTTTTCTAACCATTTAATATTTACATTGAATACTCTGTATTTACAGCTCCCGATAGTTAATAAAGCTCGTTTTCCTTTCACCAGTGCATATTTCTTTTGCTTTTCCCTCTGCTGCCACCATCACTTTAATTTCTAGATAATTGCATACTCTTACTACCCTATACTCTTTATTTTCATTCTTCCATTTTTCATATTTGCTTGATTCCCCCCTTTTCTTACACATTATAGACTGCGTCTTACCTTAGTTCAGTTTTAATTTCATTCTTTACAGTAACTGTGTATTCATTGCAATGATTGTTTCAAAACAACTGCAATTGGACCTATCACTAAATCTGCAAAAGTATTCCAGGAATCTGAAAATTATTAATTACTGGCATGAAATTGTTATTCCTCCCAATTTCTAATAATACACAATCTATATATCAATTAAATAGACTACACTTAACTTACATCCCTGCCTGAAACCCTTCTTTTTGGATTTCTCACATTACAGCCTCTTCCTCCACCCTTATACAAAAGATATTCTCATTATACACAATGTCCCAGTATTCAACTGCACAAATTGGGGAGATTGTAGAGGGATCCTAGATAAACAGTTTGATATAGAGAACCTATTGTCCCTTTTGCCAAATGTCAAAGTAATGGCATGTTTTCTGGATCGCACATCAATGATCGTAAATTAAAAGAATGTTGACATATATGTATTATTTTCATTCAGAATGCCTCATTTGTATGCCAGTAGCTGAAGAAATACAGCATTGATGCACAATCAATACAATATTTAAAATTATTGGACTTGCAACTTTGGCAAAATTTCCTGTTCTTTGAGGGAGTGCATGCCACTGATACCAGTTAGGTTGATTTTAGATCATATGTATTTATATACAGTGCTCCACTATAACATACTGGTGGGTGAGTTGGTAGAATGCTTGTCATCGAATCCCATGATACAAAGATCACACCATTCTCTTAAGTTTCCATTTTTTTAGTTTTTTTTTAATTTTCTTATTTTTCTAAACAAGATAAGCAATTTGAGAAGCATTAATACATTAGTTTACATTTCTGAAGCCAAGACAATTAACCTTCTGGTACAATTACTTTAAAATGAATGTGAATGATATCTACATAGTGTTCAATATTAAATGCAGCAACTGTTAAGGAACCTGCATAGATTAATGCAATAAAACAGATTTGTTGAAAACATTTATGTAATGTGTGTTTTGAAACATAGGAAGTGAACTATTATTTTAGCAGTAGAATAATAAAAAAAATAAATAAATAAATAAAAAGAAAAAGGAAAAAAACAATTTAAAAAAAAAAAAACCTCAGCTGGTGCTACGATTCAAACAGTGATACTTTCATTTTATCAATGGAAAATGTCCACTGTTAGTACTTAAATATAATACCTTAAATTTGCTAAGAATGTGCCCAATGGTAATTGGCCACAATACATAGTCACTATTAACAAAAGTGTATTCCCCATTCTCATTTTCACCATATTTCCTATTCGAAATGTCCATTCCCATTTTTCATACCCACTATCAGTTAACTGGTCTTTGTTCTGTCTAAACTTCCTGGTTTCTCCAATATTTCACTATTTATCCAGCTATTTCCACCATATACATCACTTTCTCCTATCATAATATTAAATTCTCCCATTAATATAACCTCACTGTTCACAAATTACTCCTTTAATCTTTCTATGTCTTCCTCTAATTGTTTGAAGATCAGGATTATGAAAACATGAGGGAAGAGAGGGATTATATACTATTTGTCTATCATCAGATCATCTGTCTATCCTCTTAATACAACCCATAGTGTCTATTTTCTCTTAAACCTAAAATTCTTTAATTCCTTTCCTTAATGTCTTCCTTACAAAGAAACCTACACCTTCCCCTTTCTTGCTATCGTTTCTCCATTTATCCCTATGTACTCAAATCTCTTTACATAAATCTGTTCCTCTTTTCACATTTCAGCTACCGCAAGGTAGTCAAATTTTGTTAACTGATCCCACCTTCCCACACATAATTTGTGTTTTACTCCCTCACACTTCCAGTATTCTAACCTCTTATATCTTATCTGCACTAATTTGAGTCCAATCTAACTCTAAATTATTCTACCCTCTTCTTGTTCATTAGTTCTATTTCTTCTCTCTGTATTAAGTGTATTTCTGTACAGAACTAATATACTGCCATGGTAAGAAGAGACAATACTATCCTCTTCCCCTTCCACTTCTCCTCAACACTCAGTTACCATGCCTTCTCTCCCCAAAAGGCCAAATCACATGCTGATTTTACTTCCCCTCTTCTGAGTGACAACTCTTCTTGGTGATGTCACTCAACTAGCTCCTCCTCCTGTTATTGCTGTGGTCATATCTCTGTCAGTTGGTTGTCCACTTTCTAGTTTCTAAATTATATATTCTCTGCCTGCACTGTCCTCGCATCCATGCTGATAAAGGAATTTTGATTCATACCTTCTCTTGCTCCTTCTTTGACCATATTTATCCCAGTTTGTTTGGATTTTGATCTTCCTGTTTTGTTACCTAAAGTCACGGCTGTCTGCTGAATAATTTCCTTTCTGCCAGTCAATTCTCCTTTAGATTCTTCTTATCAAGATGTACTGTTATTTCTCTGCTGATGCATAGCTGATAGTTTCTAATATAAGCTCTTTTTCTCTGGACCCTTGCTTCTTTCTTGTTTTGTACCGAATTCTTCAGTAGAGCTTTCTTCTTTGGTAATAAACCTTTATTGTTGAAAATATCTGTTCCCTTCAGTTTCTTGGCTCTTTCGAGTACTTCTTATACTAGCTGGGATGTTGCTAACTTCACTATGATTGCGCTCTTTCCTAATTGTCACCCAAATTGATATTCAATAATTTCCCATCTATAGATATTCATTTTCAGCTTTTCTTTCATTACTTCTAGTATTTCTTCTGCTGGCCATTTATCCCCTTTTTCCTTAACTCCTAGGAAAACAAAATTAAATTGTCTCTCCTTAACTATTTTAACTTCTATTTTTGTTTCTTGCACTTCACCTCTGATATCATTTTACTGTCTATTGCCATCCTTTCCAGTTGTTTACCTAGTCATTTTATACCTTCTATTTTATTAAGTTTCTAGGTTAAATTTTCTAGCATAGCTTTAAATTTCTAGAAGGCCAGGATTTACCTCAATTCCTCCAATCACTGACAACAAAAGTAATAACACTTTCCAAAACCAATATGTTTGCAAACTTCTCTCCAAAATTGGTTTTGAATTCACAAACTTTATTTCCTAAATTCCCAATTCTTGCTCTATACACTGTGATGTCCTCTTCCATCATGATTAGATCCTTCTTCCTTCATCCTCAGGAGCACCTAACAAAACACAACCTTCCCATCTAACCATTGGCTTAGCACTCCCTTCGCATTTATAGCAGTGAGTATGAACAGACTTCTTGGTAATTATTTAGCATCCAATGCAATTTGGCAATAAACTTTCACATTTAAAGCAGTGAATATGATTAGGCTTCTGGATAGTGAATTAGTATCCAACAGAATTAAAAAAGCAGAACATTTATAGCAATGAATAAGGCCTCTTCTTAATTAATTGGTGTCCAACACAATTCGAAAAAAGGTTTTACATTTATAGCAGTGAATATGAACAAGCATCTTAGTAAGTAAGAGGCATAAAATCAAGCAAACTACAATGTTCTTGAAGTTTTCACTTGAGTTGATTGCAGCACATTTACATCACTTACATTTAAATTGAATGTAAATTATGTAAATGTGTTGCATTCAACTCAAATGAATACTTAATTTAAAGTATACATCAATGTCCCAAAATCCTCATAATTTTAGGTAGTTAATATAATGTATTTAATAGTTGAAACATTACACAATGGCTGAAACACAATCAGTGTATGTCACTTTGTATAAATAATAAATATTAGTCCAAGGGACGAGTCAATGGCCTGCATGTGACAGCTTTCCATTCCCAACATTATAACCTGACACAGGACTAACTGTCCAAGGCCAAGAGATACACCAATGTTGTCAGAAGCCTGTCTCTAACTGATGTGTGTTTACCCAATGCAGTGCACAGAGAAAGCCTGTTTACACAAGCACAAATCAAGCAAGTTGGTAATGCCTAATTTACATAAAGATTTATAATCCAAACAGTATACTCTGAAAAGACAAATTTTACATCAAAGAAGGAAACTAAGTGAGTGGAATAAAACATTTTATTTACAATTTGCAACTCTGGATTAAAGGAGAAAAACAAACATATGAAGTTAATGAGGGACTAAGGGACATGATCAGTAAAACAGAGATGAAATTGTGACCATATGTTAAGACTAATCAAGGACAAGGAGGGTAGAGATGACTAATGTCACCAGAGAAAAAAAAAATTATACCCCAGAGAAGTTTTCATGTGAAGCTCAACAATATACAGCTGGGAATGTTCTGAAGATGTACACAGGTGTGCACAGAAAGGGCATTACTATGCTGTCTCAATAGTATTAACATCATGTGGATTTTATTAATTTCCAAGAGTGACAATGAGCAGGCATTGCAAGAAGGAATTCAACTCAGAAGGAAGAAAAAGCCATAAACTGAAGATTGAAAGATGGCCTTTGTCCAGTTTTCACTGTGACCTCACTACTGTCTGTGAAAAATTTCCTTGTGATGACACTTATGGGGTATGTTGCCTTCTGGCAGGGCCTCATCAGGTTGCTGACCTATCATAGTGTAGGAATGCATCACTGTCAGACATCATGTCATCAGCATTGTAACACCTACGGGTTCAGTGAAAATTTACGCACACATTCTCATGCATGACTGCTCTGATTGTCTGCAATCTGACTGATTTCATTCTGTGAAAAGTTTGGTTGTTTATACATAGTGATTCCATAAGGATTCACATTTATAATCGCATATATCGCATACATTGCACTTGTTCTCATCCTAGAACTACCATGAGTGACAATGTGATTTGAAAATGTGTTACAGCCATAATAAACAAGTTGAGGTTACAATAGCCGAAATAATAAAACTTGTATGTTTAGTGAAGTACAGGACCCAATGTTGAAATGAATAGATGAGGTGACTAGTGAGAATTGGGGAAAAGTAGTTCAACATAGAGAAGTGTGACAGAAAGTACATGGAAAGAAGAAGGTATTTTAGAGGAAGTAGTGGAAAATGGGCCGCTGCAGATAGACAGCAAGTAAATATCTCAACAGCACACTGAGACAGCCACGTGTCAGCAGGAATGTCAATGAAGGTAATTTCTCACCAATTATAAGTTCTGTCACTTCTCTTTTGTGATGTAATTAAAATTTTCACTCTCACTTCAACTAGTTTTCCCTGCCCCTTCATTTCTTTGCAATGCATTGGCATAATGAAATATGGCCTTTTCTTTCAGACAGTTCACCAACTAAGCAACTGAATGGAATGGTAAAAGACAATGGAAGCTGATTTTGGGATTTTAAATTGTGAAGGGCTAAAACATTTGATGTAAGGCCTTGGTGAAGAGCTGTGGAGGAAAATGTATATTTCAGCAGAAGTTGAAATATGGATGGAATTAAATGATATGAGGTCTAGGTTTTGGTTTTATATAAATAAAATAGGGGTAGTTTCAGGTGGTCATTTGTATCACAAAAAATATGAAAGGAACCAAAAGAAAAGTGCTTAAGTAATGTGATCTGGATATTAATTACAGACATAATAGTACATTTAGAAACAGTCTGAAATTTCATATTCCTGATCTGTTTCATACACTAGAGACAAAAATTAAGAAAACCCATTCTAGTAATCCCAAGATTGAGACAAAGTTGTGGGCAATTTTAATGCTAGAGCCCAGGATTTACAGATAAGAGGAAGTAATATACAAACAACAGCAGTTTCATATTGTGATTATGTCCTGCGGCCGTAATCACAGCACATGTGTGAGTGGCTTGCTTTGGAAGTTATAGCTAATTGTCGCTCTGCATTGTTAACCGCGTGAGTGGACATGTGTGCTGTCGGCAAGTTCGTTGACATTGAAGCTGCAATTGTTACATCTGCATGAGTGGATGTGTATGCTGTTGGCAAATTCTTTAACATCGAAGCTGCACATTATTACACCTGCAAAAGTTTGTGACACCTGTGGTGGTTTGCATGTGTGACTGCTTCTGGAAGTTTCTTGACATGTCATCAACAGGTATAAAAGGAGAAAATGAGCCCCATATAAAGTTTCACTTTCAACTGAGAATGCATAGCATGCAGCCATTGAGTCAATTTTTATGAGAGAATGGTTGCAAAAGCATTGAAGAAAGACAGCTATTTCTGAGCAAATTTTCATTTGTAATCAGTGGAAGAAATAGAGAGTTGTTTGTTGGAATAATAAAGAGAGTGTTTGTTACAATAGAGAAGGATTTATTTTGAAGAATAAGTAATTAACTACTTTTGAGAATAAACATATATTATTTTGATTGAGTTCAAGGGAGAGGATCAATATGAGAAGATTGCATTTGTTACAAAATTACTCAAAGTGTATTTAATTAATGTTATGAGGATTGGAAAATTTTAAACTGTTATATTCTGTAACTTCTTTCCAAAGGTCTTTAGTAGACAAAACAGAATATATTTTCTACAGGAACAGCCATACTTAGAACAGAAAAGAAGATGTGTAAAAATCAACTATAACTCATAAATGTTTGAGAATTTTCAGACAATAAACCATACAACTACCTCTAGTGTACAAATACACCATAAAAATTTTGCTCAGCTCTACCACTAAGGACAGCAAGCCTACATATAAAAAATCTAGAATTTATCAAATAGAATACACCGTGCAAATTTATATTGGAAATACCAAGAGGAACATGGAAACGAGGGGAAAGAAACATATTAGATGTACAAAGCACAAACATCTATAAAAATCATGAGTTGGTACCTATTTTTGGACAAAAAAAGTCACTACATACATATATATCCAGAACCAAAACCAAACACATCACAAGAACGCAAGAATTGTCAACATTAGAACAACTTTTCATCTGAAGGAACAAGTACAAAGTTTCCAATTTTGATATTCACCAGAATGACCCTTTATACAATTAGCTAGAACCATTCCAGAGCAATCTACAGATGGATCAGCTTCACCCCCCCCAAACTCAGTCTACATCGGGTTGATAAGGAAGGAAGCAAGTCTCTAAAACATATTCCAGAAAATTTAAAGGTGAGTGTCGGTTAGTGTCATTAATCAACCCAGTTTTTAGTTTTAATTGATTTCAGTAACACTGTCATCAACTTGCAGTATTTGAAGATCCTTTAACAATGTTAGTGTTTCTCCATTGGAAATTCAAGTAAGGTGCAATCATAAATTATATAGTGAAGAAATTGATGACCATGAACTTCTGAGAAGGAGTTAAATGGAAGAATTAACCAAGAGATGCATTAACATGGTATTAAATTCAGTTACGATAAATACATTTGTATGGAACAACATCAATATTACATTAGGCAAGTTAGAAAAAGCATTAAAGTTAAAATAAGAACTGAAGCTTTGCTGGTGATGTATTAATTCAAAATCTTCTCGGGCTTCTGACCAGGTAAAAGCTTGGCTTGATACCAACGTTTCGAAGAAGTGCATCTTCCTCGTCTTCAGGGTGAACTGATGGATTAAGCTTGCAGAGACTGGTATCTATAAGAGCTGGAATGAAGCTAACATCTGATTGGTTCGCGTGATATTATGGCCTGGTATTTAAGATGACTGAGACATGGGCACGGACCTCATAGAAAACTATTTATATCAGACATATGGCTAATGTTTTGTGTTAGCGCATGCGCGCGCATGCACGCACACACACACTTGTTATCAGTATCTGTATATGTATCAGATCCAGATAACCTGCAAACTGAATTTCAACACCTAAAATTCACACTCCAACAAAATGGATATTCAGCCAAGGACATCACATCTGCGTTGAAAAGAGCCGGACGAAAAAGAAACCCCAGCAAGAACACTCAACAAAAAGACAAACCAGCCGCCATAGCCTATATACCATTTACCGGAAATTTTTTGGGAAAGATTAGTAGACTACTCCACAAATATAATGTCACAACCATCCATAAGCCACCACCTAAAATCAAAAATTTGGTCAGGCCAGTTAAATATAATTTAGCTTTAAGAGTACCTGGTGTTTACCACATTCCTTGCGAATGCAGCGCAGCATACATTGGCCAAACAGGATGCATTATTGCCACACGCGTTTCTGAACACCAAAGATCAATAAGGCTTATGCAACCCGAAAAATCTGGAATGGCTGAACACTGTATAGAACAAAGCCACAGAGCTAACTTTACCAACACCAAGAGAGTGGCAAAGTGTTTGAACTACTGGGAAAGGAGAGTAAAAGAAGCTTTAGTCATCTCATCTGAAACAAATAATCTAAATCACGATTCTGGTCTACAACTAAGTTCAGCATGGACACCGAAGTTAAAGAGCCTTAACACCTAATCCTCTACCTGCAGTCTTCCAAGGCTTGTTTTCTAGCAGGTCCGTACTCAAACACAAAACATTTGCCGTATAACTGCTATAAATAGTTTTCTACGAAGTCCGTGCCCATGTCTCAGTTATCTTAAATACCAGGCCATAATATCACCCGAACCAATCAGATGTTAGCTTCATTCCAGCTCTTATAAATACCAGTCTCTGCAAGCTTAATCCATCAGTTCACCCTGAAGACGAGGAAGATGCACTTCTTCAAAACGTTGGTATCAAGCCAAGTTTTTACCTGGTTAGAAGCCCGAGAAGATTTTGAATTAACATTAAAGTCCTCCAAGATAGATGAAACTGAAACAAAAATGACACCAGGTAGAGTTCATTATCTGGGAAATGGTAACAATTTTATTTGATATTGGTGTGGTTAATGTTAAAATTTGTTAAAAACAGGATTTATTAAATATAATCAAAACTCAAGAACTATTTAGTAAAATACAAAGCTTTGGACGGTAATATCGTTATAATGAAGAATTATGTTCTCTTTCAAATGCTGAAACATTTATGCAGTTATACATTTGAAAAACAACAAACCAGAGAGTATTATATATGGCTTACCAGAAGAATTTGTTCAAGGTTGGTGTGAACATTATGACGTACTTAAGAGTTTAAAAAGTTGTTAAATACACTATTAAATTCAATAAGAGAACACACAAAAACAGGTAAATTGCCAACAGTCATTTTATATATCAAGGTAAAGATAATTTCATAGTCCTAATAATTACTGTGGAATAGCAATCTGTCCAGCTTTGGAAACACTTTTACAAGAATATTGGCAAAAAGAAACTTATTATTGGGAGTTTAAAGTATCAACAACTGCCTGTATACAAATTTAGTCTTCATGAGAGCATGACTTAAAATAAATTCATGACAAAATCAACTATGGATACACATTATACAAAGAAATATGAAAGGGTATATGTGGATCTGAAAAAAACCTTTGACAAGATCATGAAAGAAATACTCTGCCATATAATACTAAAATGGAATAAATAAAAATATGAGTTACTGCAGACCATGTACAGCAAGGGATAGAACAGGAAAGTCTCTAATATTGTCCAAGTCACTAATCAGTCCTTCCCATTGTCCATGCAAAATACATTCTGTAAAATGTGAGGAAGAAGAAGTGCTGCAAGAAATTTCACAAAATTGAGGGCTTAAGCAGTGTTGCAACACATAATTCCAATTCTATTCAATTTAATTGCAAACAACCTGAATGGACCTTTTTGGAGTAGCTAAATGAATACATGTCTATGATCGGTGACAAAATCCGAGTTACTTTTCACCAATTCTCTGATGGCAAGTTCATTCACAGTACATCTTGGGGCTTATGTGGAAGCATGATTTAACTAAGATTTCAATAGGCAAAATGATACTATAATAATTAGCTGTTTATTCCCTTTCATAAAAATGCAGTGTCACATACTCTGTTATGGAAAATTTAACCCTTGAGTACTCGCTTGGCAATAAGGTGCACACAAAATTTCCAAAAAGCCAACATTCTCGCAGGTGTTTGTTGCACCTAGGTGTCATATTCCAAAGCTTTGAGGTAGTGACAGCACTCTTCACATGTTAATTTCTCAAACACTTGGGACAATGTGCATAATTACTAAAGGGAAGTCAAATGAACATATGTTATAATTTTTTATAGTGTTTAACACCTGCTTTAACTGCTATGGCACTGCAGGCGATGATACATGGAATGAAGATGGCAGGGGAAATTGGAGAAACCCCACCCCTGCACCACTTTGTCCTCATAAATATTCAGTCACTTGGGATGAATCTGGGCCACCATCGGTGCAGTTACATGCAACAATGCTACATGTCTGAAAGCAAGCCACTCACACATATGTGGTGATTATGGGCAGGTTAAGTTACTCTTACAATATTTAACGAACAAAAAATCTTAGGTTATTAATCTACATGTATTAAAATGTTTAAATTTTAACCAGAACTCCCACAGTAACTTTTAAGAGAATAAATTGTATATTTCTGTTCAAAAGATTCTCTTGTACTAGGATCATTTCTGGAAAATCTCTGCCTTACTTCCTTAAGAATGATAAAATCTCTCATGCCACTCCCATTTCAATTCCAACTTTCTCCCTTCCCAATTCTTCTCTTCTTCCAGTAACTTCCCCCTCCATTTGGGCTTTCCTATATTTTGTGTGGTGTAGAGAGAGAGAGTTCACTGAGCCTCAAAATGAGTTATTTCCTGGAAATCTCAATATCCAATTTTTGAGATCAAATTTAATGCACTATCATCGAATTATGAACACAGACTAAGTTTTCACTTTAAACATAAGTAATACTTTGAATCCACAAAAAAATAAATAAGCTTAAATAACATTTTACAATTTATCTATATATAATTATATATGTACTTAGCTTTTTAAATCAAACTTGTAAGTTCATACTGAATTTAGAAGTGAAATCTCAGTAAGTTTGACAGTTTAAACCAGACAGTGCTTAAAGTGAAAGAGATTTCTAAACCAAGAAATAAGAAATCTTCAGCAAAAGTCATGAAACAAAATTAATGTCTCGAACAAAACAGGCAAACACAATAAAATTAGAACAAACCAATTTATACATACTTTTAAGTCACTTGTATTAAGGTTATATGAGCTTATTTCATCCATAACATCTACTTTAGACTGCCTCCGTGGTCAGGTGGTCAGCGAGCTGGCTCCTCACCCAGAGGTCCTGGGTTAAATTCCCGGCTGGGGTAGGGAATTTTTCTCTAACCAGAACTATTCCCTATCCCCCACAGAGTCTGGAAGAGTGTGTGTGTGTGTGTGTGTGTGTGTGTGTGTGTGTGTGTGTGTGTGTGCGCGTGCATGGGTGCATGCGTGTGTGTTTTTTGTTGTTGTTTTTTTTAACTGAATGCTCCATTACAATAAGTAGTAATACTACATGCATTGGTTACTTCTATATGCAATTTAAACATTACAGATTTAATACTATATTATATGAAATTGACGATGGCTTCTCTTCAGATGTTTGAGATATTTCCTCTAAGCTTTAATGTCACTGATTATTTGTTTCTTCTCTTTACACTATTACCATAATTTTATGATTATTCTAGATTTACGGTTTGTGCAAATTTGAGAAATTGTTTTTTGTACTTCTGAAGCAGTTCTTTTTTAGAATTCGACCACTGTCCCCCCGTTTTTATAATATTATTTCTTGATTCAGTTCTTTCTTTTTCTAGTTTTTTTTTACAATTGTAAATCAAATGATCTACTGTTTCGCATCCATCCCTGCAGAGGTGTCCGTTATTTTAAAATAGTAGAAATAGGATCTTAATCTACCATGACCTGTTAGAAAAGTTGTTACATTGTCTGTTAACGGTATGTTAATTTTAAGCCTGTCTTTTACACTCGGAAAATAGGATTTGGTTATTTCTCCTTTTGGAGTTGTTTGCCATTCACTTTCCCACTTCACTACACTTTTTTCCTGAAGTTCTCTTAGCAGTTCACTTTCAGGTATTCTCTTGTAGCATATCGCATCTCAATGTTCCTCACTGCTGCTTTTGCCAGTTTGTCTGCAAGTTCATTGCCGTAGTTTCCTGCATGAGCTTTCGCCCAAGAGAAATGGATAGTCCAGTTTTTGTTCTGCAGTTTCCTGACCTGTTGTCTGATTTCCTCTATGAGATATTTATGGTTGCTGGTGTTCTTCAGTGAATATAGTCATTCTGCTATCAGAGTAGAGTACAGCTCTTTTTTGCCTGATGTGCTGATTTTTGAGTGATTTTATTTTTTCCAGTGCATTCGAAATGGCTACCTGCTCAGCGTGGTTGTTTGAATACCTATTATGGAGTTTGAATTGCATTTGGTGACAGAATTCATACTCCATGAACATAGCTACTCCAGATCCAACACTGGAGTCTCCTTCACCGGTATAGATTTCCAGTGTGTATTCAGTATTATCTTGTTTATCTGTGATATTGACGATATCTGCAGGATGTGGCCATTTTGTATAATGAAGTGCTCTGTCTATTGTAGATCCTTGTTCCTTTCTGACTTCAAATCACTTTGCTGTATTCTCAATCTCTATTAAAATGGGAGTAGTCTTTGTGAGGACACATGAGATTTAGTGTGGAATGCCTTTGCCATTTTTATATTAATTAATCTTTGTGCCCTCTTGATTGCTGCTTTATTGTAAGGTCGTTTTAATGCTTCTATCCATATAGGTGCTCTGTATGATATAAGGGGTAGTATAGCTCCTTTATATATGACTTTTAGTACATCATGGTTCAGACCCCAGTTGATCTTAGCTGTTCGAGCTAAGACATTAATTAATTTGATGTAATTTTAATAACATACTCTTGAAGTTAAATTTTTTATCTATTGTAATGCCAAGATATTTCATGCTGTCTGTCTGTACCAGGGTCTTGTTGTTAATATAGACTTTAATTCCTCGCTCTGCTTCCCGTTCTTTTCTGGATATTAGTAGTAATTTTGATTTCTGGTCTTTGAATGTAATTTTTTCTTGTTTAGCCCAGTTTGTAACTTTTTGCATTTCCAGGTTAGCATAGTTTTCTAATTCAGCCATGTTCTTTCCTTCAATTATCATCATGAAGTCATCCACAAAGGCTATTGCTTCTGTCTGCTTAGTATATTTGAAGTTCAGTAGTGTATTGTACTGAATGTTCCAAAACCCTGGTCCAATGCAGGACCCTTGGGGGCACCCTTTACTTGTGTTTCTCTTTATTTTGATGTTATTCGCTGATAAAGTTGCACTTCTGTCACAAAGATAGCTTTGGGAGAGAATGTACAGGTTGGAAGGGTAGTTAAGAAGTCAGGATGCTCGGCCACCATGTGGCATCAAATGTCCCCTTAACATCAAGACTGATTAAGGCGACAGATTGTTTATCTCTGTGCTTGTCGTACTTGATTTTTTAACATCATGAGTGTGTGCATGTGCGTGCGTGTTTAAAGAAAATAAAAGGATTTAAACCTGATGTAAAGAACCTACAGAAAACGAGTTGTTTCTAATGCAAAGCCTTTTGATGTTAAAATGTGAAAAAAATAAACAAAACAAAAACAAAAAAAAATCTGGTTTACTTCCAGCACTCAGTTTTGATACTTAGGTTTTCTGTGTCATTTCGTATTAAACTCAAATTTCTCTCTTACACTTTCAACTGAATACTAAAGCAGTGCAGAGTCCTCCTGCAAATCTTCCAAAAAAAGACAAACCTCTAAGTTTTAAATCTACAAAATTGTGATGCTATTGTTGCTGTTTGCATATTATTGAGAATCTAAAAGTTTCAAATTAAAACATAAGGAAATGAGTTTTTATATTTTGTTTGAAATGCATACTATAAGTGATTAATAAATCAGATGGAGTGCTGCTATTAGCAAAATAAAAACTATGCTGCAGATTAGCATTATTAATAACTATTTCAAGCAAGTAGAATAGCTCTGAGTTGCTTAAAAGTTAAAGCTGCAGCTATGTATTTAGCAAAATAACATTTATTTTTCATTACTTCCAGTAACACAGGCAGTCTAATTCCAAATTAGTCCAGATTAATGATGCTTTATTGTACTGTTCAATATTGATTCTGCTCTTTACCATTAAAGCCATTGTTCAATCACTGATGTGCTATATCTGCATAAATTAGTCACTTGAACATAATACTAATTTATCAAACAAAATAATACATTAATCTTACAAGTGCAGCCAAACTGATGGGTTCCATTCAGTCTTCGAAAGCACGCTGCTGCACCATCAATAGGTTCATACATTTTATCCTTTGTCCTTTCAGAAGCTCCTGCAACAATCAGTGAAACATAATTTTCAGTTTGTGTTAGAGCACATGAAATCCTTGTGTTCTTCAGTCAGCTTGTATATCAGCCAGTTCATGAAAACAAATGCCACCAATAAAACAAAGACAATCATGTTTTGGTCAAAAATAATCAGAGGATGCATTAAATCTTTTCAACAAAATTACAAATTTCAAACATATTTTTCTTCACTAAAATCTTAAAAGCAACAATGACAAATGCATTTTGTAATCCAATAATCAAAAGAAAAAAGTATTTAACATCCCAGGAACTCCTTATTTGAGTGAGGACAATTAGCTTTTCATCAAATTATACAGTTTGTTTTATGTAATGGATCTGTGAATCACAATGTTAAAAGTAAGCTTTATCTCCTCCTCTTATATAGTAAAACAAAACAGCATGCAGAACTTAAAAAGGCATATGAGTGGTCACCAACCAGAGCTGTTGTGGTCATTAACATGCTGTTTCAAAATTTCAGGGGTGGATAATCAAAGAGTGCATAGAGAGATCAGACCCTATGGTCATTAACAGAGTACAGAATTTTTCCCCCACTTGAAGGCTGTTTTGGCTATCACATCTAGTTTTTATCTATGGTGCTAAATTCAATCAGCTTATACAGCTTACTACTATGTTTTGTTATTCTAAATCTGCTGTTGATTTTCTTCCTCAACGGCTCACTTCAGTCCTCCTTTATCACCCAGATGTTTACATTCCCAGCACTTAAGTATCAGTTTTGTTCTATGGGTCAGGTCAGTCTCTTCTTGTGAGGCATTTATGTTTACATTTACAGCTATCTCAACTTCAGTTCAGCTAACACTTGTTAATACACATGTTTGTCTTCTATACATGTAATGCTAAAATAAAAGTCTGAGTACGACTTTGACATCAGGGCTGCGCAGGAGATAAGTGTCTACAAAGCCCTCAGAAGCTTTGTTTAATTTTGGCTGTTACATTTTGACAGGAAGGTATGTAAAGAAGTAGATTCATAAATAAACTATATTACTCATATTTCAAAGAGAAAGTTGGTATTCACGATAAATTGTTCATGCCTCATTGCTTGTAACAGCTGTGCTGAGGATTTACGTTATTGGTATGAAGGAAAATGAAAGGTAATGCCATTTGCCAAACCAATGACATAGAGAGAGAGAGTAGCATATTCACTATGCTGATTATTACTTTTGCATGTGCAAAGCTGCTGGCTACAAAAAAGGAAGGAATTAAATATCCAAATCTGAAAATCAGCAAAACAGCCTATTCTTTATAGATTCGAACCACCCATATCTACACCACCAGCAGACCTCAATTTTAGTGAATCTGAAAGTAGGTCTGTGACTTTAGGCCTCACAAAACAAAAGAAGGTATTCCAGGGCTCAAAACTACAGGAAAGAATTTATAACCTGGTGTTACATTTTCATAGTATAGGAATTGCAAAATACAGTTCAACTATTATGCAGAGGATCAACTTGTGTTTTATGTAGATGTGCATAATCTTATTCAACAGTTGGGAAGGAAATCATATGAGCTAAGTGACTGGTGCCTTGCCTTAGGCAGAGTTACTTCATAATGGCAAAAAGTTAGCTTCAGTACCGCTTGCATATTCTGTGAAACTAGAGTAAAACTCTGAAGCATGTTCTTGACAAAATTAAGTACCATGACCATGAATGACACATATGTGGTGACTTGAAGGTCATGTTACTAGGACAACTAGGGAATTTTCTGTATGAGCATACACAAAAGTCCCTTGTTTTTTTGTGAATGGGATAGCAGGGCAAGGGAAAAACATTAGGAACCTTACCAAGGGACTGAGAGGAGGTAACTGAAACCTGGATCAAAAATGCTACAACTGTGCCCCTTACTGAGTGGTCAACAAATTTTACTCCTTCCATTACACACAAAGCTTCGAATGAACCAATTCATGAAAGCACTAGACTAAAGTTGCCCTTTCTTTCAGTACTTATGCATTAAGTTTCATCATTGTCACAGACTAAAATCAGAGAGGGAGTATCTGATGGACCCCAGATAAGGAAACTGATGAAAGATGTTAATTTTTCCAACTCTGAGAATCAAAATGAAAAAGATGCATGGAATGGATTCAGACAGGTTGTTAAAAATGTCTGGGCAATGTGAAACACTAAATACAAAGAAATTGTCTGAAACATGCTGGAACATTTCAGATTGCTCAGCTGTAATATGAGTCTGAGGCTTCATTTCCTCAAGGCACATCTTGACTACTTTCTGTTGAATTTAGGAGCTATCAGTGAAGAGCAAAGTGAAAGGTTTCACCAGTACATTAAAAATGCACAATGTTATCAAGAACGGGATGTACACCCATTGCCAAAAAAAAAAAAAAAAAAAAAAAAAAATGAGTCATGTCTGGAATGCCAAATTTGTCTAAATCCCTCAAGGCACAGTGCCTTGTATACACCATCTGTGATACAGTTGTGTAGTGACAGCAACAAGTTGTCACTAGTTCTAAATCTTAATATTACTAACCCATACGATCAATAATCATAATCAGATACATAACTTAAGCTTCAACAACAAACTATCAACATTAACTAAAAATATTAACAACACAAAACATGATACAGTTTGGGTTGTTAAACTTGTCACTTTCCATGTGTGTATCACTATAGACCTGTGACAAAACATACATTACTTCTGTGCTGAGGGTCGCAGGTTCACTTCTTGCATGTAGCAAGCTGTTTATCCTTTTCTTAAAGATCTTGAATCGATATATAGTGGTCATTTATTTGATATACTTATGTCATATACAACATTCAGTACATTAATTATATGATAGTTATTATGATGCTTCCTTAGGGGTTTATTCTACCGAACATCAATATGCTGCACACAAAATCATGTGGTGCGCAGAAACACTAAAGATATTGATAAGAAAACCAATGTTTCAACATTTTTTTAAGATCCATTTATTTTTTACTTAACACATCCTTCATGTTCAGACTCACCCTTCATTAACTTTGGCTTTACAATTCCATCATGGTCGCCTATCTGCATCGTGTTGAGGTTGGATATCAAGGGACAGTCTAGGTGTACTATGGCAGCTTGACAATTCAATGAACAGTATGCAATACACAGTAATACTCCATAATATTTTGATTCCCTCTGTGAGAATTTGATCTCTATTGAGAATACGTGGGCTGAGGTAAAAAGGGAGTTGTGCTCCAATTACCTGTTAACGGACAAAGGACAAAAGATGGCTTCTGCACACAAATTCAAGAAGCCTGGGCTCTTGTAGCTTCTTGTCCACATTATTGTAGGCATTTATTTTGTCTATGCTCCAAATATTGAGGGCTGTTATATTGGCTCAGGGTTCATACACCCAATATTAATTATGTTTATTTTTTGTATTTTAGTTTTAGAAGATAACAGTTTATTTACACATATTTTTACTTTCTCTACATGTACTATGGAGAAGGTAGTGCATTCCATCCAATAATGTGATACCGAGATTTCATGGAAATACATGTTTTAGGGTCCCTTGTATCTAAATAATTTTTAGAAAAAGGTCTGTGTGTGTGTCCATGTGTCAGGGTGTACATGTCTAAGAACATGATAACTCAAAAAATAAAAATCGGTAAAATACCAAACTTGGCATTTAATTCAAGTATCTTCCAAGGATGCCACACAAAGATTTTGAGGAAAATCCCCCCCCCCTAAACTACCCTTCATATGAAAAGAAATTTGAACATTTTTATTTTCTCAAAAATTACTAACAATTTTGATTAAAATACTGTATATTAAAGATATTTTACATGTCACATAAATTGCATATATTGAATTTTCTGGAAATTCTCTAAAGACCTCTTTATTCAGGATGAATTTTGCTGGATTTTGTAAAACTAGTAAACCGTAAGAGATAGACAAAAACTTGCTATACAAAAAATATAGATCTTGTTAAAACATACAATTTAGGTCATATACATTTTCTTCGTGGAGTTCACAATTTTTTAGACATTCCTTGTTATTCGTTTCAGTTTTAAAGTACTTAAAACTTTTCATATGCAGGAATTTGTCAACTCCTGGCAATACAAAGAAATGGATTTCATCCACATAACAACCAGCTTTTAAAAGATTTGACTATCATTTTAGTCTAGTGTATGCCTTATTTTGATTTTTACTTACAAAAATCAATTTCTGCTAATGTTTATCTGGATTAACATGAAGTATATAGAAGCTTTTTAATAATAATTTGTTACAGAGATGTAGAGAAAGTCTTGTGAATGGAACACACAAGATTTTTTTTAGTTATTTAACATGAGTGTTAGTACAATTATGGTTTTGTATGCATAGTTGGGCCCATTAACATCAAATGGCTAAGTTATATTAATGCAATATTATGTTCTACATGTTCAGTCATAATATTAACAAACACAAAAATATAACAAGCAGCGCGAGATTTGAACCTAGGTTTTTGAGTGGAAGCGAGGCCTTTTTAACCTCTCGGCCACCATAACCTTGTTCTATAAATTGTTTTCAATACTTAAAAGTTAACCATTGCGCTGTAAGTCACAGACCACTGTACAGTTATTTCATGTGTTTTGTGAACACAGCTTTTACGAAGATAACCGAAGCTCTCCAATCGACACATGTAACCTGGAGATGACTTTTTTTGTGGCGATGGGTGCAGATATGTTGGCCGATTACTGGTGGTGTCTTGCATGTGACAAACCTATCACAGGGCATTTGAGAAAATAACATACACTGAAGTTTCATGGGAAAAGAAAAAGGGGTACACAAGATAACTAACATACACTTCCAAATTCAGGCATGCTTTCATGTTATAATTAGGGACACTCAAATTTCGCGACTCGCGAAACTCGCGAAAATTTTTAAAATGCTTAAAATTAGGGAATAAATGTATACGAAGACATATTTGATTAATTTAAATACTTTTTGACACACCATCTACTCGCGAAATTTTGAAATTCCCGCTCTATATACGAATTTTTAGGTTCACTCGCGAAATTTATCGCATATAGCAAAAAGATCACACATTCTTGTTATCAAATTTCGGTTAACGTTTTTTGCTTCCAGCTTAAGCTTTGTTAAGTGCCGTGGGAGTCTGTTAGCACGGTATTGGCTATCTTGTCAGCGTTCGATCGATAACAACAGCAGTCTGCAGTATCGGCGGACCAGCGAAGCCGTTGAACCAGCGAGATAGGAGCGCTCATATCCGGTATGCGCTGCGCACGCATTCTCTTACTACCCTAAGTAACTTCTTCTACGCGTATCCCACTAGTTCCTGTTCACCCATGCGTTCAGTTCGTTTTAACTAGCAGTAGCGTAGTTCTGAAATATTTTTTTTTTTTTTTTTTTTTTTTTTATTAAAACAGTAACGGAGTCTGATCAGGACTCCGGTACTGTATCCCTATTTACATTTCCCCCCGTAGGTTTTACTGATACTGGTTTACTGGTTTCACTGTTTCTTTTACAAACATATACACATTGCACAAACATATAACATCCATGCCCGAGGCGGGACTCGAACCCACGACCCCCTGCCCACGAAGCACCAAAGCGAGACGCTTTAGCGAGCGTGGCCATGGGGACCGGCTTTTTTTTTGCGCCGGATTAAATACACTATGTGCAATGTGATCTAATCCCGCTACAAAAATTTGGTCAAATATGAATGGACCACTAAGTGAGTTTAGGCGGCTGAATGTTCAAAAGGAGCAAAGGTATGTAATTTCCACATTTTCTGCATTTATCTACTTCAATTCTGTGACAATTTTTATTTTGTTACTTAGAGTTTGAAACTTGTGTGTAAAGAGGTAAAGGTGTATTACCTATTTAAAATTGAATGCCAGTTTACTTCCTTTTAAAGCACATGTTTTTAGAAATCAGAACATTATTTGGCTAATAGTAAAATATCGTGTGTAGTTGCACTCTTCGCTTAATCGCATATACTTATTTTGCTCAGTTATATGTTTTACATGATTTTATATCATATTTCAAATTTATTTTGGTTTATAACTTGACATCGGGTGTATAACACAACGCTGCTTTAGGTTCGCGGTGATTTAGCCGGTTGTATGACGCACGTTGAGGGACATGCGAGCACGCTCTCACAGATATGAAGTGTAGCATACAAAATACGCGGGTAGGACATAATTTTTAGTTCTGTTAGGCCTGTTGCCGTTGAAAGTTAAAGCCTCCGATATCACCAAAGAAGTTAAAGGGGGCTATAAAAATGAAAAATAAGGCAACAAAAGACATGTTATAAAAAGGAACATAAACTGCAGCATTTTAATCTCAAAGAATCAATCTTAGAGATTCGCTTTCAAGATTTAACACATTTAAAAAGACATTTTGCAAAAGTTCTGGTCTATGCTTATATGTTTTCTTTTCTACTTTTACCAGGCTGCCAAACTGGATTTTGTCACTTCCACGGTTGAAATGATGATTTCAACCAATATTCCATTGGAGAAGGCAGATCACCCAGCCTTCAAGGAATGGGTGAAGAAGAACGTTATTGGCGGTGGAGACCTTCCAGGAAGCAATGTTCTCCGTAGAGAATATTTACCTCTCTTGGCAAACTCCAGGAAGGAAAAAGTTGTTGCATCCCTACAGAACAAGAAGGTTGCTGTTATGGCTGACGAAACAACAGACAAGATGGGCAGGGCAATTTTCGTTGTTCTGCTGTCTACAGTGGAGCCCTCCAGATCGCAGGAGCAATATGTGGCTGCTGTCACTTCACTGGAGGTAGTGAATGGACGGTCCTGTGCTCGAACAATTACCGAGGCACTACGGAACACAGGGGTAAACTTTGACCAAGTAGTGGCATTAGTAAGTGACTCAGCCAGTTATATGACCTCCTGTTATGCTGGGTTATCACTTTTCCTGCCAGATGAGTCCCTACATATTCAGTGCTGGGCACACAAAATAAATCTGATTGGTGTGGTGATGAAGGACTACTTGTCATCGCTAAATAAACTAGTCATTTCAGTCAAGCAGACTTTTCTGCATGCCCAGAAAAAAAGACATGCATTTCGGCAATTCATGCAGGAGAAAGGATCTGCAGCAGGAATGTTTCCAATTCCAGTGGCCACAAGATGGAATTCCTGGGTGGAAGCAGTTGAGTGGATGGCAGATAACTGGACCGTTCTTTTTGATTTTTTTCGCTCCATTGGTGGCAGAGTCATTTACTGCAGCATCTTCACACCTGCAGAATATTACTGATTCTGAGCTACAGATGCTTTATGTGCAAGCTCTGTTTGTGAAATCTTTAGCTTCAGTGATGAAGCAATTGTTGCTCAGCCTGGAAACAAATTCCAAACCGATGGCTGCAGAAGTGTATCCCAAACTTCAGAATTTGAAGAAGCGCTTACAAATAGTTGCTGCCGGAACTTTCAGTGACAGAGTTCAGGAGGAGCTTGATGCCCTGAAAGGAAATCTCAGGGGAAGTTTGATGCAGGACATAAAAATTGCAGCAGGCCATATGCACACCAAGCTGGACAATCTTATGTTGGGGGACCCTGCCCGTGCATTTTTGGAGCCTGTGACTGCACTCTTCTACAGGCAGAATGTGCTGTCACAGCCTGCTGCAGGAGACGAGCTGAAAACCCTTTTCCACAAAGTACCATCAATGAAGGACTGCATGCTTACAGGGATCTTCAGGATATTCTGAAGAGCAATGTAAATATATCAGTAGAAGATGCTCTTCATGCAATGCGTGATGATCATCAACTTTTTGTTGATGGTGCCTTAAGGGCACTGTGGGTTCCTGTCTCAAACGTGAACTGTGAAAGGTTTTTTTCCAACTTTTCGTGTGTGTTGACGGACCTCAGAACAAATCTCACAATCACAAACTTGGAGATGCTATCAGCTTATAATTATGAAAGTAAACCATAAGAGTGTGTGTAAATTATGCTTGCTATTAGCGTTTTTATATTTTAGATTGTATAAATTAATTATGCATTTATTAATTATGCATTTATTTCTATTTTTGTAGGTGAGTAAGTTAATATCCAAGAATTACCGTATCCAAGAATTTTCCTTTCTAACTCAAGAATTTTACCTTCTCACTCAAGAATTTTCTCTCTTATTACTCAAGAATTTAGCAACATTTTATTCAAGAAATTTGAGTGTCCCTAGTTATAATTGAGGGGGTCAGCGCAACAGTGGTCTAACCCTCCCCAACACCCAATTTGCGATATTGATACAATTTGTGAGATTTTCGTGTGAACTAACTTCCCACCATATGGCTTGGACCAAAACCTTTTCGTTATATTAAATTACATCTACTTAAATTTTCCCTCAGATGAAAATCCATCTTGTTTTAGTGCAACTGTGGTCTAACTATAAATGACCAATGAGAGGTCAGCATCTTGGTGACGCGTAACAACAATAGCAGCAAATATGGCTAATGCTAATGTTTGTAATAATGTTTCTGGTGGCGAAAATGATGAAAATCATGCTGAAATTGTGGCAAACCGTGTAAGACATGAGGAATCATGGTGTAGAAATATGAGAAAGAAGAAAAGGAATTCAACAGAGGAATATTTCGGCAGAACAGCAAAGAAAGTCGAGCTAAGCAAACAGGTCCCACCATGTCCTTGCGAACATAAGTGCTATGAGATGTTTACAGAAGAGCAACGTAAAGTCATATTTAAACAATTTTGGCAACTTTGTGATTTCAGTTTGCAAAATGCATATATTAGTGGATGTGTAAATGTGAATGAAGTGAAGAAAAGATACGGAGCTAATGGTGAGGAAAGCAGGAGGCAGCATACTCGTGAGTATTATATTTCCGTACAGGGTTGTGACAAGAAGAGTTTGCAAACAGGCATTTATATCGTTCCATGGGATTAGTAATGGCAGACTTTCAAGGGCAGTTAAAAAAAAACAGACCGAAGGGACACCAAAATCAGATAGTCATGGAAAACACGGAAACGGACCAAATAAAACCAGTGAACAGCAATGTAATTTGATTACAAATCATTAAAAGCTTTCCATTGCGTGAATGCCACTATTCTAGATGCTTGGCTCCAAATAAAAAATATTTGCCAGAAGGTCTCAATATTACAAAGATGTACAAACTCTATGCAGATTGGATGAAACAAGAACATTGCTCTAGTGATATTGTGAGTGAATATGTGTATAGGGAAATATTCAATACTAAGTTCAATCTTGGTTTTTCCACACCATCTACTGATATCTGTAAGGTTTGTGATGCACTCCACATAAAACATGCAGCAGTTCAGGATGGGGTTGAAAAAGCAAAATTGAAACAGGAATTAGATTTGCATCAGTTAAAGGCACAGAGTGCATACACTAACCTAAAAAATGATGTAGCCAATTCTAAAGCTAACAACTCAGTGAAGGTGATAACCTTTGATTTACAGCAGGCATTACCTACTCATCTGCATACAAGTGAAGTCTTTTACAAGAGACAACTCTGGACCTACAACTTTTGTATTCAGAATTGCACTTCTGATGATGTTAATATGTATTTATAGCCAGAAGTAAATACACCTCCAGTAATCTTCAAAACTGTGACAAATTAATAGTTCACTCTGACAACTGTTTTGCCCAAAACTAAAATGTATCCCTTGTATCTTTTTGGTTACTACTTATACATAAGCAGTTTGTCAAGGAAATTGAACACAAATATCTTGTGTCAGGCCACAGTTACCTACCATGTGATAGGGACTTTGGTCTGATAGAAAAGAAAGAGCTCAAAAGTATGTTTATACACCTAGTGATTGTGCAGAACTCATAAAAAACACTAAGACAGGTAAAAAAAGATTTAATGTGACTGAAATGCAGCAGGCTGACTTTGTCAGTTCAAAGCCTCTAACTGATAAAATAACGATTAGAAAAGTTCACAGAAGACAATAGGCCTATTGCCTTCAGTCGCGTTACAATCTTTAAGTTCTCCATTACCCAGCCCTGGAAGTATAATGTAAAGTTTCCATATTCAGATCTAGAAGAGGGTAATTATGTAAATGTTGTAAAAGGTCAAAAGAAAAAAGACAAGCATACTCTGGATCTTAAAAATGTTAAAACTAGAACCTAAACATTCCAAAGCAAGACCAATAAATCCTAATAAAATAAAAGATATTAATGACCTTTTGAAATATGTTCCACCAGTCTACCATTCATTTTATAATGGCTTGATTGCTCAAAATATAATGACTCAGAACTGTGACAGTGAGGTGGACAATGAAGTTTTTGACATTCTTGAATATGTATAAATGGCCAACAAGGTAATTGTGTCAACATCATACACACTTTTAGAAAATTGTTTGAATAATAAAGGTTGCGAAAAGCACATTTATTGCTATATGTCTTTTTGTGTAGTACAACAGTGGTCCAACCCAGAAAAAGATTTGCACCACACTAATAAAAATTAGTTATATCCCAACATTATTTTAACAGTACTCAATGTGTTGTGCAATAATCTGGAAAGGTGTCAGTGAACAATCAATGCAATTAAAATAAGGTTTTCCTTATTCTTTAAAAAACCAGGTGTATTTAACTTTAACTGAGTTTTTCTCCATGTTCTAAAAAGATGGGTTAGACCACTGTTGCACTGACCCCCTCAATTCTTCTTTATTTTCATGAAAAGTTGCATACATCTCTATTATTTTTGCAAATTTTACAATTATATTTTCATTAAATATTGACATATTGCCTAAATGAGATGTGCTATGGAAAAGCAGAATGCATTTTTTAATTCTGCTCACCAAAACTAGTAAAGTCACATATTTTAAATTGTAACAGAAAAAAAGAATGTTTCCATTTGTGACCTAGCATGATTAGAAGTAAATCTTATAAAAACAAATATGTGAAACTAGGTTAAAAAGCAACACTTATAGTTGGGGGGATAAAAGAGGACCACATGAATCATTATAAAACATGACAGAAATCTGGCAGCTCAAACCAACATAAGCAGACAAAAACTTTAAAACATAAAGAATAATGTTATGTTTTATTGCTCTTGATTACAAAAGGTAACACTTATGTTGAATAAATATTTCATCTCTGTAATTTTCTTTCTTAATAATCAATTCAACTTGTTAATACAAAAATTAGGAAGGGTCCTCAGTACCTTCAATAGCTCAATATTCTCTGGTACCTGTCAAAGTATGCCTAATACTTTGAGATAAACCTTCAACACTTTTACATGTTTCAAATTTTGCTTTATTGTGTTTAGCTTTGTGCTTCGAAAGGAATCAAGACTTATTGCCTCAAATGTGTCACCAAAGAGTTGCTGGACTGCAGTTCTTGACAGACCTTGACTGTGTTTTCTGAAGGTGAATCAACCTAACATTCCACACATTCATGTCTAAATGTAAACATGCAAATCAATTGGGGAAGGAGTACCTACGTAACATGCAACATTAACTGACATAATTGAAGGTGATTTAGTTATGCACTAGATCACATTTCTGAAATAGCATGGCAATTGTGACTCATGCTGAGCTATTATATTTACCTACTCCAGTGACCAAAGTCCGTAAATTCAGCAAAAATAATTCAGAACTTAAGAAGGGAGATAACACAAATATATTTGCTCTTTCATTCCATCTGTTAATTTGCATTCACAGAAATAAAATTCTAGACATACAGGTATACCATATAATTAAATTCCATACATACTTTGATTTGCCAATGAACTTACTTTGTCTCTTGAGTATTGTTTCCAATTACTTATTACTGAATGAAAAAATACACACTGTGACTGTGTGACTTGGGCTGAGCTTCTACCTGGTCATCTAGATTGTTGCAGATGTGGAATACAAGTGCAGCATAGTGCCTTTACATACCTGCCAGAATTGCTGGAAAGTGAATACATGCACTGCAGCTTTGAATAAAATGCACTTTGGCTGAGCTGGTAGAGCTCTAGTTTAGTTGTGACATCATCAGAGAGTACAGTAGGTTGAAAGAGACAGCCAAGTGCAACCGAGAAGTTGAGCACACTTGAGTATTGAAGTAATGAAGAATTGTTTGGAGGAAATTTAAATTCTCATTTTGTTATACTGGTGTCAGGAGTGGTATGAAGACTGCAATGGAGATTATGGAAACACTACTGAAATCAAGGCCATGAAATCTGGAATCGGGAAGATGGAGACAGAAATAAATTCTGAAGTTGGGAGGAGAAAATGGAATCCGGATTGCAGTAGAGGAAGAGAAAATGGATCCAGCATGGAGAATACAGAACAATTGACCAAAATTGATGAACCAGCTCAGCTGACTTGAAGGATATGTAACAGCCTTGGACAGAAAGATGGATGGCAACCATGTAACGGCCAGTTGGAAACAAAAAAGTTGTGCCAGATACTTAAGGACCAAACGCAGCCATGACTGTAATGAGACCTGACATGGTGAAGAGCTTGTAAACAAGAAAATTGAATAGGCGCAACTAGCTAGTGACAGCATCAGGTGACACCTTGCATGTGGAGGGGGCCATGCTAGAGTTAACTTTGGAGTGGGGTGTTATGGGTCTATGGGTATTTATCGCAAGGGTGGCTGAAGATGTGATACTGGACTGAATGCTCTCAGGAGCCATGAGAAAATAGTCAAAATTGGCAGGAGGGTTTTGCAACCCAGCCGAGACAGATTGACACTCTGGAGCCCAACTAACACTCAGGTTTCTACAGGGTGATTCTGACACAAGATATGATTGTGCCCACAAGAAGTAAAGTGGTGGTGAAGGTCCACCTATAGGGCCAGCGGTCAAGAAACCTGCTTTTTTTTGGAAGACCCCACTGAAAATGTTATGCGTTTCCAGGGGATTGTTACCTTTAAGGCAGGAAGTGCCTGTGAGACTGTTGAATCAGACACCAATCAGAATATCCAGGCTAGATTGGAGTTGGCAAAGTGCAAGCCAGCTGAGTGTGCATTGCCATATGAAGGATGCAAGCACTGCTGCAGAACCTGGGGTTCCACTGGAAGACTCGAAGGACAGACAAACCATTTGACCACACCACTACTAATGAGAGCCCGACATCTAATTAGACCATAAGTCTGTCTTCATCCAAGGGAATGGGATTACAGCTGCAACCACCAAGTACTCCATTACATCAACACCAGGGCCACACAACTTATTCAGCTTATCTCAGCCTATCCTCTGGTGAAAAAACCGAGTTACAGGACATTCTGAAGGACATGAAATTCTGAGGAATTGCTGAAGTGTTTGACTGCCATTGGTACTTTCTTGTAGTCTTGGTGAAGAAGAACAGCAAGCTACAATTTTGTGTGGCCTATAGGAAGCTGAATGCTGTCACCCCAAAGGACTATTTTCCCTTACCCCAGAATGACGAAACCCTGAACACACTTGCTGGTATCCAATGGTTCCCAACTTTAGACCTGAAATTGTGACACTTGCAAGTGATAGTATATCCCAGAGACAAGGAGAAGACGCATTATCAACAAGGACTTTGGCAGTTTATAGTTATGCTCTTTGGTTTCTACAATGTGTCAGCCACCTTCCAGCACCTCATGGATCAGTGCTGAAGGGGTTGACTTACTATCCCTATCTGCATCTTCTCACAGGATTTCTTCATGCATAATTTTACTAACTTCTCCTTTATTTTTTTCTTTCAAGAAACTATCCATTTTAGTCTAGACCTTTTCTACTTTCACAATTAATTTCTTCTTTTTTAGCAGCATCCATTCTTGCTCTTACACTTTAGAGCTCTTTCTGAATTTGTTTTACCCATTTTGGACTTTTTAGCAACTCATTCTTGCTCTAGATTCCATAGAACTTTCTGAACTTTGAGCTTATTGTACAGGGTGTTCCAGCTAGAGTGCATGCCAAAAGAGTAGAAGGTAACTCGAAAGACTCAGGGGTCTACCTGCAACTGCAATACACTGCAGTGCTAAGAGTAAACTATTGTCATGGCTGACCCAAATGTTGGAAATGAATTGGCACAATGCAGTGTACTGTGATATGAACTTTGCCCAGTGATGTAAAGTGTGAGTGGAAAGTCCCTTTACACTGTCTTAGTCCGGTTCTATGAAGGAAGGAAGAAAGGAAAGAAATGTGTAATATGAATACACATTATGCAATGTGTAATACAATTATCGATAAGACTGAAAGACCTGACAATGCCAATAGTGATACTGGAAGCAATATGCAACAATACTTGCTCAAAATGGCTGGTAAAGATTTGGCCAATTCAAGTCCTTTTAGTGTGGAAGAGCATTTGGTGGCTTACGTGTGGGTCCACGAATGCCGAAATATCGAACAAATAATGCAGGATATGCAGAACAACTTTGTGGTGCATTTTAACAAAGCACCACCTTCACATCCAACATTATTGCAGTGGAAGAAAAAGAATTTTGCTATGAAAACTGTTCTCGATGTGTAATGCAGTGAGCGACTTGAGTGCTTGAGTTGAAACTTGTGCTACAGTGGAAGCATCAATTGAACATTCTCCAGTGAAATCATTACGCAAACATTCTGCAGAGTTGGATTTTCTGACATTGAAAATGCAAAACTGCATAAGTAAAGATTTAAAAATGAAATTCTTTCGTCCAACCACTATTAACGAGATGTCAGATGCTGACCTGGATCAATGTGTGCATGTATGTCAGTTATTGCTTGAAATCTTTCTGAGCTTAAATGACAAAACTGATGTCACATTTTCTAATGAGTGTGCAATTTGTAACCGCTCTCGTAGCCATAATGTGGTTTTGGAGGAAAGACAATCCTCATTTTTTTGGTGAGATTCAGAATAATCTGCCTCATGTCATGGTTTGGGCAGGGATGACAGCAGATCACCTTCTGGGTCTCTATTTCTTTGATGGCCCTTTCAATCAACACTTATTTGGAAATGATCGAAGAGTAGTTACTTCCAGAATTGACAACACCCTCTTCTTTTAATTTAACGGGGTACAAGGACATTTTGCCATCCGCATCCGCCAATGCCTGGAACAAATTTTTTCAAATTGCTGGATTGAACATGGCTCAGGACAACCTCCAGCTCTATTACCTTGACCTGCAAGAAGTCCTGACCTCGCCACACCTGATAATGCACCATAGGGTATTGTGAAAGCAGATGCAAGAAAATGCCAATACGTAAACGATGAGCAACTGAAAAACACAATGTGCAGCATTTCAAACCATCACCCCCAATATGCTGTTGCAGATGAACAATCAGACATAGGCACAATAAATTAGGCTACGAACATGGAGGAACTCACACAGACATTTTGGACCCAGAGGAGGTAAGCTGTACAAAACTATATAGTTTCAAAAGTAGTGTAAAGGGACTCTCCGCTCACCCTGTATTGACTACCATGCTCCCTTTCCAGCTCTGTTCCAAGTTTTGTGGTTGAGTATGTGCATGCACTTTGGCTCAGGTGAGTCAAGTTAGAGCAAATTGCTATAATGATTATATATCATTGAATTAAAATACCTCATAAGCTATAGTAATTGAATTATAGACAATTTTATGAAAGGGGAAGAGTTCTATATGCACCTTCCAATGCAAATCCTGAGGAAATATGATGTAAGGAAAGAACCTGACACAGACTGGAAGGAGAATTGACGCGAAAGCCTGTAAACCATCCACACCCCGTTTGAGGATGTTTTCTTTTATATAGCATAATGTTGACAAACCATGCCACTTTACCACTATTGTGCATGCTTTTCATTTGTTACAGATTGCAGAGCCAAAACATGCCAAACAAAGCTTAGTAATTATCACTTAATGCCTTTTTAGGCATTAAATTTTTTCAATAATTCATTAGCAATCTCCAGGACGAACACCCCTGTAAGTTGCTACAACAATAATTCACCCTTAAATACCATGGAGTGGGCGAGACTGATCTTGGAGGCAAGTTTCATCATGATTCATCTTTCAATTTGCAAATAAATTTAAATGGTAAAACTTTGCTTTGACTATGGGACAGATTTCTGTGTTTTTTTTTTCTAAAACCCCCAAATTTGCATTGCCTTTTCAAACCAGAAATATCTTTCAGAAACTAAATTACTTTCCCTAGCACATATGCTGGGATGTATTTATGCTGGGAGGATGAATGGGGCCAGATCCCCCCGAAGCAAAACAAGATTAAAAATAAATAAATACAAATTCTTCCTTTTTTTTTCAGCTTAAAAGTGGCACATGCATTGAAATTCTCTGCTTTTGCTATACCACAGAACTAAAGGAATATATTTAGCTTAATATTAACAAGATTATTAAAGAATATTTTATGGCATCTGTGGAGGTTAGTCGCGCACCCATAGGACTCTCCCAACCATTCATGCTGCACAGTGTACTCTCCTAAAACTTCTTGCCTCTCTGCCTGTTAGTTCAGCGCTACCTATAGTTAGTGTAATGTGTATCATGATATACAATAGTGATTGGTGGCCTGTGCTCTTTTACTCTGGTTCGTAGATCCATTACACTAATTGATTTCCCTACTTTGTAGTTCATTATTCAATTTAATTGACATGGAAAAAAATGCAAAGCTGACGATGCCAATACTGGCAATATTTTGCCCCTTTTTTTTTTTATAAAGGAGAACTGGGTCAACTTCAGAAAGTGTCAAAAACTTTGAAAACTAACCAATCCAGTATCAAAGACAAACAATGTGCTGCTGAGTTTTTGAGTAGTAAAGCTTCGTCTTCAGTTCATTCCCAGTCAAAAAACATCTAATCTCATCAATCCTAACGATATTGTGCTATATATATATATATATATATATATATATATATAGATAGAAAGGTAAGGGTAAAGAATGGCACTTCATTAGTTATTTTTTTGCATGGCTGCTTTGTATTCTTAAATTGTTTTATAAAAAATGTTTATTATTTTTCTACATGGGTATCGCACGAAAAACCATCCCCGAGTATAGTTTCTGCCTGCCAATTACACACGAATTGTTTCTCATCGCAAGTGAATTAACAATAAATAGATAAACATGTAACAATTAGATAATAAAGAAAGAAATAAGCTATACTTACAGAATGTAGTCACAACAGCTTCGCAACAAACGATGAGAATTGACAGGCAACAATGAGCAGTCTAGTACTCTGGGCCAGATTTTTGTGCACAATTCTGTAGAAGCTTATTTACTCGTGTTTATTTCACTTTTTTTAATCAATTGACCATATTTTGTTAAATTTCATAGTGTGACTGATTTAGGTAAGTCAAACCCCAGCACCATAAATTAAGCATAATATAGAATAAGTCTACAAAGTCGATAAACCAAATCTTATTACTTGAGCTACAGACATGGGAGAGTTAAATAAGAATAATAAAAAATTAAGCATTATTGTATCAAACATTAATAAAACAATTAAGAACCATGTTATACTTTTAACAGCACGGTAAACAACTGATTACATTTAAACTGATAAAGAAAACCTTTGGGCTTTGCGGTATATCTGAAATAGTTGGTACCTGCCCAGTTTCTCGAACTATATCTGCCGAAGAACAAGTAATGTTGATTTACAGTACATGCATTATAATCACAAATTTTCGGCATATTTTCACACAACATTTTACGAATAACAGGCAATTAGTTATTTTCTTGTAGGTACAAGAGAAATAAGCAAACTTATTAGGGCCTATTAGGCTAATGTGATGGTCAAATCTATTAAAAGCTGGTTGCTAAGTGATAATTTTGAAATTCCGCTTTCTTTGCATGTTCAGCAGTAAACAAAAAAAATAAATAAATGTCAACTTCTCATTTGAGAAAAGTATTGGAAAAATTATACCAATAACAAGAAATAAACCCCCAATTGGTAAGTATTTGTCAGAAATTGTGTGCTTTAAAGAAATCTACATCTTTGTGTAGTATACAATTTTATCTATACCTTCTATTTATCAGTTGTGCTAAAGTTCTCCAGAATGAAGAAGGCTTCAGAGGCTAGCTACTCCCATAAAATTCAGGATATACATTTCCTTTACTTGTAAATTTCTTTAATATATGGAATTTAATCCAAATCATTACAGCCATTTTTGAGAACATAAACGTAAAATATATTCCATATAAATGGTAGTTTGGATATAGGATTTTCCTAAAAATCTCGCATCCTTGAGAGAAACTAAACTCAAATACCAAGTATGGTACTTAAACGACTTTTGTTTTTAGTTTTGCTGCACTCAGACACACCAATGGATCTTATTCTATATATACTATTTCTGGGTTTCAGGTGTCCTCAAACCATGTATTTCCGATGAAATGTCGCCATTGAATTTCTGGGGGAAATGGCGTGTTATTTATGGACGCTCTTTAACTGCTGTGGTTCTCAGCGTCCCATTCTATACTGGGCGTGAAAGGCCGCTTAATTTTGCTCAGAGGCTTCTCTTATCAGGCTTGAGGTTCTTTTACGTGCCGTAAATCTACAACACGGGACCAACGGCTTTACTTCCCTTCCAAAGGAAGCCATGCTAAGGATTTTTAAAGCCGAAAAAATCCATCACCCTCCGCCAGGTTTGAACCCGCGACCTTGGGTATATGAAGCTAGCATGGTAACCATTACACCACGGAGGGCGATTGGGGGAAATGCAATACCCCCTCTGCTTATTATGTACATTGAATGCAATAGAGAAACTAAAAATATCTACAGGCAAAACCAAATATATAAAGGTTAAATAACTAATGAAATTTAAAAATAAAATAACTAAGTGGTATGATACGAGTACAGGAACATATTCAACTAGATCACAAATAAATCTACTACTGAAGCTCTTTCATTCCTTTAATCTGCTATGGGTAATCAGCAATATCATCTAAAATTAAATAAAAATCCAGTAAATAAAAATAAGTTTGTATTGATGATATAGCAAAGAAAGAGTGTTTTATATATGTGGCTCTTTAATTGCTGCAGTTCTCAGCGTCCCATTCTCTATTGGGTGTGAAAGACCACTTAATTTTGCTCAGAGGCCTCTTTATCAGGCTTGAGATTTTCTTACGTGCCATAAATCTATGCGTCTTCACTTCCTTTCGAAAAAGCTTACCTTTAGCTTCTATACTAAAGATTTTTACAGCTGAAAAAAATCCATCGCCCTCCACCAGATTTGGACTGGAAACTACAGACTAGCATGTTACCCCTACACAATTGTGTGAATTTTCTAATGTTGCAAGCCTACTGTCATCTGTAAGACAAGTCATTAAGAAGCAGTTCCTAAAGTTTTGTACTGATGGTCTTACTGGAATATGATAAAACAGTACTTTTTATTTTTCTGTTAGCATCAGGACAGCACATTCCTATTTTAAGACACTTTTTTTTTTTTTTTTAAGAAAGGGTTTGTGGCCCATTATCAGCTATTGACAGTCTAAAAAATAAACATTTAAGTTTAGGATAAAACTTTCTCTCACAATTCAATAGTTTGCATGCATTTTAATAACCAATATTTAGTTAAAACAAACTTTTTTCTGTTTTCTCAAGAAAAGTTTGGACTTTTATAAAGTGCACATTGCTGTTTAGAATTGCACACTTTCATTTACATATCAAAAATTGAATGATTCCAGTTTCATTTGGTGTATCACTTGATAAAATGAAATTCCTTTTACTTTTGAACACAAGTAGACATTTTCTTGTGTATCTGCATCTGCATTGTCAAAATGTGGGGAATACATCCTAACAACACAAGTTATATGTTGCATGTTTTAATACATTTGTAATGTAAACTTTACACTTTTACGATTTCTGTTCCTCATACACAACTTACTAGAGGCATATCACACCCCAGGCATAATGGAAACATTGTTCCTGTGTTCCCAACATTGGACTGACCTAAGCTGCAAACCATAAATGGGGATGTTAGTTTGTTTACCACCTCAAGCAACACTGCAACATTGAACACGCCATACAGTTATGAGATATGCAGTACCTATAATAAAGAACATATCCAACACCAAGTTTCTGCCACTGTGCAACATGTAACTGAAGATCTTTCTTCAAAACTTTGTTGATTCGAATTGCCTAATAGGTTTAGGTAACATGAAATTTTATTATAAATGAGTATTGCAGCATAGAAAATCCTTTCTAGAGGAGTTTTAAGCTATTTGCAAATCACCTGCATGCCATGTATTGTGCTACGTTTGTTGTGAAGTTACTGTAATTACCTGTGAGATAGCTCAAGACAGAATATGAAATGTATTCACCAGAAAGAGTAAGAATTTCTTGGGTTTTAAGTAACAGCCTACATTAATGACCAGGCATAATGCCACCGATAATTCAGATGGCCTATTTTTTTATAGTATAAACAATTTATTGCTGTGAGCTGAAGTAGTTTACAAGATTATTTCATATCACAAAAGGGAGTGAAATTAAAAAAAAATCCAATTCTTAAGGCAATTGGGTTAAAGAAATAGGGTGGCAGTACCAGTGATTGAACAGTACTACTTTAGCTCCATTTTATAAGACAGTGGGAATTTTTTTTAAGTTTTCTCCACTAGGTATGTGAATAGTTTGTAGGTTGGCCAGCCAGCTCCAATGTTTCTTAATTTCATGCTTGCAATTTTGTTAATACAATTTTCAAGTGAACACATGCACCATTCCTTCATGTAAACAAGGTTAAAGATTAAGAAATGCTAACTAACACTCTTATTGTTGCAATTTTTTACATTAAGTTAGGTAACTTTTTCATAAACAATTTTGTTCCTCTTGATACTTTAGAGATTGTGTAAGCTGGTTTCTATAATGATTAAGAACATTGTTATTGCTTTGTTGTTTAAAATAATGATGTTCGGCTTCTGGTACGCTATAAGTAGCAAAATCCAGTAATTGAACAGCTGTTCATATATTGGTGTTTTTGAAGAGGTGCTGTTATTTGAATTAATTGCACAATATATGTAGGAAAAATTATGAAGAATAATAATTTGAGATTAGCATAAACATCTGTTACTTGAGACCAATAGCTGAACACTGGTTTTTGGTGTTCAATTATTGGTGTGTTCCAAGTGCTGGCATGCTAAAAATGAATTATAGCTTTTCAGTAAATCAAGCTTTTATCCAAATTATTTCTTCTATGGTTATATGAAATGGATGTATTAAATGAAAATCATGCTTCTGACGAAGACAAGAGATAACACAGAAGAAAAAAAAGAACGGTTATCTCAGACTGAGGATGCCATGTTTATTATGTTATTATGTCATTAAAGAAATAATTTGAGTTGATTTAGCAAAAGGAGTAAATTAAAGCATCTAAATGCTAAGAAGGTTGCAAGCCAAAGAAGCATCAAAACAGATTCCTGTAAAACCTATCAATATGATCAATGGAAAGAAAAAAGAACAAACAAATTAGATGCATTGAAGAAACAAATTCTGAAACCAGTAAGAAATGATTCTCAAAAGTGACGACTGCTTGGATGAGTTGACCTTGCTTTCATCATCTGAAAATGAAAGTGAGAAAGAGGAGAGTACTAATGAGGAAAGAGAGGTCTGGAAAGAAGGGAATTTTGCTCTAATAAATTTTCCAGAGAACAAAACATCCCAAAACTTGGTGTGCATCACATAGAAAGTTTTAAATGATAAAGATATAAGTACTGGTATTAAACCTGTGGTGAAAATTTCATGCTATTGAGAGGTGATATGAGACATATATAGCTCTTAATTCTCAAATCATAGAAAAACTAGACGAGTATAATAATACGGGGACAGAAGGGAGGATTAATTGCAAATTCCAGGATAGCATTCCTGATGGAGGAAAAACAAGAGACTTGCAAACAGCTTTATGAGAAGATAGCTAAATGTTACACTCACTTTTCTGAGTTATAACTGGATTATAAAAACAAGTTCATCTTCTGGTGCAATTAAGTGTTTATTTTAAGGAATATGAAGTTCAACTACTGGTGAAAAATACCTTTTTTCTTTTTACTAAGAACACCTCTTAACAGCAGTTTTGTCATCCTCCTACTTGCACTTAGAGAATAATATTTGCACTTCCAGACTCTTTTTTCGTACATTAATTTGTAATAGCCATTTAAAGGTCATTAAAATATAAGTATGAAACATGTCTTAAGTGTTCAACTACTGGTACAGTCACCCTACACATTTAATAACTCTTAACTTAGAATCACAATCATTGACACCAGTTCTCTGAATTCTATTTTTTTCAGTCCGATTTAAACCAATTCATGGAGATCTCATTTAAGCCATTAAATTTTAACTTTAGTTAGCCATGCTTTTTAAGGGAGGAGTACAGCAGTCTGCTGCAGAGCAACAAGGGTAGCGGAGGGATCTGAAAAGCTAAATCCCCAATGAAATACACACATAATTACTTTAGATGCTTTAAACAGATTTCGTAGTAATTAGCAAGAAAAATTTGGATACCCGTAATCGGGAATGAACTTATTTACTAAATATATACACCCAATTTTGCATTATATACAAGACTATTTACCTTCTAGTATGAAGAAAAACAACACAAACGATTCCAATATTGCCAATTTTGAAGTCATGTTGCTCGGCGATCGTATTCTAAACTAGGTATATGAATCAATCTTCAAACAAATTATCACAGGCACATGCAAAATCACTCATTTATAAACGTCCCTAACAATAATAATCTGAATCATATTGAGGCACTACTACTTAAAAACTAAGGTTAGAAAAGTTTAATTCACTATTACTGAACGTCAGTATTTGAATTGGGCAAACCGAAACGCAGTACCGAAGTCATTGTCGACGTCTTCTTCCTCTTCCGTATTTCTTAACCTACACTAATTCGTACGCATTGAATACTAGATTCTCGACGTTGAGGGGATAAGGGGTCGAATAGGGCGCTTTTTAAAACCTTTCGTACGGATGTTGTTAGAACTTACATAGCGTCGATAACATAACCAACTTCTATATCGACCGAGCGTGAGATTCTGTACCCTCCCTTCCCTCGCGTATTCAACACAGGAATTAACTACCGAAGTTCTTTCGAAGAAGTCCCATCTCACGCACCAATGAATTGTTACCGATCATTTCCAAATAGCTGATTTAACATTTCTGAGTGAGAAACTGAAAAGTGCGGTAAATTATTCATTGTGCCCGAGATGTGACTTAGAAGTTCGGTAGCTAATTCCTGAAAAGAAAATGATCAGCAAGAAGAAATCCACGTTTAACTAAACTTTTTTCTGCTATATACAGCAAACTAGATTTTTTTTATATAATCAGATGAGAAGCACAGTATTTATATGAAATTGGAATCGTGCAGAAATCCATGTTTCATCCTTTCATTGAGTAGAATTAAAATCCTGTTTGATATATGAGCACATCAATTATAATTTCACATTGAATTAATGCATTCTAAGTGGAGGAAAACTGGAAGGGATGCCAACAAGGTTAAATGTAATGCAATTTTTTTGTACATAGTAAGTTAGTAATAATATTGAAAAATTCCATTAAAAACTAGTGTAAAAAACAGCATAGATTCACACATAAAAATTCTAAATGAAGATAGGATAACAACTATGTACAAAAAAACAGCACTACCTGTTTCAAGAAGAAAACAAAAGTGTTATGCTAATGCTTGTATTAATGAATTAAGTTTTGAATAGCAGCAGCTGCATTTCAATGTATACACATATACATTTTTTCATAAGATTACAGAAGTTCCTCAGAGAGGGACCTCAAATTTGAAATTCTCTCCTGTAGTATTAACGTTTTAGCAGCACCTTTAACATTTGTACATGAGGTAATGTCAGCAACTAGTGGCATAACTTTTATCAATCATACTATTTGTGCATTCTTGTAAGGACTTTGGTTAAAGTATCTTTCACAAATACAGAAAAAGCAAATTATTACAATTAAAATAACATGTACTGCACAATGAAAATAAGAAAGTAGTAAAATGCACCATTTTTTTAAAATCTACTAGTCTTTACAACACAAGGAATACTAGACTCTTCAGATTCTGAGACCAAATATCTTGCATGGTAATCAACACTGACAAAGAAAACATGTAGTTTTAGAAAAAAAATTTAAAACGCCAATATATCTGGTTGTATGACAAATTTCCATATGCTTGGTATTCTGTCTGTCAAGTGAAGCATCTTTTTGAGTACATATCCCAATTTATATTGGCAACAGTTTAAGCAATGCACTATATGCTGCTTCAGCTCTTTGCTTAGCATACATTTCTCAGGCTGCAGGACTCGACAGCGTGTGTGCCATATAAGCAACTGAGGAAACGATTACACTCTCAAAGTGAGAATACTGCACATTTCATTTATGCCAAGAGTGAGGGATTTGCAATTGCATTTAAGGATTTTCAACTGCAACAGTTTCATTTTAATGCACATAACTCCTGTGGAACAAATTCTGGCATAAAATAAAGCTGATATGACTCTTATAGTCTGTAACATTACAAAACTGAAGATGATTATTATTATTCAATAGGAATGGCAAACAATGAAAAGGAGTACAAACAAACCACACTAAACTATCAGTGCCCATATCTTCCCTTCATATATATTGTCTTAATATGAATTGGATGAATGCAATTGCAAGTAAAACAGAAAAATGCCCATTCCACACAATAATACAGGAGTTGAACATTAAGGTAATAACAATGAGCCACAAAAGCCTTGGCTATTGAAGCTGAGCTGACATCATTGTAATAATTTATTTTCAATTATGTTATAATTATGTTCGGAAGCGATATGCAGCAATAACTGTCTGTATAATTTGTGCAGTTTCATCTCAGAATACATATAAAGGATTGTGTTAAATTAATTAATCAAAGAATAATTTCTGCTCATAATATCAGGGCAAAAATGGAGTAGAAACTCCTCGATTATGAAAATGTTTAATTCCATACTACCAATTAATTTGCATCTATAATAGCTGTAAAGTAAAAGCAACAATTCCTTGTATATTTATAAACAATTACTTAAAATTGTGCAGTGTTTACAAACTTAAATCACACAGACGTTCTGCATAGGAGAATTACTAATTTTACTGTGATATATTCATAGATATACCAAAGGATTCTTTAAGCAGTTTATTTCAGATAGTTATATTTATGTCATTGATCACAAGTTTGACCTACTTAGTGCAAATTTTGCATTTTGTTTGGCTATTTTGAAGATGGCTAAAAATTCTATGCAGCCTGGACTTTTGTTTTTAAAAATGACAAGAATCAAGTTTATATATACGTATATATTAAGAAGGACGATGTCATGTCACTGCATGACTAAGGAAAAAAGTTGTACAAATTCATAACCAAGTAACTCACCCTAAGGTATTAATTACATAACAAGATTATTATTGGGCAGACATGGTGCCTATGACATGATACAGTTAAATTTATTTGTTGATTCTTATACATTAGAAACAAAGCAATGCTATTGAAATGAAAAAAATTAAAAATAATTAATTCAAGTCAGTTTACTAACATTTCCACCACACTTAACGAATCTATACGCCAATAGTAAAGAATGCATTTTTCCCTTGGTTTCATTAATGTTATTTGCTAAAAGAAATTAAGGAAACAAATTAAGTGATCATACCTTAACAATTCACCTCACTTATTCTATATTAATGTTTTTCCAACGTAGATAACACATGCTGAAGCAAAGCAAATAACACAAAGTACCATTGAGGTTTAGATTGATACCCAAAATGTGTGCCAAATTAAAACAGCCCAGACTGATGGTTTTTAAGTGTGTTTAAAAGCAACCTCATATAAATTTACTGCATATAAAAGAACTTCTTGTGATGAAATTCTGACACACAGGTAGTACTGGTATCCTGGCAATTCACAGCATCATTGACAAAAGACTGTTTAAAAACATTATTTTTGTCAAATGCATTTAGGCTACCCAGAAACAATGACAGAAAACTGTGTCAATATATGTTTATATATCATTCATCAGCATTTCATAATATGATTTACATTGTTTAATGCAAAAAAAAAATATTGTAAATGTAAATAATACTGTGCATTGAATGTAAATTTATACAAGCTTGTACTGAAATGCCAACACACATTTAATTACCAGTTGGCTGAGGTAAACAATAAATTAGTCATAAGTGTCTGCAATGCAGTATGTGGTTAGTTTAAGTTATATAACGAAGGTCAAGTATACACTCCAGGAAAAAGGTGCAAAGTTAGTGGTTATAGTTAAGATAAAAATATTGCTTCAAATCTGACATTGTTTCATTAAGAATTATATGTAGTGTTCACAATAGTTCATTTTGTAGTGAATTATCTTTCTGCGTGAGAGAATATGAAACAGTTATTAAAGTGACTTTTCACAAAGTTATTACAACCAAGCGGCAGCATTTTTCAGGTTAGGTAATGACTGATTCTTTATTCCTGTGTTGTTCTGTAAGCTTCTTACTTTTCAGTATAATTCGGGAAACGAAACAATTTAATTCCCTTAATCCTCCCTGTAGCAGGACAACCTCAAAAGGCAATATTTTCTTTCAGAAGACTTTGTGCATTTTACAGTTATGAAATTACGGCCACGTTAAATTTTTTCAAATTCAAAGCATGTCATCAAGATGGCCAACATTATACTAGGAAGCAGACTGACAGTATGGGCTATAGTTTCACAGTCATGTTACGTAATGTGTGAATAAACGGAATTAATTGATACTAAGACCTATATTTATAATTTTATTTCAGAATTTTCCTTTATTTAGTCCACACTAAAATGTATCTCTATTAATGACAATTGGTACCACTAAACAATTTAATACTTCTTTTGAACTCTGGTAGAAAGAGACATCTATTGACAGCAGTACAAGATAATTTTGGTGTGCAGCGCTCGAAATGTCACCTTTCGAAACAATATTTTGCGGAACCTTGACACGGCACCGGAAGTTATGTTCCAGGAAACGTATATTGTGTAAACGTTAGAACATTACGTTGACGAAAAATACGGTATAGCAGTGTAGGAGGTGGCTGGATGGGGTATTACATTTTCATTTTAGTTTTTAGTGTGAATATAACTAATGCTTAACATGCACGGTAAGAAAGAGGTATCTGCAATGCTGGAAGCTACAATGACCCAGAAGGAAAAAAACTAAATAAGGAATCAAGCAATGCCGCAGTATAAACCTGGTTACGGGAACACGCAAACAATAAGAGATGGAGGGTTCCACGTATTTCACATTCACAGAAATCAGTTACACGTTGACGGATACGATATAAATATTCCGGTGTCCGGGCAATGTTATAGAGGGTACACAATACGTCTTAAGTTCCTTTTGCGATAACTGAGGTCGCAATATAACAAACGAATACAGATTATGCCATAAGGATTTACCCGCGTCATTGATATCATCAAAGGCGATTGAGACTGAGGATAGCACATCATGTGGTGGTACTAAAAATCCCACCGATATACATTCGGACGTAGTTGCATTCTTCACCACGACGTCCACGATATCATTACCGCGAAGGCCAACATGACTGGGTATCCAAACCAGATACACAAAAGCCGAGGCCAACAATGTGAGTAGCACGCGTTTAACTAGATTGATATAAATTTACTGCATAGTGTCCGAGTAGGATTTCCGCAAAGACTGTACAACATTCACACTGTCCGTAAACAGTACTAAACGAGAGACCAGCAAATGAATGGGTGTATTGAATAGCCCGATAAATAGCAATGGTCTCCGCAGTAAGAATAGTCCTCTGTGGATAAAGTATCTATGTCTGAGTGCTGCCTGTGGTCCAATCATAAAAACCAGCACTTGCACCAGTCTCCGTTTTAGAGCCATTCATAAAGATTATGTGTGGCAAAGGCAGTCTCAGTGTTAGGCGTGAATCGTCTGCGAACTAAAGCCATCATCGTTGTCGGTCCAGAACCTCCTTACGAAAAGTGTCAACATCGATATGCAAAAGTAGGTCGAGAAAAAAAAAACAGCATCCTCATCTATTAAATAGAGTGGTCGCATCGGAGTCTTAATCCTCAGAACCGCACTTATTGCTGTGAAAGCACGTAGCAAAGGTTCCGGCGTAACGTTCCCAAGAGTAACAGTCGCTCGCTGGACGGCGTACCGTGAGGTTGTTTGTGTAGAGCGAGCGGAACCAGTCTTCCCTACGGTGAGTTTGTTTGTTATGACGTCTCTGCCGGTTGTGAAAGCGGGCAGGCGTTCTACTTAATTGGGCAGCTTCATTTTTCTTCCGAGAAGGTGGTAACGCATTAAAATGGCCGTGTATAAGCGGGTAAATACTATTAAAATTCAGTTTGACAACGCAGTAACGAGACCGTCTGCACTAGAAATACATCAATGGTTGGTAAATTTTCTGGCTTTAAAACCGGATCAAGTGGACACGCTTCAGCTCAATAGTCGTGAACGTGCTATTTATGTCAAGTTAGTCTCCACGTTATTATATGATAAACTTATATCACGTTACACCGAAGAACAAAACTTTACATATGAATCTGGGGAAATCTCCAAAGTGAAAATCCGCCGGGTGACCAGCAAATTGTTAATGTGCGGGTTTTTAACCTCCCAATGGAGGTGCCCAGCGCAGTTTTGTCACAAGAATTGTCTAAATACGGTAAGGTATTTGATATACGACGTGAGAAATTGCACTCTCATTATCTGCTTCCGGCTAACATGGCGTGTGTACCGTGAAAATGGGGATTAAGTGCAATATACCGGCTACCTTGGTTATTGATACTTATGTGATATCTATTGCCTATACCGGACAGCAGCAAGCCTGTCATTTGTGCCGTGAGACGACGCAATTAAAAGCGGATTGTCCCTTTAGAGCTACTCGGTTGTCTCTGCAACCTAGAAATCGTCCAGCAACCTTCAGCGAGGCAGTAGATGCTCCGGCTACCTTACTGGCTGATGAACAGCAGGGTGTTATGCACACGCCCGGGTCATCAATGGAGACCCAAGTGGAGGTAATGACTGTACAACGACAGTTGGATGAGGGAGAGGAGCTACCTATAGAGGGGGACAGCATGGTGATGCCGGAGACGCCGGAGATTGTTGATGATATCCAGCATGTACAGGACACCGTACAACAAGATACTGACTGCAGGGCAAATGATAGCGACGTACCTGAAGCGTCTGAAGACGCGATCCGCAACTTGGATGCGCCGTCCAGAGTTTCTGTATCTGCTCGAGACCCTCGCCTCCAGTTCCAACCGCTAGACCGCCATATTGATGCCTGTTTGTTATCGTCTTCACCAGCTGGTGGCGCGGGTGTGCAACGATTTCTTCACGATCTTCCTGACGGTCGCGTAGTGAAGGCCAGTGATTCCGGTAAGAGGCCGGCTGAAGATGCCAATGACGCCGATGAGGACCTACGGCGTTGCTAAAAGCATACTAAGGACGATCCTCACGAAGGGGCGGACAATTAATGGTTGTACTCCCCGGATTGAACTGACACGTGTCCTAATTCCTGTTTGGTATCACGACATTGGTCCTGAGATTGTGAGTACCTTTCTTTGCCCTGCATGCCAGTTGGACTTCAAATTTGGGTGTCACTTAATGTGAATGGGTTGCGTCAACCAGTTAAGCAACAGCTGCTTCGGGATTTTTTGAGTAGTAATGATGTTGATGTTTGCTTTCTTCAAGAGGTGAATGCTTATAATATGGACTTTTTATATGGATATGACTATGAGACTAATTTAGGCCCGGGTGGTACTGGGACGGCTATTGTATACCGCCAGGGATTGCCCCTACACGGCTTTGTCTATCATCCTTCAGAAAGAATCCTCTCCGCGGAGTATGATGATGTTACCTTCGTGAATATCTATGCCCCGGCGGGAAGCAACAAGAGGAAACAACGAGAGGATATTTTTCGACAGGAACTTTTAACTCATATTTCTCGGAGTTCCCCATTCTTATTGGTTGGGGATGTTAACTGTACGCTAGCAGCCAAGGACCAAAGAGGAGCCTTTAATGATTGTATAGCATTGCAGCAGTTAGTGGACCAGTTTCATTTGGGGGATAGCTGGGAATTCAAGCACGGTAATGATGTGATGTACACCTTCGTACGGGGCCAGTCGGCCTCTCGACTGGACCGGATGTATGTTCTACCGGAGATGGCATCCCGGATACATCGCACAGAGATAGTACCAGCAGCTTTTAGTGATCACAATGCACTGCTACATGCCGTTGTAGGTCGTGCGGAGATACGTCGTAGTGGTCCAGGGTTGTGGAAGCTTAATTGCTCCTTACTTACAGATGCTGAGGTCCTGATAGAATTCCAAGAATGTTGGTCCAAATTGTAGAAGTCTTTTCAGCGCTCTCTCAATAAGGCAACATGGTGGGTCTATAAGGCGAAACCAGCGATACGCTCCTTTTTTAAAGCCGCAGCGTGTCGTAGAGCGTTAGCTCGGAAAGAAACTTTGGATTTTTATCTTGCAGTGCTACAAGATTTACACCTGTGCCAACAACATGGGGAGGACGTACACTGTCAGCTCCGGGAAGTCAAGGCTCATACCCAGCACCGTAAAACGCAAGAGCTCCAGGGAACCTTAGCCAGAATACGTACAGCAGAAATGGTTTATGGTGAAAAAATGAGTTTCTTCTTCCTGGCGAAGGAGCGTAGGCAAGGTCGCAGAGCGTTTGTTACCAAATTGATAGATGATGATCAAGAGGTTACGACCACGACAGGGATTCTTCGTGTGTTGCATTCTTATTACACCCAGCGCTTTGCCAGACCGATGGATATGGTGGATTCAATCCAGTCGTATATGTCCAAATACGTGCCAGTTGTGCGGGGAGGTTTACAACGGTCGCCTACTCCCATGCTGAAGGAAACGGAGTTGCTCACTGCAATTCAGAAAGCCAAACCTCATACAGCGCCCGGACCAGATGGGCTGCCGTATGAGTTCTATAAACATTGTTGGCGGTTTATTAAGAAAGAACTTCTTCTAGTGTTTCAAGAAATCTGGAGGGATGAAAACCCGCCGCCTACATTTGGAGATGGGGTGGTTCTACAACTTCCAAAGACCGCCACGCTCAGCCGGCCCGCAGATTATTGGCCCATCACCTTAATTGTGACTATAAGCTGTTTGCAAAAATAATCGCCCGTAGCCTGCAAGTATGGCTAGTGCCCTTGCTTAGTGAGCAGCAGGCTGTGGTACGCAGAGGTGCGGCTGTGTAGCATACCGTGGCAGCTTTGCGAGACTGTATTCTTCATTGTCTCCAAGAAACCCGCTCTGCTGCGCTGGTAAACCTGGACCTTGAGAAAGCATTTGATAATGTGGTTCACGAGGGTCTTTGGGCAAGTTTGGAGTCATTGCAAGTGCCGGATAAGTTGTATCAGCTCCTTCGGGCACTATATGACACTGCGTTATCAAGGATTCAATGCAATGGGTTTCTGACTGCCGCCATACCGGTCAACAGATCCGTCCGCCAAGGTTGTCCCCTATCAATGTTGTTATTTGCTGTGTACATCGATCCTTTGCTCCGACAGCTGCAATCTACGATAACGGGTCTGGAGGTCTATGGAAAGAAACTAGCCGTTAGGGCATATGCCGATGATCTTACGGTGATGGTTACCGACGAGCAGGATGTCACGTATCTACGAAGCTGTTTGCAGAAATACGCCCAATGTGCGGGGATGACGTTTAATTTGAGGAAATCTGAAAGTCTTCCCATTGGGCCGCATCCTCCGGATACCACGGTGTTAGGAATACCCACTGTGCAACGCACAAAAATTCTTGGGATATACTTCAGTGGAGACGATGAAGACCTGCGGGACTATAATTTGACGTCATTCATTAATACTTTGCGCGGTGTACTATATGGTCAAAGGTCGAGGATGCTGAACTTGATACAACGTGTGTGGTTTTGTAATGCCTTTGCATTGAGTCGTATATGGTACTTAGCAAACGTGCTGCCTCCAACAAAACGGCACAGCCAAAGAATTGAGCAAATAATCGGATTCTTCATATTGACAGGAAAATTATATCGCATTTCCCGTACTCAGTTACGTATTCCAAAAGGCCAGGGTGGCTGGGGGTTGTTGGATGCGGCGATGCAATGTAAAGCACTTTCCTTAAAAATGATTCTGCAAGCACTGGATGGACAGGGTGATAGTGTAGAGGTGCTAGTACAACGGCATTATCAGTTGTTTTGGGAGCGGAGAGAACTCCATAAGATTCCTAAAATGTTACGTGATCTCCTACGTGACTTTAGCACATTACCTTCAGCACAAGTGGCTAATGTCCGTTTTCGGACGGCTAAGGAAGTCTATACCTTTTTTCAACGCAGGGAACCTATTACTCCACATATACAAGTTAAGTATCCACAATTGCCCTGGAGGCAAATTTGGCGTGGCTTTGCTATACCAGAAATCAACACGGAATGGGTCTCGGTGGCATATGAGATTGTCAATGAAATCCTACCAACTGCAGATAAATTACATAGACATCATCTGGCAATTCTTCCCGCTTGTCCATTGTGCCAAGCTCCAGATTCGCTCGCACATCGACTCTTGGAATGCTCAGGTAAAGGACTGCCATGGACATGTCTCATGTCGGGGTTGCACTGGTGACACCTGGCAGCCTTCAGCAACGGATATTTTGCACCTGAATTTTCCCTGGACGAGTCCTGCATTAAGGAGAGCTCTTATTTGGACAGTAATGGGTACCTATGCTTGGCTTAGTACCTTGGACACGCCAGCTGACTGTGTGGTTCCAGCTTTACGAAGTTTTTTGTATGCAGAGAGGTGGCGGATGATTCGAGACAACAGAATCAACGCCTTTAAACCCTGGATATACAAGATATGAGCACCTGATTGATTTTATATCGATCCGGAATGATCTTGGATGCAATATCATGCATTATTCCTCTTTATGCTGGCCTGTTGCGATGTAGAGCTCCTGCTTCTCCTGAAATAAATAAAGTTCCTAATTCCCAAAGGGGGTGCCATACCATAACCAACTAAATAAAAAAGAATAAATACAAAACGAAATTTAAAAAAAAAACAATGCCAATTCTTCTCCTCCACCAGTGAAAATAATTTCAAAATTCCATTTATTCCTTGAAAAAAAAAAAACTAACTACTCGGTTATCTTTTCTATGAAAACACGAATAAGTTGCAGTATACCAACAAGAACATCTAATTAAAAAAACTGCCTGGTGGTATGTTTCTTACGGCTAAAAGAAAAGAAAAAAAACAACTTAGTATTTAAGTGTGATAAAAAAAAAAAGTACGTACGTCCTCCCGAAGGGGTTGTAACAGGCGTAACCGTGGAAATAGCACGTTACTGGGGTTGGAAAAGAGATCAGCAATAAACTTGGCACTCTTGGAGATATTCAAGTCACAAGTGGTGAACATCGGAAACATCGGGGGTTGCCGTTCACGTGAAAAATAATTTTGAATAATTGGTAAAAATAAAAATCTAGTTTCGAAGATATCGTATATGACAGAAGTCTAGTCATCCATGTCCTATATATCAAACGCGAGAAAACCAACGGTAGGAGTAAACGTAATAAAATTAACGTATGAGACCCCCAATTTCTACCCGACATAGCCCGATACAAATTTGTAACGGAGCGAAGCAAGTGTAACAGACGTTGGTAATGGGCTGTAAAGCCTAGATTTAGTCGTAAAGTGACACCCAAGAAACAAATGGTCGTAGATGCCCGAAGAACATGCTGTTGTAACGCAAGGGTCTGATGCGACCGTCGCAGAGTACGCTGAAATCGGAGAAACTGCGCCTTCGATAATTAAACGTTAAATCAAGGTCTTCTAAATAGTGTATGACAGCAGGCAATCGCGTTTAAATTGAGCGAGGAGCACAGGCTTCCTGGCCTGCACAGGGGTATGTAACACCACAGCATTAGCATACTGAAGTACATGCAGCGGGGATTGCGTTTCCCGCTATAGATCACCCACATAGACCGCATATAACAACGGACTGAGTGAAGAGCCCTGAGGCAGTCCACTCGTAGTCAGTCGTGTGGTACAATTATTACAACGTTCTGTTAAAAGCAATCGGCGACCTGTCAATAGCTGGTGGATAATCAAAATGGGTGGTAGGCCCAAGTCACGGAGTTTGTGAAACATAGTCGGTACATTCATTGCGTCATATGCATTGGCAATGTCCAGAAATAAGTTATCACATGTCAGTTAGAATGAAATGCAACATTCACGTCGGTAATAAGCGTGTAAAAATTAAAGGAGGTTTCAAAGCAGCCGTTCCGAAATCCATATTGTGTTGCCGGCCAAAGCCAAAAACTTTCCATATAAAAAGCTAGACGATCTTGCAATTTTTTTTTTCAAATATTTTACAGATAGTTGGAAGCAGCGATCAGGGGACAATAATCGGAAATGGTGCGACCTAAAAGGTGAGATATTAAACCGCGTTTATAATCAACAGTTTCCAGGTATCTGGAATTTGACCCGTTTGTAGAATATCCGAAAACGCTGAATCAAGAGTCTGCACCAACGGTCTGACACCAATCGTAATAAGTCATCTGTCAAACCGCCATGGTCATGGACGGTTTTAGTGATCAAGATGTGAAGAGCATCTGTCAGTCAAATAGATACCGTGATCATATCTGGAGTCAACGTAGCAGATAACGGCGGTGGAGGTGGCAAAAGACCTCAAATGGAGTAAATTTTAGTAAACAGTCGTCCTGTAGTTCCCAAATTGCTGTTTATTCAGTTGATGCTTCGTGCGAGCTTCAATCCTACGAGCATTATCATAAGATTCATTAGTCAGGAAATGCCGATAACGTGCAGATGACAATCTTCTCTCCGTCACCGCCTTGGCGCATTCAGCATTCCACCACGGAGGTTTCCTATTCCGAGAGACTTCTGCCTCTATCAGTGGATGATGTCAGATATTCCTGGACGACATTCTCCAAAGATTCGTAGGTAAATTTGTCATCGTCTAACCGGTCTAAACGAGAAGTAACAAATCTTGAATTAAGTCCCGCCGTGGCCGTCCAACCCGTCAGAATCGTATGCAATCACCATCGAGCAAGGCGGTTGAGAGATAAGAAAAAAGGATGTCTCTTAATGAACGTTTGAGCAGCTAAATTTGATGTCAAAATAATAAGGTCCAGATGTATCCTGCTGGTGCGGATCACCCAAACGTGTACTATATAAATGCGAAAGGAGATGTCAAGAATGACACACACCAAAGCTTAAGACCAGATGACGGTGATTGTGCCAAGGAGAAGAATTAGAAAAATGAGGAATGTTAAAGGCTCCACAGAGGATGTAATTTGCGCCACGGGGTCAATACCGTCTGCCATGTCTCGTCAGATAGGACTGTACCCGTTGTATAAACCCCCACCACCGGCAAGCTGCCAATACGAATACGAACCGCTTCTAAGTACGGAGGTACCCGCAAATGGGCATCCCCATCCTGCATCTTCATATTAAGATGTACCCCAAATAGTACACCCCTACGGGAATCGTACACCATCCCGAAAAATCTAATAATCGGGGAGATAAAACCGCCTGTGCAAACCCAACAAGGTTTCTATTATTATACGAGGGTGGTCCAGAAACTAACCTCCGTTTGGAAATAAAAATCAAACAATTTGAGATATAACAATTTTATTATTATATATGAAAAATACAATATTTTTTCTATTTTTCTACATATTCTCCGAAGAAATTCAAGCACCTGTCATACATTTTAACAGTCTTTGAAATACCCTCTGCATAAAACTCTGCCGCCTGTGAATGTAGCCAACCCGTCACGGCGTGACGAAGTTCTTCGTCATTGCCGAAACGCTGAGATACAAGCCACTGTTTCATGTATGGGAACAGATGAAAATCACTGGGAGCTAAGTCCGGGCTGTAGGGGGGATGGTCAAAAACGTCCCATTTGAAACTGGCCAAAAGTTCATTTGTTCTTCGAGCTGTGTGCGGGCGAGCGTTGTCATGCAGAAACACAACACCAGATGACAGAAGACCACGACGCTTGTTTTGGATTGTCCTTCTTAGTCTTTTCAACGTTTCTCAGTAGGCTTCAGAATTGACAGTCGTGCCACGTACCATAAATTCAACGAGTAAGATGCCCCTAGCATCCCAAAAAACCGTAGCCATGACTTTCCTCGCAGACAAAGTTTGACGGGCTTTCTTTGGCTTGCTTGGAGAAGCGGTATGTCCCCGTTGCATTGACTGCCGTTTTGTCTCAACATTCACGGAGGCCACCCAAGTTTCATCGCCAGTAACAATTTTGTTCAAAAATGCTTCTCCTTCAGTGGCATACCGAGAAAGAAAGTCGATGGCAGAACTCATTCTTTTGGTTTTGTGGTCGCCAGTCAGCAGTTTTGGCACCAAACGAGCACAAAACTTGCGATAGCCTAGGTGTTGGGTCACTATCTCGTGCAAAAGACTCCCAGAAATTTCGGGAAAATGATCGGAAAGTTCCGTTATCGTGAACCGACGGTTCTCACGAATTTTTCCATTCACTTTGACCACCAGGTCATCATTGACAAGAGTAGGCCTATCACTCCTGTATTCTTCATGAATTTTAGTTCTTCCATTTTTAAAAAATCGTACACATTGGCGGACAACACCTTCACTCATAATGTTAGGACCATATACTGCACACAATTCACGATGAATTTCGGCTGCTGAGTGATGTTTTGCCAAAAGAAATCTTATAACAGCGCGCACCTCACACTTGGCGGGAATTTCTATTGCGGCGCTCATGTTTTGAGATTATATCTCTCAAACGCGCGACAGTACAATGCTCTTCCTTAGACAGCTAGAAGCATACTGACCACTGTGCACACTGATGTGTAGAAAACGGCGCTACCCCCACCACTTCCTGCGCTACGCACAAACGGAGGTTACTTTCTGGACCGCCCTCGTAAATTCACGCATGTTCGCATGAGATAGGAAGTGCTGCAATTCTCCCCGTTTTGGGGCAATTCTGCGAGCATTCCAATATAAGATATTCAGTTGTTTTCTAGTTGGAACCATTTCCTCATATTCGGATTAATTTCTGTTTCCAGGCCTCTAACGATGAATGCAGGGAAGACGGCGCCATACTTGTTAACTGGGAAATAATAGCAATCAATTCGTGACCCTCAATAGATGGTACTGACCCTGAAGGAATTAAATCTGATGCCAAAGGAGCACCGCGAGACACTACCTGATTTAATTTAGCGGGTATCACCAAAGGGTGACCCCCTACCTAAAACCCTCCCTTTTCCTGAAATCGCCAACTCAACCTCCCTACCCGGTATCTGGTTCCCCCCAGAGGTAGAGCTCGGTTGAACCACAGTATGATGATCACTCGGCCACCGCCCCGAAGGATTTAAGTGGAGTGAAGCCGGAATTAATATGGATATTAATTACCTCAGGCTGGTGACATCCAGCGTTTACCTGGCGGAGAGGCTTCCCCCTTTCGCCTAGGTTTGGTGGCCTACTGTAGCCGATCCCCAAAAATATTTCCTTGTATTCCCGGAAGAGCTGTATTACTCGTTTGAACGATGTCTGTGTAAGAATGTCTACCGGTGATCAATTACAGTGCCTCATACCGATATAGCGGCAAGTCCTGTATTTTAGCATTAATATTGTTTTCTAATGCAAAAGTCGGGCAATCTTAGGTATTCATGCTGGGTGCGCCTGCCGAAAGTTAACACACTGCAAAGTATCTGTTAAAAATGCTAATTGAAAATCTAAATTCAGCTGTCCACACCTTAAACATTCCTTTTCGTTTTTACAGAACTTCTCTCGATGATTATATTTGCCACAATTCCTACAAAGAATGATCCGTTCGATATATTTAGTCACTGAAAAGCGTTGAAAATTAAAGTATACATAGGGTGGGAACTGCTGCGCCCTAAATGTGATTTTAATTGTCCTGGTTAGCACATAGTCAGTGGGCCCTTGTGTAACTACTTTACGATAAACAATGAACATGTGTCACCGTTGCATACCCCGTGGCATTCAAATGGTCTTAGATTTCCTCCTCGGTCACATCAAGATCTAAGCCACCTATTACCTCAGAAACATACAAATTGTAATGAGGGATAAATGACTGGGAACCATGAAGTTCATCAAAATTAGAATTCAAAAAATTATTGGCCTGATAGAGGTGTTTGAATGTGTGCTTCCACTTGGTTAAAGCCACTTTTATGCGAGAGTTTCACATGGTGGTTACTATGAAACAACCATCGCCCTATTCTAGTGGGTGGAATTTTGTCACATCCTGAGACCGAAATTTCACTGTCACAAAATAGGATCCTACATGACTTTCCAAATATCTTAAGGGAAGTTTGTCTACTTTGGTTTCCCCGGCCCTCGTGGTTACCCCACTTGCCCCATTCAACTGGACTACTGTATCACCATAAAAATTCCATAATATCCGGCTGTTGTTTTACCGGCTGATCTATACTATGTGTCACCAAACCTGACTGCATTGTATTGGAGTTATCTGTAAATGCAGAAAAACCTTCCCCTAAGGATAAATTAACGTCTGTCTCCATGACCTACCCTCCCCCATCTCTGACGGGGGCACAAACACAAAAATTAACACAAATACTACGCTTTCCTTATCCTCTACACTACTAAATACACTTACGAATAAAATAAAGCAAATTAAATTAAACAAAACAAAAAAACAAAAAGCGAAGTGAAGTGAAGGGTACACCAGGGGTAACAACTCAAAACCCAAATCCGCCGCCACACACTATAGTTCGCGCTGCTAATACACTAGGAATCACGTGCGGTTCTTCCCTCGGCTAGAACGCGAATGCGCGGTGCAGAGCCAGATTAAGAGGAAATCATTCCGTTACATGTTAATTTAAATTAGTTCCTCTGCCTGGAACTGGAAGCACTATCACACCTCATGACAACACCATTCACAATAATTTTCACAGATATAGAGAGAATAGATGTGAAATGCCCAATCTTTATGTATTTCGGTTGGGTAAGCACGTTATTGTCAAACTGCCATATTTTTATGCTACAGTTCTGAGAGGAGTATATATATATATGAATCGCCGAAATGTAGTACGCGCATCACTTCCGAACGCCTGCACCAAATTGAACAATTCTTTTTTTGTGTGTTCGTTATTGTCCCCACGTGGTTTGTGGAAAAGAAAATGTTTAAAAATAACAATGAAAAGTGTTTATGTTCTCAAAATATGAATCAGTATACAGTGCCAAGGGAACACATTTCGGTAATAACCACCAGATGGCAGTGGCACCACAGTTATTTGTTTCTAAATGGCCGTACTACTGCTGAATTTTTCTTCTCCATTAAATGTTAAGGTAACGCAACAGTTCATCGAGACAATGACGCAATGCAGTATTGAAATTTAAATACATTTTTAAGCATTGACCTTCCTTTCCTTACACCTATCGTTTAAAATAAAGAAGTAAAGAAGCCTTCCTGGAAACTTACACCTAGAGCAAGTACTTATTTATTTGCCGCTAGATGGCCGTAGCACTGCTCTATTTGTCCTCCCTACAAAAACGCAACAGTTTAGCGAGATAATGTCGTAACTCAGAAATGAAATTCAAATATATTTTTATGCAATAAATGTCATTTCTTTATTCCTGTTATTTAAAATAAAGAAGCATAGAAGCTTTCTTGACGACGAACACCTAAAGTACGTACTTTACGTATATTTCCCGCTAGATGGCCTTATTAATGCTCAAGTTTTCTTCCCCATTCCATGCTAAGGGAATGGACCCACTTATGGACTCAATGAAGCAAGATAACAGTGGAAATAAAATATATTTCTTCTATACTAACTATTGTTCCCTTAGTCACATCGTTTAAATAAAGAAATAAGTATATTTTGTTGTAATTATTTAAAATAAACAAGCTATAAACCATGCACATAACCAAAAATACTTCTTGGAATTTGAAAATGGCGGAGATATATCGGGACCCGGATAGTAAACAATTTTAAATTAATTTCCTATCGCAAATGTTGGTTGTTTCAGTTTATGTGGTATATGAGCTAGCTGAAGGTGATTTCATAAGCATGAAAATACCCCCGTCGCCATCACACTGCAATTGCGGTGCTCCTATACATTTTATCAAGTAATATTTTGAGTTAAATGGATAAATTTAATACACAAAACTATCATAAAAATATCAACTGCCCGAGAAGATCTACTTGCTGTGTAGCTATGTCATTGTTAGCCTTAAACTATGTTCTAAATTGTAGTCAAATTGGTTAAAAGCAAACAAACTCTCAGCAAACCTTTGAGAAAACAAAACCAATGAGATTGGTAACTACTCGCTCACTGCAAACACACAGTCAAATTTCTTGGCCTTTAGGTAGATAAGTATTTGGAGTGGAAGTCGCATATTAACTACATCACAACTGAACTTGGCTCCTCATATTATGCTCTCAGCACTGGTTAAGATTCACTCAATTGATACACTTAAATTTGATGGATTTTGAGAGCAGTTGGGCGTTGTTTAAATAAAAAAATTTAGGTAAGCATAACGTATATCTATTTCAATGTTAACTAATGAGTACAAGAAGAGGACGTAGAAAGACGCACATCTGGTTTCATAGTCAGAAGTGTCAACATAAGTAAAAATGAACTTTACCTGGTTATGCGAAACAGAAGAAAAACACAGGTTAAAATTAACAGCTGACATTCTAACGCACCCACCTAATTTAAACCTGTCTCACATACAAATCGTTCACAAAATGTTTATGGTTAAAAATAGGTAAGGCTTTTGTCATATCAGCCAACAACTCATTCGTGTTAACTCCGTCCAATTCCTCATGCCCTTTTCTGACATTTTCTTTGATAAACAACCTTCTTATATTAATGTGCTTGGTGCGCTTATGAGATCCCTCATCTTTAGCAATACACAATGCACCATTATTATCATTGAACATTTTTATACACATCTTTCCTAAACCTAGTATCTCAAACACATTTCTGATATACAGTGTTTCTTTGATAGCTTCGGTTAGTTCTAGATATTCTGACTCAATGCTTGATAATGTTAGTCTTCAGTTGCTTAGATTGCCTTGCAAACACAGAACCACCTAGCTTCATCACATTTCCAGTATGAAAAACCCCCTTTTTGTCATCACATGCTAAGAAGCATCAACAAAACACTTAATATTCAAATGTCCACTTCTAGTGAATACAAGGCCATAATACTTGGTTCCACTAATGTATATTAGTACTCGTTTATCCGCTGACCAGTGTTCATCACCATGACTGTTATTATACTGGCGAAGTTTATATTACAGTATACATTAAATCAGGTCTGAGGGAAACTGCTAAATACATCAATGATGCTATCAACTCTTGATACGAAATGTCCCATTTTTCGTTTCTAACTTTGGTACGTCACGACCCGCAGACATGGGTGTAATCTTTGGATAACAGTCTTCCATATTGCATTTCTTCAATAAGTCTGACATTATTCACTTTGGATAGTTTAAAAATATTCTCTTTGTTGTAATTCACTCTCTTTCCTAGCCAATTGTTTAGTTTGCATAGAAACTTAACTTTATACTTTTTTGCTAACAAATTATAAAAGCTATCTTCTTCGCAAACCCAGTTAGTGAAATCAAATAAGTCATCTACATACAAACCGATATAAATAGTAGAACCACTTCTTTCTTAACAAATACACAAGGATCACACACAGATTGAGTAAAGCCTATATCTTAAGAAATCTCTGATACCCTCATCCCAAGCACAACTGCCTGTTTTAAATCATAAGGTTCTTTTTGAAGCCACCACTTTACCATCAACAGCAAAACTATCAGGTTGCTCCATATAAATAGTTTCACACACATCACCATTTAAAAAATCAGTGGTAATGTCTATATGTTCCATATCAAACCTCATCTCGTTGGATATACCCATTATCAGTCTTAATGTTTCTGGTCAGACAACTGGAGAGGAAGTTTCTTGTCCATCAATACCTTGCTTTTAGAAAAACCTCAAGCTACCAGTGTGGCTCTATGACGCTCATAATTACCAGATGCATCCTTTTTGACTTTAAAGACCCATTTACTTTTAACAATATTTTTTTTCCCTTAGACCTGTTTACTAGTTCCCATAGATCATTTGTTTTATTAATGCATTGTATTCCTCTTGTATTGCTCGACTTCAATCAGAATCCTTAACTGCTTCTGAAGCAGAAGAGGGGACTGTATCAATTGCACTTAAGGCTACACAAAAATGTGTTTCATAATCATCAAGCCAAGTGGGGGCTCGCTTTTCCCTTTGAGGTATATCTAGTATTTCTACCTCATTCTTGCTATCAGACTCATCTTCATTGTGATCATTATTCCCCATTTTTTCCACATTTTCAATCTCAGCAGTGACTTCCCATTTTGGGATCAGTTCTGCAAACTCAGGGACCTCATCAGTTCCTCTAGGACACAACCCAGCATTTTTTCACCAAAGGTTACATTCCTATATATATTTACATGACCTGGTTGCTTTGGATCACTTAGCCTATACCATTTTGATCACTCACAGTATCCTACCATTATTTTGTCTTCAGACTTCGGATCAAAATTTTACGTTTCACTTTGGGTGTCATAGACATGGCTTTACACCCAAACACACGGATATTAGACAAATCTTCCCTTTTACCAGTCCATATTTATAGCGGTCCTATTTTTGAGTTAAATTACAGTATTTACAGCCACTGTCCAATACTTCTTGTTCAACTTAGCCTGAAAAAGAATAGCTCTTTCATGTTCAACACAAGGTCTATTTAGCCTTTCAGCGACTGGTGTATATGGAAATGCCATAGCAATGTCGTTGTCTTTACACAACTGCTTCATCTCATCACAACCACATTCCTCTCCATTATCAGATCTAAATCTTTTGATTTTACAATTCATTTGATTTTATATCATATACTTAAACTCTTTGAACTTAGACATACATTCAATTTTTGCTTTTAGAAAATAAACAAACCTCAACTTGGAATGATCATCTGTGAATGTAACAAGGATATTGCTCTACTATAAGGCACATTAGCTCTCTTAGGAACACATATATCATTATGCATTAATTCCAGCACTCTGTTTGCCCCAGTTTCTGCTTTAGGAAATGGCAATTTACTATGTTTCCTTTTCACACAAGAGATGCAAAACTTCTTTTCAGATTTAGTATAGGATATTCCATCCGCCAGTTTTGGCAATTTTGACAAGTCTTGAAGATATAAATAAACCATTCTTTGATGCCATAGTTCTTCAGAATAATTAGAGGACAATAAAGCAGTATTCTCAACTCTTACAGATTCAGAAACATTACCATACACTGTAGCAGAAGAACTTTTACTATCTATTTGATGCACTGACATTAAATTGGTTGCAATATTTGGACAAAACATTACATTTGAAATGATAGCTTTTGTGTCACCTTTGTTGTTATAATTCAAAGTAACGTCACCAATACCTTTACATTGCATAATTGAGTTGCAAGTTACTAATATCTTCCGAGGTTGGCTATCATCAACAGAGTTTGCTAAGTCTACTCTATGAAATAAAGGTCTATTACAGCAGTTATCACACTACCAATCCTCTCTACCCAAACTTCCACTAGCTAAAAAAACAGTCAACATTGTAACACTTTTTGTCTTTTGATCTGAATTACTCACACTTAATTGCTTTTCTTTTTCTTTCCTTTTGTATTCTTGGGCAGTACTCTTGATTTTCTTCAAGTGTGGAAAATCTGGTTTCTTGTGATCTACTTTACGATAATGATAGCAATTTGGTTGTGTATTGTTATTGCAGCACTAGCAGCCTTTCCTTCATCGTAGTTATGAAGAAAATCTAACACTGAATCTAAAGTAGCGGCACCATACGCTAAAATCAGCGAAGTACACGAATCAGGCAGACCATGAAGCATCATTGAGCCAATCTTCTGCTCGGAGTCTGTAACACCACAATCTTCTAGTACACCATAAACTCTCAAGACGAGACTGGCGTAATCATCCATAGATTTGAGGTTTTCCAATACTGCACTGACGTTTCCTTTCCAGCATGAGTTGATCCATTCAGTTTTTGCAGTTTGAATACCCAGGTGACGGGAATGACAAGATGTCGTCATAGCCATCCCAATCTTGGCAAGCGCTCGTTCAATAAGTCCTTCATCGGTGTCGGTTACTTCAAAAGCTTTCCGAAGTCCACAATTTATCAGAAATCACTTCATTTGTAACTTCTATGTTGCATATTTTGCTCTTCCCCCAGCTTGATTATGCCTGGAACACCAGACACGGACACCAATGTAGTCGTGGAACTCGAAGAACCGCCTGCACCAGTTTCCTGCATTTTTTTAAATTAAGATATCAAAATATACAGTAGTTCACCATACAATGAGTTGATACAGCCACTATGTAGTTCAAACACATGTGTTTAGGGGACGCATAACCTCTCTTTTTCATATTTCAGAAATCGAGATTTTATGCACAGTTATCAATTCACCTTTCTTCTTAAACAACATTATAGTGCCCTGGGCACATAACCTGATGGATTTCGAGAACAGATGGGTGTTGTTTAATTAAAATAATTTAGATAAACATAATGTATTTTTGTGTCAATGTTACCTTATGTCCAGCGCAAGGAAGTTCGAACCGGTTTCCATATGCAGAATAAGGGCGGTCAGGGTTGGTAGTACCATGCGGCGCTACCGACGCGAGCAAATGTCAACGTAGACTGCAACCCGTTAGTGCAAAACAGCCATTATTGCATAACATAGAACTAGGTCGGTAGGAAGGAAGGCGTTCGAATAACATTTTTGTTCTGCTCAAATGTGAGCAAAATTAATTTGTTTTGTAACCATAGTATGTTCTCGAGTTCTATCCGTGCACTTATGTATGCACTTATTCAGAAACCAATGGCACTTCTAGTAAACAAACTGTCAAACGTCTTCACAGAAACATATTATTGATTGCATATTTGTTCACAAAGTTACCCACAAGTATCACACTGTTATAGTCCAGAGGTGTGGATCTGAGCTGAACTGAATCTGTGCCACATGTAGAAGAACTGTCAAGACGGATCTACTAATCCACTAGTATTCTACCTGAAATAAAGTTGAAAATGAAAAGTGTAAATGAAAAGAATGCAGGGTTCAGTTGATGTATCGCATACAATTTGCACTTTTAGATTTCAACAAATGCTATTTGCATGGTGATACTGATACATCATGCGAAGTGGAACGAACATTTTCGCATTACAAATCTTGTTTGTTGGAGCGTAGAATGAGGTTTTCATTTGAAAGGCTTCAGAAGTATGTGTAGTTTTCATAATACAGCTGCAGATGAGTAAAGATTTAGTTTAATTCCTGCTTTCGTTTTTACCTGGTAAGAGTCAGAAGATATTTAATTAATTTTATTGTTTGGATATTATTTTACATTCGATCATTAAATATTACAATTCGTGTTATGATTGCTTGAGTGTTTTCATAATGTACATATGTAAAGAAGGACCTAAATACGGAACGGCGAACGGTAAGAGCCTCTAGCTCTGCTCATGACTACAACAAGAGGAAGTAGAAAGACGCACATCCGGTTTCATAATCGGAAGTGCCAGCATAAGTAAAAATGAACTTTACCTGCCTATATGAAACAAACACACACACACGCGCGCGCGCGCGCAGGTTAAAATTACTAGCTGACATTCTAAAATAGTTAGTGCATTTGCCTACTTTAACTCCATCATCCAGTATGGAACAATATTCTGGGGTAATTCAGTTGATAGTGAATGAATGCATCTTCCGGATACAGAAGAAGGCTATACGAATAATCTGTAATGCTTATAGTAGACATTCATGCAAAGAACTGTTTCAAAGATTGGGCGTATTCACCTTAACTTATGTATATATATTATCAATTTTGAAATTCTGTACAGTTAATTAACATAGTTTTATAACAAACATGAACATTCATAGCCTTAATACTAGCAAAAGGCATATATTCGCCGTCCCAATTCTAATCTTCGTTGCTTTCAGAAAGATGCATATTACGAATCAATCAAGATGTTTAATGCTCTCCCCAGTAGTCTCAAGGATTTTTTTTTTTAGCAATTTCAGGGCTTTTTAGGCTTCTCTTAGGGAGTACCGGTGCAATAAATCATTTTACTCTGTAGATGAATATATAAGTGATTAAGAGAACGTATACACCGCGCCTTGAAGTAAGTTATATGGGCGGAGCAACATAACTTTCTATCAAATATTAAGCCCAGGAATTTTGCTTCATCAACAAACGGTAATACATCTGCGCCGAGCGGAGACAGGGATGAGGAAGTTCATTCCGACGCCAGAAATATACACAACCCGTTTTGTCAGTGGAGAAGGGAAAACCATTAGCTATATTCCAGGAGGAAGTTTAGTTCAGGCAACGCTGAAGACGACGCTCAAGAAGACAGGTAGGACGAGCTGTAAGGTACACTGCAAAATCGTCAACAAAGAGCAACGATGAACTCCCTGGAAAAATGCAGTCAACAAGAGGGTTGATAGCTATAAGAAATAGTGACAATAAGTACCAAGCCCCGAGGTAATCCGTTCTCTTGAGTAAAATAATCAGATAAAACCCAACCCACAAACACACGAAATACCTGGCACTCTAGTTCCACCAAGGAACCGGGGCATGCCTAGAATGGGAAGACGTAATGGGAATGGAGCGTTTAGCAGCGGCCAAAATAACAGAAATCATATGCTCAATCATGCTATCAACGGTTAGATATTCGGCATCGGAAAAATGGGCTAGACGAGAATAAAGCGACCAATCTGCTTTGCTAAACTGGAGTTTTGGTATGCCATTTGTTGGAGTAGTATACAAAGAAGAAGTGTAATAACAATTGGAAAATTATCACTGGAGTGAGCATTAGACACAATAGTCCACTCCAAATGATGTGCTCGTTATGCTGAACAGAGACTTAAATCGAGGTGAGAAAGGGTGCCAAAGGAGTCTGAAAGAAAGTTAGGCTCACTAAACGCACAAGTTCGGCAGTGGCAACGGGAGACCAAAGTGGAACATAGATACTACACATTGAAAAACTAAAACCAGGAAGAGAAAGGTGGGCAGCAACAGCCTGCAGTTGAGTGGTAAGTGGCACAGGTTGGAAACACACGTCGTCCCGCATCAGGATCATAGAACCACCGTCTGCGGGAAAGCCCTCATTCGGTTCCAAATAGAAGCGAACCGGAGTGTACCGACGTAAAACGAAGATATCTAGACGGCGAAGTTTTGTCTCCTGAAAGCAAAGATGAGAGGTGTATAAGACAGAACTAAAATATCCAATTCAGGTCTATCTTTGCGCGGACGGCGTATATTCCACTGGAGGAGGGCCATAAAAGGTATGGTAAGAAGGCGTTGTTCACTATGTGCGAGTCGGTTAAGGAGCGAATTATTGGTTGGCCGGGATGTGTTGGTTTACTTTTAGCTCTTTTTTTGTTTTCGTTGGGTTTTGGCTCAGTCCGGATTACCATCGTTGGTATTGGTGTTCAGTAAGGAGTTCAGTTTGGTTAGGGGAACGAGAACGACTTGTAGAACGACGAATGGGTGATTTACGAATCGGGTGGACAGAAACAGTGGCAGAAGATGTAGATTGCACAGAGGAAGATTGAGATGGTGGAGCTACTTTTGGAGATGAAACGCAGTCGGAGGATGCGGTCTGGATATCTATAGACACAGGGTACGAAGATCAGGGAGCGTCTGAACTATAGCATCCTGTTTACGCACCGGCTGGTGGACAGCAGCGGAATATTTCAAAGTAGTGTTTGGGTGAATTTCAAGACAACGTTTCCGTACCGCCTGAAAAGTTAAATGGTCTTTGAATTTTATCTCCTGGATGGTATTCTCTTCTAGGAAACGAGAACGTCCCTTGGAGTTAGATGTATGTGTCTCTCTCTACGGTTAGCACAGGTGGGGCCTTAACCGCATAAAGAGACATCGTGTGCTCTTTGCCCACATTGGGAACAAACCGGCGAGATGGTACAACACTGTTGCATCAAACCGGCGATTTAATACATTGTTGTCGCGTGTGTCCGAACTTTTGACAACGGTAACGAGCATCGGGCTCGAGATATGTGCCCGCCCGGGCGCTCTCTCACATGATATAAGCCGGTAGTTCCGTTCGCTCAAAAGTTAGGAAGGCCGGTCGAAATGGGAAAGGCGTGTCATCCGTTTGCCAATTAATCTATATTATACGTGGCAACTACAGCTTGGTCGGAAAACAGTTCACTATTTCCTCGTTATTTAGTCACTACACCTCGGCTGGTATTCAAAGTTAAGGCTCCCTCTAGACCTAGAAAATACTTTATAATTCACAGTCAGAGGGGTAGCATTAACATACGGTTATCGTTCTCTCATGTTAAAATGCACATGTATATTCATAAGCAGTAAAACAGTGTAATATACACGCGTGGAATGTTAGCACATTACGTGGCGTTAAGCTATTTTCTCTCCGCCACCTCCCATATAACTACTCTTAGCCCGGCCGCGGTCTACTGCTTTTCCTATTCCTTAGTCCAACGTACGCCAAACTGTATTGATGTCTAGCGTTACTACCCAAGCTAGGCCAAGTTGCAGCAAATTCGCGTAGTCTGATGAGCTCCTTGCAAGAGATCTGCTAGAGCACGCAGATGTGAGTTTTGCATTATATTTTCTATTGGTTCGATAGCCCAAGTGCTGATCTAGTGCTACGTCGAACCAAAAGCGTGAAGTTTCTTTGTTAAGGCAAATTTTTGATTTAAATAAATTGGTAACTGTTGTACACAAGCTTTCGGATTTCTTGCTATGGAAAATATTCCTTGGTAGGTAGTCTATCTTATATTTGGGGCTAAAGATTCTGAATGGTGTAAAGGGGTTTCGGACTTAAGTAATTTAATTTGAAGGGTTGTCCTTCAAAAAGGTGTTTGTTGCGTAGTAAATAATCGGATCAGCTGGGTGACAGTTCATCATCCCAATGAATGATAGGACAAGGCCTGCCCTTAGGCTTATACAAAATATTATAGCTTATCGTCATACACAAGACTATATGTTTCATTTAGAAATATAATGATTTATGGAAGAGAATAACACACAATTTTAAATATGCAAATATAATTCCTTCTACAAAATAAGTAAAAACTCTGAGCCCATCATATATGCTTAGTATAGTCATATAATTTACAGAATGTAATGCCTAATGTTTTCCCCAATAGTTCCTTCAAGGTTATGTGTATTACCAGTTATTGCTGTTACAACAATCGTTAATTAAAATATGACGCGAAAATAAAGGCCACAGTTTTGTAAACCTACTAAACAATACAAATCCCAGCATTGTCTGATTCGACGGATTCGTCATGGCCGCGGAGCGCAAGTTCAAACGCACCACAGAACTTCACGCAATCTATCAGACGAGATAAAATATATCTATTTTTGTCAACCTGTTCATGCTGTTTACCAACTGAAGCTCTGTAGCCATTGTCTAATTGTATCTTTATATCCATCTCACCTAGAAACGCGAGATCCATTTCATTATTCAGGTGTTTCTTGGATTCACAGTGTTTTTTTAGTTTCTCATTCGAAGTGCTTTAAGTCTTTTACACCTGTTGTGCTCCATACATCATCACCACCAAAAAGAATGCAAGAAAAGCAACAAAAAAAAAAAATGCATTTCTCTCTTCGCATCCGCAAAGCCATTTTGCTTTATCATACATGCTATTAAATTTTCTGATAAAATTTCTAATTTTTCCTTCCGTCTGTTGCACAATAACCATGTCCGGCCGCGGCGGACCTAAAGATTTGGCACCAACTCTAGTCTCGAAATTCGATTGTTTTCCAATTGATTCACTGACTTTATTCATATTGAGCTAATATTCTTCACACGAATAGAGCTAAACTCTAGAGAAATTATACTGTAATTCACTTTAAATGCTGTTGGGACCAATAGCGTAACACTCACTAATAAAGACGCCAAAACACATGTAATGGTTTAATGATGTAATCAGAGGACCATGGTTTTCCCGTAGCTATTTTAAAGAAACACTTTAACATATGCAAGCCCCATTAATGTATTAATCCGCACAGCATGCGGAGAACCGCAAGTGATTTCGCGCAATTAGTAACAAGAGACATTTTTCGTTCATATTTAATTAGAGATCGTATTATCAATATCTGCTTAAATAGTTTACTTTTAAAGGAGCAATTTGAATGTTCCTGCTTATGCATTTATTTATTTATTTAGAGGGATTTTAGGGACTGAAATTGTTCTCCCCCTTTGCTAAAAAGTTTTAAAAAGTAATAGCAAATTCTAATTTTAACTCCAATCACTGCACCTTAATATGTAAATATAGAATCAAGTTTTTTAAAAATATTTCAACACAGGACTAATTTATATTATTTGATTTTTTTCAAATTGTTTTAAAATGTGGGTCCCTATGGGCATGTCCTCCCTGAAGATATGCATCTGTGAGCTATGACCAAAAATGCTGAAAATTTTAAAAATTACTTTGCCTCATAATAAAATGATATGAATTCTAAATTTAAAGAAAATGTTTTTTCCTACTTGTTGAACTTTATATAACTAACAGAAGCTATAGACACGCAGACGCATGCTTATTAACAGGTACTCCCAACTTTAAACCGTATTTTCTCGTAATTTTCTCCCCACACTTTTCCACGCTCAAAATGTTACACACGTTGCCATTTTCACTAATTTGATTCAAATATTTACACTTTCAACCAATACCACATTAAAGAAAATAATACTTTTTCAAAATAATACTCTGATTTTTATGAATAAATTATTAAGTTTTGAAAACTGAAGTGTTTTGGTGAGTACGAAAAGTAATAATTTTTCTACACTAACTAGAGCTAATATAAAAAATGTAACATGACAAATCTACTTCTATGTTCATGTACTGTAAAACTAGATTTTTGTATAAAGATATTTTGAAGAATGCATCGTGTGGCTCATTTTTATTAGAACAATGAATTTAGGCAGTAAAATATTATTATTTAAATCACCTTGCAAGCTAGAATTTAGATACGTGGCGAAAATATGTAATATTATTCCGCTTAATAACTGATATAAATTTCAATAACGTATCTTATATATTATGCATTTTCAAAATTGCACAAATGCATCACCTTAATATATTTATGGTTACGCTACTGTTTATACTCATGCATGAAGTTCGTTAAACCTAATGAAAAAAATTTGGAAATTCAAAATACATCCATATACTGTGTGTACTTACATTAGCAGGATTCCGTCGTCATCACTGTAGGTAATGCAGAACTCCCAACAACTTGGCTGACTTGACTCTAAAGTCTCATATGTTTATCGTGTAAAAGTATCAACAACGTTATCAGCGAGGTGGTTATTGCAGAGCTGTGTTTAATAGTTGATACCAGCTTCAGTTTGAAAGATTCATTATGAGCAACCTAGCCGTCAAAACTGCTCCACACGATCTAAATAGTTTGTGCATGTGTTACAACGTTCATGCTGTTTCTTTTCCTAAACGAAGCTCCCATTTCTCTCAACAAATAAAGTATGGAAACTACCCATAGGCTTAACGTAAGGTAAACTGCTATCACCATTAACTATCTTAAACACTTTCTTTCTCGCTAGTACGAATCCTACACTTTACAAAGCCGCCTATCTTTCCGAACACAATTTAGGATTTTCCCTCCTATGGCGAATTTTAACACTACCAATTTGTTTCTACGGGTTGCGGTCTGCGGACATGTTCAATGCTAGCAACTGAAACACCTGTATACCCTGCAGTTAATTCCACTAAATTATTCACCAGCACAATGGGATTATTTTCATGAACTTATAAAATACATTTAAAATAGTTTTATCACAACTTCTTATCCATTTGCTCTTGGCTTCGTTGTTCTGAAACTCTCAGTAGTCGGCACTCTATTTCACTCCGCGTCACTTTTCACAAGTAAAATAGCCATATTTGCTAATGGCAGCTGCCATGGCGCGCTTACATGCCAACAATAATTTCAATACATATGCCCTACCTAATTACTTAATCATTGTTAGTTGAGCTTTCCCTCTTCTCAAATGAAACTTAAAATGCAGAACGTTAGCAAATTAACATTAATCTTAACTCTAACGGACTTTAAATATAAGAAACATTGAAACATCGTGAATCTATTTCGTCTCTCAGCTTTACGGAGATACAAATCACGTGAGTGAACCGCACTGATTGCTGTTGCTGTGATGCATGTTTCTCTTCTGCTGGATTTACCGAATACCAACATTGTAAATTTTCACCACATAACATTTTCTTATGTAATTCAGGAAGTTTATATGTCAAATTTGTTTTCAAATAAAGAAGTCATTGAAACTATGTGTTTAAGTTGGTTTGCTCGCTTTGGATTTCGATTACTAGGTATACATATTCGTTGGCTTGACACGGGACTTTCTCTTATTTTTAATCATATATAAAGACATCCTTTGCTAAATATTTTGTCACGAACTTGGCTCAAACTTTAATTTTTGCTTGTTGTCGGTCCTTGTTTTCTCTTTGCGCATGCGCGGCAAATGACCACACAGGTCCACGTCCCCGAAGAGTACGTTCCCCTCTCAGCCTCCCGCACCCTTCACCGACAAACTAACTACATTTAAAAGCAAGGCGTTCTTCTGCGCCTGCGCATAGAATGACCACAAAATCCTCTGTGTCCGAGAAATGCAGCTGGTGAATATTACCGGCAGTCACTTTCACTACAACGGTGCACTGCTCAAAGACTTTACAGGAGGTTTACATTTGTACAAAAAATAGTTACATTATAGCATTTTGCTGAAAATATTATGAAGAAATTATTTTTGAAAATTTTTGTAGGGAGGGCACGTGCCCCTGTGCCCCTTATGACCGGCCGCCACTGAGCACATCCAATAAATCGTTTTACATGTGGAAACTATACTAATTGTCAAATTGAGTTTCTTAATCTTATTTTCAGAAAACCAGTTACAAAAAATCAAACCAATAACTATTGTGCTAAATAATAATAATAATAATAATAATAATAATAATAATAATAATCGTCATCGACATTATCAAACAAATGAACTAAACATTACACGTTCTTTAGCTAAACCTGTCTGTACAAAATAACTCTGGTTTACATGTAACGTTAAAGATAAACAGGAATTTCCCTAACTAATAAACTAAACTGTTCATATGATTTTCCTTTGTAGCCAGCTTCAGCAGATACAAACACATATGTCTGCTATTCACTAGCACTGGTTTTATTTAGATTTTCTTTCAGTATTCGTGAAGATTAGGTTTTTGTATTTTAGTGATCTGAGAGTAGGTACATAATCTTTTCTGTTTTAACTTTGTTCATCAATATTTTTAATATTTTTCATATATTTTCCTAAAGATAGCTAGGTCGGTCGGTAGACAGACAGACAGACAGATAGATAGATAGATATATAGATAGATAGATAGATAGATAGATAGATAGATAGATAGATAGATAGATAGATAGATAGATAGATAGATAGATAGATGGATGGATAGATAGAAAGCATTCTGTAGGTTCGTTTCGGCGAGCAAGCTACTGAACATAGAACTTGTCGATAGATATTTATTGCCAAGAACACAATACATGTATGGCAAAGTCAATTAAAATTTATAAAAATCAATGCTATAAAACTCCTGGTCGCTATAGAGAGCATTTTTCTTCAAAATAATTAGAATGTCTCTGTTAATTTTTTTAGTGTAAGTTTCTTAATTTTTTGAGGTAAACTATTAAATAAGTTAATGGATACTATTTCAAAACTGTTTTACTATATGTAAATGTCCTAAAATAAATATTATTGCTACTTGTTGTTGGATAATTATGTACAGTTTCACAGGAATCAATCATAATCGTGTATATTTGTCTTAATATATAGTAGACAATTTAAAATGTACCTATATACAAAGAAGAGTGAGGATTCCAAGTCCAATAAAATGTGGTTTACAGTGTGTTTTTGGCAGAACACCACATATTATCCTTACTGCTCTCTTTTGTAAAATAAGCAGCTTTTTATTCTGATTATTATTATTATTATAGGCATGATTGCCCCAAAGTAAGATACCATAATTCATAATTGAGTATGCATTACCATAATACACTGACAGTAAACATTTTGGTTTGGCTCAGTACTCGTAGTTTATGAAAAATATAATCTATGTGCGATTTCCACCCTAAATTAGGTTCAAAATAAATGCCTAAATTTTTACTTTTGAAGGAGAAATGTTAGCAGCAATAAAGCAATGTTGGATTGAGCCTTTCGGTTAAGTTCCTTGTGACTATTTCCATGCCTCCCTATTATCAGAAAACTGAACACAAGTTTTAAGCAGTGATGATGAAACTGTTTTCATACAAAATAGCACATGCAACTTATTTCTTATATATTGACTCTTGTATTTTCGGTTGGCTCTATCTCTCTATAATGTTGCCGTAAACGGCTGCCTTACCATTAGATCGTGCTGTAAGTCGTCATGAATTAAGATATTAGCCAAATCTTGCGTCATTGAACTACGGATGTAAGTTCAGCGCTTACAAAGTATTGAGAATACGAGCCGTCGTCTGCCACCTCTACCGCCATACTGGACGGATACATCAGGGAATGCGATAATGCATTGTACCACTGCCTCCTAGAGTTTACAAGCCATGATGTTCATAAATTTTGTAACACTGCACGTAGGCTGAGAAATCTGCAGAAAGTAAGCACGTTGAAGCTGTATGTTTTAAATTTATTTTCAAATTCAGTAATATTTCAATTACATTATGTATATTTACAACTATCGTTTTTTTTTTCTCGTTCACGAATAGTATTTCTTGCTATGATAATCAGATAGAAAGCTGCAATAGTAGGCATTCTCTTGTATAAATTGCACATAACCTGTACTTAAGATAGATTTTGAAAACAAATGCGAACTTACTAATTAAATGTTTTTAAAATATATTTCAGATGTCTAGAGAGTGCTGTGTCCCTCGATATAAGTCAAATTATGACACCAGTGTAAACTTACAAGTTAATGTTTCTACATTTTCGTACCCTAAAGATCCCAAACGACCGCATGTGATATTTGTGGTGGACAAAGCGGCGCTCGGACGGGTTTTCTCTGGGTACTCCGGTTTCCCCCGCCATCGCATTCCATCGGTGCTTTTCCCCCGCCATCGCATTCCATCGGTGCTCCATCATCATTCATGTATCATCAGTGTCACCATCTGCGGTGCCATAAGTAGTTAAAGCGGGTATTAAACACTAAGTTCCCTAAAGAAGAAACAAGGAAGCAGGCTTGGATTCGTGCTATCCCACGGAAGACTAGTGTCCAACATCGTCATCAGCTGTGTGTGCCAACCACTTTGACGAAAAGGACATAATTATTAATACTAACTGGAAACATGAAATCGGTTCTGTTACAAAACGTTCGTTGCGATGCCCTACATTTAAAAAAAAAGAAAAAAGAAAAAAGAGGCAATCCCTGTAAGTTCCAGTCGTTGCCATTATACTTAAGTAGCACTATTCTTACAGAGAGAAGGGATCCGGATTCCAGGCGAGAGGATATTCAAAGAAATGAAGTTAGAAAGTTGGAGCTGGAGAAACAAGATACAGTGAATAATTTTGAAATAATTGTGGTGTGAGCTTTGCATGGTCTATTAAGGGAAGGAAAGGGAACAGAAATCAGTGATGCACATTTTGACTACTTACAACGAGAAGGACTTTCAGTACCCAGTGATTTAGTTGTGGCCATCTTCTTTCATGTTGCTGCCATATTTCAATATATAATGAACTCTTCGGAATTAGCAAGTAAATTCTGTAAAGTAGGTAATCAAAGGATCATTCTTACTATGCTAGGTATGTAGAGCTTAGAGATCAACGGTGTTTATGGTGACATTGATTGGTGCATCTGAGGTCAGAGAAATTACTTCTAAAGTAGTTTTCAAGTTTGTAAACTTTATTTTAAATAAGTATACTAAGTGTGTAAACAACACAATTGATCAGAGCAACAAGAAAAGAAAACTTCAACCTGTAAGTTATTAACTTAAAGTGCAGTAACTCTGTTACATATTTGTATTAATGTATTATTCATTTGTTATAAATATAATTTACTTTGTCCAGAATACATTATACATGTATACGAAGTAACAGAACGTAAATAAATCTAATGTAATGACAATTAATAGATTGCTTTTTGCTTGAGATTGTCGTCTGCTCTAAGCCTACGACTTGACAGCTATATAGTGTTGTAACATCTATGAACATGGCTACCAAGCACTCCCCCTGCCATAGGGACAGGTCTATCAAAATTCACCACCATATCTAAATAAGTAAATAAACACCAGCGGAGCAGAGGAAAGGATGCTGCTCCTGAAAATACAACCGCTCGAGGAGCCTACCAGCGCTACCTCCTTAACACCAACACTCGAAACCTCAAACAAAACCTTAACCATCACCTCATTCCTGTGGTTAAACCCTTACCAGGGTAGGTACACACCAACAACACCCAGGCTCACCACGAGCCTACCAGACACGCACGCAACATGGCTTGTTAACTGTAGGAGACAGTGATCGTACAGTTACATCAAGCCTGTACATGCCTAGTTGTGCAGACCAGATATAATGCCGTAACATGAGGAAGTCTGGTGGAGGGCAAGAGACTCCCTTGGTCGCGTGCAATATATTGGTTGTGATGGGAAAACAGTGAACTTTAAAAGAGCTAGAATTACATCATAAGGATACCTGAGTAGGTAATAATTGCGACAATACGGTCTTTATAATTGTCAGCATCTATGCACAGGGATTAGCCTTGAATTTCCTGTTGGAAGTTGAATAAAATCACTTCATTGACTGGACGGAATTTCATTCCACACTGGCACAAAACAGAAGTAAGTATTATTATCAAACTTGAATATCGCATACCTGCATTTAAAGTGTTTTACGAACAGGATGTAAGCATCACAGAGAGCATAATTCAGCTTTAATTCAGTGATTCCATGTATACTTTCTCCTTTTTACTTTAATGCACAAAGTCATCAACAAGAACTATAAAGAGGGTTTCTTAAGAGTGTCTCTGCAATAAAGAGATCAAAGCACTGAATTAAAAATGAAAAATATGCTGGGTTCGAGTCTAGGCTGATGAAGCTATTCTTATTCCCAAGCCTCAAGAGCCTGGAAATATGAATGCAATACTGAATGTGTGTTAAGTTAATCGAGAAGTACAGTTTTAATGTACACCTCAAATTTAAGCAGTTGTTATACAAGGTCAAAGTGGTACTACGACGATATTACCTAAGGTGGCATGTAAATGAATAACAACAACGTTAAGTAAACATTTTCTGTCAGTATTTGTGGTATATTTGATTTAGATAGATAAGATCGGTACATTAATATGCGCACAATAGGAGAGTATAGTCTGTGCTTCCTGAAATAATTTATAAACAAATCTAAACTTACACTTATTAATTAACATTCTTTATGCTCTTAACGCTTTTGCAAAATTCCTTTTTGCACTCTGTGGGACTGTGTTTCAGTCTGAAATTACAGATTTGAAAAATTAGCTGAATCGTGATTTCGTTTGTTTGTTTTTATTTAGGATAAATTAATATTGAATCTAATATTTTAGCACTGCCTTCTAATACTAGTAAACATATACAAAATAGTTATAAGATTGAAATTAGCGTTCTCGTTCTATTTGTCAGATAACAAGGGAAACTAAATACTGAAGGAACTGTATAAGGGTTTAGTATCGCCTTGCCTTTATTCTCATGGAAACAATTTTTTGCAAAATGCACTGCGTATAGCCTGTTATATTTCGATGCCACAAATGTGTTACATCTCAGAGCAGCTAACGACTTACTCAATAATTCTAGTTTATGTATTAGGAACCTAAAATAAATTATCATTCGCTTAGTGACCAAGGAAACCCACGAGAATAAATCGGAATGAATTTGGAACACAAATGTTACAATTTATTCTTACCGATGGAAAGTGATCTCGGAATCATTTTTCCGGTGGTTGGTATAGTTATGCAGCATAGAAGTGCACCATGTTAATTATTAAACCCTAATACCCTTAAACCACCTCACTTTTAAAGCCTTTTAAGCGTACTGAACATACAGTAAAAAGCACGTTTGCCCTTCACCTACCGATGCGCGAGAGGTTTCCTATTAGCGACAGCACACCAGCGCCGGTGGTGAGTCTAGGTAATGGAATTCCATGGTCTTTGAGTTACATACACTTTAAAATATCCATCAACATTTCTGATAGCACTTTAATAAAGAGAGACATACATGTAACATCAGTCTTTTTACGACTGAAGAAATATTCAAGCTAGTCCGCTGTTTTCATGCATTGGCAACAATCATCTCTGTGTAACATTGCGAAATTTTGCAAGCATTGCTCCCATTTCTGTTCATCAAAAATGCCGATGCAAGTGCGTCGCAAAAAGCTGTGTCATGTAACAGAATTTAAATATTTTCTCAGTATTTTACTGACAAAGGAATTATTTATGCCATTAATATTTTATTGTAAAAGAGCTAAAAGTGTTTAACATAATTTGGAAAAGCCCAAGTTACGATAAGATACTAATATTGCTTTGTTATGACATTCTTTAGATGTGAAAAGGTATACGCTTTGGACCTATGGAGGCATTGCTTGATGCAGCTTTGTACATAATTATTTGCTCCTTTCTTATCAAAACTACATCAGTTGTAAAACTAATAAGCTTTAGAGCCGACTTGTTATTTTTAAAACTAGAAGTGCCCTAAAAACCTGTATCCTATTTCAACATATTCATAGTTGGTACACCAGATTTAGAAAAAAACTTGAAATTTAAACCAACCCTTCATTATAAGCTTAAATAGACATAGGTAAGTGTGATTAAAGTATTCAGAGTGTGAATATGTGCTATTCACAGGGTTTTTAATTTAAAAATTACTACAGTATGTATTTTTCTGTGTTCAAGTACCCTTAATGGTACAAATCACTGCCTTTGGTCCACTCATTATTGTTCATTTAACTGTCCTTTTAAACACGTGAGGAGGAAAGTGGAATAAAAAAGGGACTTAAGTTTCGTTCAAACTTTATCTTACCTCCCCAGGCCTCACCTTCTAATTGTCATCTACAAAATTACTTTTTCAAAGACGGCTGTACCTTGAGAGTTTCCAGCTTTGCTTTCGTACAGCTTTAACCCGCTTGTCTTATACATCAGGCACTGCATGCTGAAACCTGTTTAAGTATTAAAATAATATGCAAACTGCTGGGTATACATGTGTCATATTTTATAAATTAAATTAATAACTTATGTTACACTGACACATGTCAAGTATACGGCAATAATTTATAACATGCAGAATTTATGGTGTTTACTAAGTTACGAATTAACAATTTGTCCTCAGACCTTTGGGTGTCATTACAACCATACTAACACAGTGTAGTCCCAAGATATGACCTCAAATACTTTTAAAATGCATTACAATCTAATACTTCATAATGGAATTGACACGATCAATATGGCATTTAATGTGAAGACGAGGGCTTTATTTCATTTGTAAGAAGTCCATTTAGCCCTCTCTCTCATATACTTTTGTAGAAAAACTTCTCTCCACCGGAACACTCACCAGCAATGTTAAAATAACTTTTTTTTTTTTTTGTGAAATGATGCTCAAATGATCTCGGGGTCCATGGAGCTTAAAGTTACTCGACATTCGTCTTCTCAGTATAAGGGAAAACCCCGAAAAAAAACCATCAAAATTCAAATTTATGACCTTTTGAATGTGAAGCAGACACGCTACCACCACACTACACAGGAACTGATAGGAGCTTGTACACCTCTTGAAATATGCCTCAAGCTTTTAAAACCTCTGATGTCAGAATTCGCAACCTTCCTTCCTACTTTATGCACCGAAACACTTAGAATTGAGTTGGTCTATCGGTAATTATCATGCCACTTCTATCGTCCTCTGACCATGGTGAAGATTTTTGTAACATGGTGCACACTGTCATTTTAGGGATTCATTGCAAGTTACCCTCGGTTCAAATGGTTTTTAAGACATTAACTTATTGTGAATACTTTGAATTCACACTAATCAAATTTTAAGACCATACACCCAAATAATAATCGCATTGTACATGCTGTTTTCACACTAGAACTGAACTGATAGCTACTGAAGGACCAATTCAGTACACTTGGATGCTTGAAAAGCAATTTGAGAGAAAAACATTCTGTTACCCAAAGGAAGTGGTGTTTGGAAATTTTCACGAGTGTCAATGGTCACCGAATAGCCCTGCAATGGGTCATTCTACTCCAAAAAATCCAGAATTTTGCTTCAGCATACCCTTGAAGCAATAGTTTTTGGGAGTAAGAAGTTCTCATATAATCCAAGATTGAGTTAGTTGTCATGGCAACCAGCTAATGGACTTAATAACTTTCCCATTTTGCTCACTTTTTCTTTCTTTATTTCTTATTCCTTGCTACTGTTGCAGTAACAGTTTGGAATGGGAGATTTTTGCTCTGGAATTAGCAATTTATATAACTATATTTCACTATGTGAGTAGCGGAATAATATTTAAATATAAGATGTTTAAAATAGAAATAAAATTGCATTCGAATGCAACTATATATAGTCACATAAATTATTGATCAACCTTATTTAGCTGACACTCAAATTTTTATTTTTCTTTAATAGCTTTATACATTAAAGTGACAGTAAGAAAAATAATTACAAGCCGTTGGTATCAATAAAAAACAGTATCGTTCTTCTATGCTATAACAGCTGTGAAAAAAACCATTAAAGAGTGTGTGTGTGTGTGTGTGTGTATGTGTGTGTGTAGCAATTGTAAAGTCACGTAAATATCCAATTAAAAATAATATATTTATTTCTCTCACATTGGTTGAATTTAATGCCTGTAGGATATGTTTCATACATCACCTCCAGTAGGCATGATTTCATATTGGAAATTATTTTCCTTGTATAGGCTGGCACAATTTTAGCCCATTCTTCCAACAGTCTTCTCTTAAGATGATCATTAGAGGTGATGAGAGAATTTTGGCTTCTTTTATCTAACTCTTTCGATAAATTCTCTATTGGGTTAAGATCTGCACTCAGTGGGGGGTATGTATGTCTCTTGGGCAGTTACATAGATATCATTCCCTGACTTTATATGCTTTGTGCTTTGGATCGTTATGTTGAAAGAATTTAAACATACTTTTGATCCCTAATTTCTCTGTGCAGTGGTGCACATTTTATCTTAGAATCTGTAGGTATTGGAGTTTGTCCTTATTATTCTCAATGACGACCAAATTTCCCACTCCATCTACTGATATACACTGATATGTATGTTACATCTATTATCACCTTTGTGTTTTACTGTAAGGTGCAAATTCCTTTTGTTCATTGCTGCATTGGGCTTGCACCACACAGGAACCCTGCCTTATGTATCAACACATGAAATGGGCTTTCATCAACAAAACTAACAATCATTCCACCATTGTTGATCTATTCTGCAGTATTCCTTAGCAAACTGCAGCCTCTTGGCTCGCTTAGTTTTATTTACATATTTTTTTGTTTTTTTGGCTGCCCTGCTTTGTAACCTTCATTTCTAATAAAGCTCTTCTGATTGTTTCTGGGTGCACATCTTTACCAGTTTAAAGACACAGTTCAGTCTCTAATTTTGATGCACTAATATTAGGATCAATGATTGCCCTCCTCAAAAGCATTTTCTTCTCTCTCACTCACTCAGCTTCTGTGGACATCCTGTTTGTGCCAAAGGTTCAATTCTGTCCTCTATTCTGCATCTGCAGATGATAATTCTAATATTGCTCCATGGTATATTCCCCCTAACAGCAACGTGTTTAAGTGCAAGACCCTCAGCATAATGGAAGACCGCAAGTTGTGCTGGTTCTTCTATAATGCACACAGTTATAAAATTTGACTATTTTTATGACAAAATTTTGTGTTACCTTCTCTTTTACACAAAGCCTTAAAAAGTGAATATTGGCTAAAAAGTGTTCTTCTTTTCTCCTGCAGTTTCAAATATGTTATGATGTTGGGATTTTTCATCTCCAAAATTAATGATATAATTGGGGAAATTGGTCCACAGAGACTGCCATCTTGTCCTCTCATGTAGCAGCTATCTTAATCTTGCTTATATTGGCTCATTTACCAAAGATTAAATGATGATTATTTTATTCTTTCAAGCTGGAAACAATTAAGGTTTAGAACCAAATCATAAGTAAACTAACATTGTTTGGTGACACTACTTTACTTATGTACCTATTTGTTAAAATAACAGTACCTACACATTTTTAAGATCCAATGTCATTGTCAGCTTAGCAATTCATTTACGAGTTCTTTAAAAACAAAGATGAAGTTTTTATTTATATATATATATATATATATATATATATATATATATATATATATATATATTATAGTTTCTATCTAGGGGTGGCAGGATTGTCTGAAGCAGTTTTCTAATGAATTTTAATGAATATTTAACCTAAAAGAACTTTTTTGTTTTTGTTTTCTGTTTTTTAAATATGAAATATTCATATTAGAAATATAGTTGTAATTTTCATTTTCTTAGAGCGATTATAACAAGTTTTTCATAATTTTGGGAGGTACTTGCACTCTTCTGCCCCATCAAATGATGCCCCTATAGAAGAGGTGTTTAAATTCCTAAACTTAAAAGGAAATACAACAAAATTCACAATAGAAATACAAACTGAAGGATGTAAACATTTTTGGCCATACAATCAAGTCAAATGGAAGCAAAATTGTTAAAATCCCTACAAAACAAATCAGAACTTCTGATGTAAGAAAATATTTTTATTACTAACTGCCATGAACAAATCATGAATTTTGAGATACCTATCTTAAGTAAATTCGATAAATTCATCATACTGATAGATGTCTCACAGAATATCCATGATTAATGAATTATGCTGGTGTTCATGGCAATTGATCTACAGCTGATGATGAGGTTAATGCAGCCTTGAAACATGTAAGTAGGTACAATTATTTTAATGGGCAGGTGAAGTGGTGTCATTAAACAATGCTACTTTATGACTTTTATAACTTATGATTTTGCATGGAAAGATAAAGAAACAATATGTATTTGCTTAATACTGCATCCCAAACCAAATCTCCCAACTTGCACTGGTGTAAATGAGTTTCAACATGAGAGGCTTATTCTCTTCCTTTTAACAACCTAAAATATTGAAGTACTGTCTCTTTACACTCTAAAACCTCATATATATAGAAAACAGCTTCAATAAGAATGAATAACAAGTGTCTATGCTGAAGGGCTGAATCCATATCATTCAGAGTAGATGTTTTGATCATGTTTGTGTCTGGAATAACTATGCATACATGTTTGCTCTGTATTATAAGGTTTGGAACCAGTTTTTGAAGAGGACAAGCTATATGATGTGATTCAATTCTGTTGGCACTATTGAGCCATACTCAGCATAATCACATTGTACGAGGGCTCTTCAATTAAGACTGGCACTGATTTTTTTTTTCCTTTCATTATGTATCCACTTGCAAATCTGTCAACATACAGGGCAACTACATACTCTACTTGATAATCACAGGAAGTCTCACAGTAATAGTTCCATCAGTCAACTGTTGGTAGCCTGTGAGAGTGAACGTGTCTCATAGTTCCCTCTAAACATTGACATGGCTGATTTTTGTGACTAGCTTTAGCAATAGAGTTTTGTGTTTTATTGAAGAAAAATGCTACTGCAACCTATAACAAACTGAAGAGAGCATATCAGGATTACTTAAAATCTTGACAAGAATGTTTCCATTGGATCATGCTGTCAAATATGTCCATGTAAATGCTGAATTGTAGGGAGGAGAAGGTGAACCTGTTACTGCCATAACAGAAACAACACAACAGTTGTTATTATTGGTGATAACTCACATCTCATTGTCAAACTGTTTGCATGCATCCTTGGAACATAGGTTGGCAGCACCTACACAATTTTAATTGAGCATTTGCTTGTATTTAGGGCGTGTCTTGATGAATATTGAGACTACTTACTCCATCTCCTCATATTGCTAATGCTGTTATGAATGCCTGGCTAAAAAAGGCATTTCTATGACACCTACCCCATCAGCCTTACAGCCCCAATTTTTTTTTTATGTATCTTTTTTCTCAACCTTATGGGCAAAAAGGAACTTATAGAACATTGGTTCAATGAGACCAAAGCAGTAAAAGCTTTAGAGGTGACCCTGAAGAGGATTTCAAAGAATGGCTACCTACACATCTTTCAAGAATCGCAAAGGAGGTGGGACAAGCGTTCTGTATTGAGGCAAAGCATTTTGAGGGGTACAAAAGTCTGTATGAATAATTGTTGTAGAACATTAGTGCCAGTCTTTATTGAAAACCCCTCATAGGTACTAAACATATGCCAATACCAAGTGAAAACAAAAGCTGTGAGCTTAAGTATCTTCTCACAGTAGTTAATTGTCATGAAAATCTGAAAGTACATAGTTAAAGGTCTCAAACTTGACAAAACTTTTTCAGATTTGATTTAATCCTCCAAACTTCTTTGCTATTTACATCTTCAAAATGTGATTTTCAAATATTCCACCTAGTATAAAAATTACAAGCACCAAATATCCTTTGCTGGCATTTAATAGAATTTCAAACCTATTTATTTTTCTTTTTGTTTTCTTTTCTTATAATTAGCTTTATCTTATATTTCAAGTGGTTCTGCAACAAACATGACAAGTGTGAATTTAAATGAAGTGAGCCTGCACCTATGTGTTTGCTTACATGATGGCTCTGGTGGTGGTAATTAAAGCTTTATTTCAGGATGCAGACATTGTTATTCCAATTGTGATAGCTATTGTTACCTTGTTTTTTTTTTTTTTTTATTATTATTATTATTATTTTCTGGGTCAGTGGGCAACTGCACTGTGGGTGATATAACATGAATTTCCTGTCTTTTTCTTCTCAGTTTGGTCCCTGTTACTCTGAAGGTTGGCAGTATTAAGCATGGTGGATGGTAGTGTGCAGCATGTGCATTGGATGAGCTTTAAGGAAAGAACTGCTTCTTTCCTGGCACAACCTGGCTGAATGTTTCCTTAAGAACAATCAGAGTACTGAAGGGTTTACCAGGGATGATCAACCTAGAATCATTTGACATCTCACTAAGCTATGACTTCCACCATTTACATTTGGCTATCCTTTGTATTATTTCATCTCATTCTTTCCTCCCAGCACAATAGGCCTAGCAATGGTAATGGTGCTGGAATTCTCTTCTGTTTCTGATCCATGCATTATTATTTAATTTCATGACATATTGCTAGGTTAAGTGAACTTATTTTACTTCTTGCATTTGAATGTGAGCTTTAAATAACGAAAATGGATAGACCCTTCTAATCCACAACTGTTAAACTGATTACAGCTTCATAGTTTGATACACATCAACACAGGATAAGTTAAATGGGTGATATTAATTGTATAATGAATGAATGAATGTGCATGCGCTTAAACTTAATTTATGTTTGAACAAACTTTTGATATTGTATAATAAGCAATATTTCATAAAAGTATTATTAATGCATTTAAAAGTTATGATATTGTATAATATCAGTATTGAAATGTTTAAAGACAATCAAAGAAAGACTGGTATACAAGATACATTATTCATAATTCACAATATATAAAATTATTAGCTATTCACAAACTGTACACTTTTCAATATTGTTGACTGCTTTATATAAGACATACACATTGTCTTCATTTGATTAAAATGAATAATAGTGAAATTCCAATATAGAAAATTTGAGAAGTAATTGAAAGTATTCCTGAACACCATTGTCTTCTACAAGAATGATGTAGTTATGTAATACTCATTGTGTATTTAAGAATACAGAATTAAAATAACAAATAATAGAAAAAGAATATGTTTAATAGCAATTTTTCAAATGTTTACCATAATTAGGATAGTGAAAACCAATTTGGTATACATAAAAGTTTCATATGATTATCACAGACTAGTATCAATTTATGTAAAATACATGGGAGTAGTCAATAAATGATGGATGAGTGGTTACACTGTTATATGGCATCATTTCTACCTTAGATTCCAGCTCAAAACAAAACAAAGCATGATATTGTAAACTTTTACTCTAATGGATATAGTTTTTGCTTTTTGATACACAGCTGCCAAGTATTATAAAATGCATAAAAAAGAAAATATAAGATTTTAAATATTTACAGTAATATACGTATACCATGAACAGCACCAATAGCTACATCTGTATCTGTATAAAGCAAATTTATTAATGTTGAATAGAAGTAAGTACTTTGTTCTTAAAACATCAATGGCGTTATAAGCTCTTCTTCATATATTAAGTTGTTTTCCATCTGTTTTCCATGTGAACAACAATTACAAATATTGTTCATTAATGTTATATTTAGCATTTGTATTTTATTAAGTCAATTCTGCCTCTTTGTTTGGCAATATGAAATTCACTAGCAAATAAACCAAATGTATGTAATTACAACCAGTTTATCACAGTAAACCAATAATTTCAGCTATTGGTTTAGTGTAAGATTCTGTACATGGCACGGATATGCACCACTAACATTTATTAAGACCTTTTATATCACTTGGAGAAAAAAAATTAACATAAATTTGACAACCTGGCTTAACATGTACAACTGTGTTCTTGGCTTACCATGCCAAATAGTATAAAGGTTTCATATTAATCAAATACTTATAATCTATAACAATGTAAAGCTTGTACTAATAATTTTGTGTGTCTATTAATAACACCTATCTATAAATTAAAATAGGTCAAATGGTCAAATTTCAGCGAAATCCATAACTCAGTATATTAAACTGTGAGCCTTTGGATTGAGCAGTGTGTTAGTAGATACCCAAAGCAAAGAGTATTTAAGTGTCAGAATATCTGAAAGAATTTTTGTGATCACTAATATGTAAATTTACAAATACAATGTAAAACAATCACATGACTTTCTGTAGCCATTCTATTTCATACCAATCATAAGATTACTTTATTTTATATTCCATCCCATGTCATTCACAATAAAATATCTGCATAAAATAAAAATTTAATTTAGGCAATGCCATGGTAATCTACAGTCTGTTTTACACAGGGGAATAGGTTAGCAAAAATTTATGAACAATGACAGAATGCTATTTATACTTTATGAGCAGCACTGGTATGGTTCTTTGGGCTCAAATATATTACTGCTAAACAGAAAAATTGAATCACATGTCATAAAATATTTCAGAAATTGATGTTATAAAACTGTTACTTGATGTAAATCATAGTTACAGTCTAATAAGGGTTTGATTTTTCTTACAGACTTTTGTCTTTCGTGATTTCCCAATATATAAGGTAAAATGAAGATATGTCTCACTCCCATGTCACTGGAGTGGGAATTTTTGGAGTTTCAGTGTTGCTGAACATGTAAAAAATCAGGCTAATTAGGTGCAAATGTTTTAGCTGAATACCACTTAAATTTTATTTCAATAAATGTAAGAACACTGGGAGAGAGAGTGAAACAATTATTAATCTAGATAACTGTTTCCATAGATGTAAATTACTTCTTTTGTAGGTACAAGTTTGGCAAATAACAAAAGCTTTTACTGCATATCTTCTGGGTTATCATACCTAAAGTGGAGACTATCAATCTGAATGGTAAAGACACCTGTAAGGCTGTTTTTCAGGCTGCAAGAAAATATGGATCAGTTCATCTGCATCAGGATATGATTTAGAATGTAGAACTGCAACAGCCATGGCAGAGATCACAGCTATTCCTTGCAGTAGATCCACAAATACTTGACACCTATTTAAGAAAACAAACTTCATTGGAAAGATAGTAACATTTTAAGAAAAATATCTAATCACAGAAAATAGTAAAAGTGTAGATCATTAATCTAGAAAGTTGATTGCTTGCCTCCCACCAAAGTAACCTGCATTCACTTCCAGCAGTTATAAATGAGGGTTGTACTGAATAAGCAAATAAACAAATAAATAAATAAAATTTGAATATGCTACCTAGGCATCTAGGTAACTATACCAAGGCATATATTCAAACTTGAAATTTATTTCCAAAAACAAGCACTACAAAATTTATCTATCATATAATTTTTTCATTTAATTAAGTAATCTAAAAACTAAAATTTCAAATTAAAATCAGTATACAAGTATCTAGAATATAAAAGAAAACTTAAGGTGTAAATAAATTAAAATATAATATAATAATTGAATCGGTTGGAGCTGAAAGGCATTAAGCTAGATTTTGCAAGTTTTCAGGAGAAGGAAAAAGCATTAAATTGAAGAAAATCAAGTAAATTGACTGACTGTTAATCTATAGATTAATTCCCTACTCTATGTATGTTTTGATAGAGAAACTAATTTAATACCTCATAAGCATTTGAGAACCTATTTTGACAAATTGGCTTAATGCCTTTAAGTTATGTGGCCACTCTTTACACTTCATAAATGCATTAGATATTTAAATGTTGAATGTCATTCTTGTTTTATTTGTCGTTAACCACTCATATTCAATATAAAGATTGTTAGCAAAATACAAGTTACATAGGGTATGTATAGTAAATTACAAAACGAGAAATTACTTATGGCAGGTGAAACTACAAGCTTTCATCTTCAGTTTGTGTTGGTTTGCCATATCAAAATTAAAGTTATATAGGGGTACAGCAGGGTAACAAAACATAAAGTTACTTATGGCAGCTAACCATATAAGGATTCCTCTTTCTTTTGTTTTGTTGGTCATTTTTAAAATGTTGTTATAAAAATGCATTGTATCATGTGGAACATATTTAACAACCTTTCCAATGTCTTATTAACTTTTTTAAGTTTATGGGTACCTTGTCCTTATATGCTTTTTCTGAAGGCATGGTGGGGTTTGTTAACAATGAAGGTTAACCTAGAAAAAAAGTGTGTTTTGTTGGAGAGTTAATGCAGAAAGATGCTTTGACCTCTCCAATCTTGTTGCTGTTATATCAAAATTGCTTGAATTTTGAAGGGGAAAATGCTTCTTTCATCTTCCTTGAGAGTTTTTCACTTTACCTGGATACAACGTTTTCTTGAAGGATGGCCACCATTTATCATAATTTATAATCATGGCAAATTCCACCACATGAACTTCCAGTTTCTTTCTACAATTGGCTATAATTTTAACATATTCTTTCTGTCAACACTGGTAATTTTCTCGTTGAACAGACCAAACTTTCTATCACTTGGTAAGTATAAATAACCACATTCATGAAAATTATGGGTAATTGAGTGAAGTCTACCTGTTGCAGTCAAACCTGTACACATTCTCACCACAGTATGATTTTTATTTTATCCTGGACATCCGTCTGAAAATAAAGTAAGATGTTTCACTGAGTCTGAAACATAATGCTTAACATAGCAATAGAGAAAACAGCACCTCATTAGCACCTGTATTCCCACTACCCTCATGATGAAGGTACACTGGCAATTTCTGGCAAGGGTAAGTTTTGCATGAAGTCAAAGGCTATGGCAGTATCTTCGTTTTGAAGACAGTGGGACTTCATCTCCTTCAAGCTATTACAAAACTTATGGCTCCTTCGGATATAAACTTCCAAATTTACCTTAGCAGCAACCTTTGAACTCCACAAAGATGAGGACTCTTTAGTTTTGCATTAAGTTCCTCACAAAGAGATCAAACATCTATTTGGGGCCTACTAAATTTGTAACCAAAATTTTCACGAAAGAACTGTCTATAAAAATCATATTTAACATGTGTGTCTGGGTACTTTTCATAGTACAGTTCATACATCGATTTGATACAAGTCTAGCATCAAGATAAAGAATCTCCTTCTCAGCATAAAGGCAAGACTTTAGTGAAAATGATTTTAAATGTTCATCTATTGTGTTTAGAAAGTTTGTTTCCTTTAGGGTTTTTTCCTCGTTTATCATGAAGCTTTTGGCCATGTAACGATGCACAAGTTATTGCAAATACTCGTGTCATGTCAACTGCATGGAGACTACGTAAAGCTTTTAGAAAAACTGAAGTCCATTTTGTTCCAACCATTAAAAAATAATTAAAACTACTGCAATGCTTTTTCTGTTCTTCCCTACTACGCTGATCTGCATTGCTTGATATCATGTACTTCAATAAGACTACGTAAATACAAACCTTGAGCATCTTAGTTAGCAAGATTCAGAAATACTGTGAGAATATTAATTGTTTCATTGTCACTAATTCTCTTGAAACAACGTTTACAGCACCTATAATGAAACAAAAATTATGTCTTAGAAATAGGTCATTGCAACATTTTTACAATTTTAACATACTGTAAATAGTGTGTACATATTGAAAATAATACTTTGTACTAAAACTGGTCATGGGAAATACTAAAACAACATACCTGCAATCTTCTCTGGTTCTTTTTTCTTTGACATGCTTGCCTTTGTAGTTAGTATATGCTAAACCTTTAGTAACAGATTGTTTAATCACATTTTTCTTGTACAAAGAATCGTTCCTCTTTCATTTAGGTGACACTATTACACCTTTCACTATATCAAGTCTCACAATCAATGACTCACATTGCATTAAAACATTGATCGAATGCCATGAAAATGGCAGGAATTGGAACACAGCACCTGGTTGGTTAACTTCTAGCCTCATGCGCTGCGGAGCTAAATGGCAGTAAGCCAATGCCTTAATGCTTTGCTCCTCCATATGTTTTGCCAATAGCAACAGTGCTTTGTACAAGGAGAAGGCCGAATTAATTCTTTCTTGCGCCAAATGATAGGTCTTACTTAACTAGTACATAATGCTAAATAAAATTAAATAGCCCAATTTTGACTTAAAGCCTATGTTCAATTGTACTGAATGTAGGAATCTTGGCAATTTTCTCTAGGTACTTCAGTTGGTACTTTTATTAGTTCTGTTTAATCCATCATGATGTTTACTGCCATCCCCATTAACACCCTCTGATTTTGTAAGGTACTGGAGTGAAAAACGGACAATGAATGTGTAGCTAAGGAAATGTAACTAACCAAACAAACATGCTGTTGTTCACCTTGATATTGATATGTGTAAAAGATATTTAAAAGGACAACAAAACAAGATTTGGATGTTGTTGTTCAGATTCTATGTGCTACAAAGTAGTTTTCAACATCAACAGAAAGCCTCATGATCATCATGGATTAGGCAGTTATCCAGGAACAAAGCTGCATGCCTGGCCCATGTTATCAGAGGCAATGCATATAAGTTGGGAAGCACTGAATCTCATGCTATAGCAATATTTTTGTAAACATACTGTCATGCTGCACAGTGATTAGCTAACATTAAGGGATTTCTTCTCTCATAAAACCCCAATAAAGAAACAGTAAATGGTAAGAGAATTATTAATTTTAATATTAGTGGATTTAATTTTAATTATTTTTGTCGTGGTTGGAGTAGCATTTTTTACTTTATTGGAATGGAAAGTAATAGTGTATATTCATTCATCTTCGTAAAGGTCCTAATAAGGTTGGATTTGTAGGAATTTTACAACCTTTTAGTGATGCTGTAAAATTCCTTTAGTTATTCATTTATTCCTCCAACATACACTTTCAGCATAACAGACAAGGAATGAAAGGAAATAACTGGGAAAATAAGCTGGGCTATATATGCTACTAAAACTATATTTTAGAGGCACTTAACCTTAGTGATCTTGAAGATGGAGGCAATGAACTGATGAAGACAACAGTACTATCAGAATACTGCCAAATGATTGTAGAAGTTAAACGTAATTCTCTTTTGCAGTGAGACAAAAAATTTATTTTACTATCTTAACCCATTATACTAAATGCAACATTTGTACATTTAGCAGCAAGTTCTTGGCAATATTTACAGTCAGTTGTTGAGAGTTTACTATAAGGGTAATTACAAAATGAAGATTAATGACTGCAGGATACTCATAGTTTGGACAAAGTCTTCTCAACAGCAACCTCAAAACTGTCTGAACCAGTAGTCTTTTAAGTGGGTATTTCCTCTTTGCCTCTTTACCTGAAAGCCATAACAGGTATGCTGATAATCAGCAAGGAGAAATCCATTTGTTTTCATGGACAACAATTTAGTTTTCATGATGTGCTTGCCAACAATACTCTCTGAAGCATGTTTAGGTGCGCATCACACACTAGTGCTTTATACCATGCCTAATCTCAAAATAATGTAATTTTCAATGTTACATAAAAACATTCCTAAAAGAGTTTCAAAGCTGTGACAACTTTTAACTTCAGACCAGTTTAAGTATATGCTACAAGCTGTCATTCAGTGAGATTTCCAAACAGCCTGTAGTAATCTTGAAAATGAAGCATTCACTACAAATAGAGTAGGTACTAATTGACAAATATGAAGAATCACAACAGGTTATGGGGCCAGGTAAGCGAAGACTGTTAAATGTAAAATGAAAATGAAGAAAGAAAAAAAAAAAAAATGAAGTTGATATCATTAGTAAAGGAATGGGAGGAAAAATGAATTGGAATACTTGGAAATACAAAGCGAGCATTTTCTACCTAGAATTATAGAGACCCTTAGTTGGTTAAACCTAGCAGACACACATATTAGACACACATTTGAATGAAATGCTTATTGTGATTTCAACAAACTGGCAGAAGGGACTTTACAGAAGATAATGAATCTTAATACATCCCAAAAAGTTTGCAAAGAGTAACAGAAATTATGTGATGATGCCTCAGAAGACAAAAAGTTTATGACCTCTGTTTGCAATTTTTTGGATTTAAGAGAAATCCTAGTGATGATGCTGCTATATATATGTTAAACTGGAATGATTTAAAACAAGTGGTTAAATATAGAGAAAAATTAAGAACTGGCTGATTCTAATTTAAAAACTGTTGGGTATATTTCCAGAAAAATATTCTTCATTTAAATCCAGTTGAATGCAGTTGTCTAAAAATGACAGAACAGCTAACAACACTAGTCAATATTGATTCTGCAGTATAAAAAAAAATATGTGACTCAAGTTTAAATTAGTGCCCTGATTTAAAAAATGAATTCCATTTTTGGCTAACACATCTAGTTTTTATGATATAAGCATATATGTCTATGGTGCTATATTCATTCAGCCTATAAAGCTTACTGTTACATTTTGTTATGTTATTCTAAATCAGTTGTTGGTTTTATTCCTGTTCAGCTCACTTCTGTCCTCCCTTATCACCCAGATGTTTATATTCCCAGCACTTACCAGTTCATTCTGTGGATCAGGTCTATCTTCTTGTGAGTTAGTTTATGTTTATATTTACAGATCTCAACTTCAGTTGAGCTGAAAACTTGTGTCAAAATGCATGTCCTTATTAGTGCTAAAATAAAATTTTGAGTATGACTTTGACATCAGGATTAGGCATGAGACAGTGTTTACAAAACATATAGAGGTTTTGTTACATTTGTGGGTGTTATGTGTTTGATGGGAAGGTACATAAACTAGACTCACAAATAAAGAAACTAGATCACTTATATTTCAAAGAGAAATTTGGTGATCAGGACTAAGTGCCTCTTATTGATTGTCAAAGAATACTTATCCCTACATAACTTTGCATGGTGAAAAAATTCATATTCTATTATATAACTTTTTCAGATAATTATCTAATCTAAAAACTAAAATTTCAAATTAAAATTAGTACACAAGTATCTTGAATATAAAAAGAAAACTAGTGTTTGTGGAACTGTATTTCACAATTCTTATACCATGAAAATTTAATGTCAGGTGAGGACAAATTCTTCTCTTGCAATCTTGAGCCCAGTAATTAACTTTTTTTTTGTTTTCTGAGGACTATATCCCACACTGAGTCATTTAACTCAAATAATTAAACTGTTGTGGTGAATCAACAAATCCTTCAGGATCAGAAATCAACTCATTGTCGGAAGTCACAGAGCTGCTTTCAGATTCACTAAAATTGCGGCCTGCTGGTTGTGTAAGTAATGGATAGGGTCATGGAATAGACCAGGTAGCTGAGTTCAGATTTAGTTATTTAATACCTGTTTTTCTTTTATGTAGCCAGCAACTTTGCACATGCACAAGTAACAATTGTCATGGTGATTTTGCTGCATTCTCCATACCATTGATTTGGCAAATGGCACTGCCTTCTGTTTTGCTTGATACTAATGATATAATTCCTCAACACAACCGTTACATAGAAATGAAATGTGAGTTCCACAAACACTAAGTGCCTTTTATTGATTGTCAAAGAACACTTTTCCCTCTATTACACATAAAACTTGGCATGATGAAAAAATTTGTGAAAGCATTTGACAAATGTTGCCCTCACTTTCAGTACTTATGCACCAAGTTTCCATCATTTTCACTGGCTAAAATCAGAGAGGGAATATTTGATGGACCACAGATAAGGAAAATGATAAAAGATGTTAATTTTACCAGCTCTATGAACAAGATTGAAAAAGATATGTGGAATGCATTCAGAGAGGTTGTTAAAAAAATTCTGGGCTGTATGAAATACCCTCAAAACAAAGAAATTGTCAGAACTATGCTGAAAAACTGCAGATTGCTCAGCTGTAATATCAGTTTGAAGCTTCATTTCAAGTTACATTTTCATTGCTTCCTGTTAAATTTAGGAGCTGTAAGTGAAGAGCAAGGTGAAGGATTACACCAGGGCTTGAAAGATATTGAAGAATGCTATCAGGGACATTCCAATATACATATGATGGCCTATTAGTGCTGGTGTCTTGGAAGCGATGAACCTACCAGAGAACACTCGAGAAAGTCATGTACACTGATGTTCCATGGGAAAGGAAAAGGGGTACACAAGATAACTTACATTCTTAAATTCAGATGTGCTTTCATGTTATTAATCTATCTTTATTTTCTTTAAAAGTTGTATATAAGTGTGAAATGTTTTTTCAAATGTTATAACTATATTTTCATTGAACACTGTCATATTGCCAAAATAAGATGTGCTACAGAAAATCAGAATACATTTTTTATTCCTGCATACCAAAATTAGTAAATGTCATCTATTTTTAATTGTATTATAGAAAAAAGTTTTCATTTGTAATCTAATGTAATCTGACAAATCAACTTTGCACTTACGAAAATGCTGTGACAAATAAAGGAACTGAATTACCACTTCTAGAAGTACTTGCAACACATACAAATCCTTCAGAGAAAGCAGTATAACAAAATTATCTGCAACTGCTGTAAGACACTGAATCATATAATTAAGAAATGTTGGAAATGGATAGCAGATGAAAGATCACTGAAACCTCAGAAAACTGATCGAAGAGAAACAATTGGTTTTTCAAACAGAAATGCAACATATACTCATACAGTTGTTTTAACAGTTACAGTAATATCTGAGTGTGACAACACCAGATGGTATGTGGACAATGGAACAAGTCACATTACAAGTAACTGGCAATTTTTCAAGACTTTCAAAATGTTTTACACTAAGCATACAGTTACGGCAACTAACGGTGTCACAGTCACAGTTAAAGCAATTAGCAAGAGCACTGTAAATGCTGAAGCAGTATTAGATTGAAAATCGCACAGATATTCCTTGAGAAATATGATTTGTACCAAACATTCAAAGAACCTTTTTTTCAGTTACAGCAGCCCAGGATAAACATCCTAAAGGAACCAAATTAAGAATGGGACTCCACACAGTGAAGCTTAAAAATTAAAATTTAAAAAAGAATAAGTTGAACTTAAAAGTCTTAAGCTTGTTATTTTAGGTATTTACCTAGAACATGCTTAATAGGATGTTTCCCACATCATTAGTCAGAGTCGACTGTCTGAACCCAGTGAAATCTGTAGTTGGGAGTCGTGTCCTCCTCAGATGATGGTTTGATGAACCTAGAGTTTGGGTTTTCTTCCAATTTACTTCAAAGCTCATTAATCACTTCTCATATTTCTTCACTTAGATGTTTCCAGATTTTCAATTGCATGTGGTGCTCTACAATTTTTTTAAAAATGTACTACTTCTTCAATACCATGGTGGTTTTTCAAAAAAATGTCAGACAATAGTGGACTTGTCTATTTCCTTAATAAGCAAGTTTCTTAAACATACTTTTAACCTGGTGCCTATTTTCTCCTTTGTCATGTCTATGTAAATCTTGTTGCATCTGTGAATGTGGTAGATTCCTGATTTTTCTTTTGCCATATCTTTGTCTATGTTATTGGAGTTGAGCAGAGGTTTAGGTTAATTTAGTTTGTGGAGTCAATGTTATGTTGTGACCTTTAAGAGCTTTTCGAAATTCCTTGTGGCACTGTGATGTTATGTAAACTTCTTAAAACTTAGTTGCTTGTCTATTGGTAATTTGCTGCTGAAATTTCTTGATCCTGAACTTTTTTATCCTTTTATCTACCAAATGTTTACCTAACCAATGTGCTCAACTGTTTTCAATGTATGTTCACATTCCTTTCTGTACTTGGTGTTAGCTAGGGGCATGCTAACTAATTTGTATGTTCAGCTATTGAATATTGTCTGTTTGTGTTGTTCTCAATTATGGTGACCATCTGCCTTAATATAGCTGTTCAAGTGAATGTTTTTTTGGTAAATACCATATTCTAGTCTGTGTTCAATTTAATAAGTTTTAGATCTAAGAAGGGGGAGAACTCCATCCAATGAGAAGTTTTTTTTTTAAATTGTATTAAAAAGTACATTCATATCAACAACAGAAGAATGCAGTTTCAAAATTGGTCAATGTATAAAACTAGTGGACATCTGTGAATGTTTCAGAGGATTGTTTAATTTGGCATGAGAGGAATCAATCCTCCTTACCTGCTACAGTGAATGTAGTGAGTAGAGAACATTTAATTCTGTTGAACCATGAGAGATTTGGACATCAAAACACAAGAATTGTGAAAACAGAGATCTGAATATTTATGTTGAGATGGATTTGGAGCTGTGGGAAGGATGCATATATAACAAAGCTTACTGACTTCCTTTAGATACTAGGAAAACAGCATTGCAACTAGAAGAACTAATTCAAATTAATGTCTGGGGTACATTCCATAGGTCTGTACTTTCTTTAAGATTCAAAGATAGCTTCTCTAAATTTTGTACTGCCTACTTCATTAAAGAAAAGTAAGGAATTTTTAATAACATAAATCAGTTTATAGCTGAAGTAAAGACTCCCAACACACAATTAAGCAGCTATTAAGTGGTAATTAAGGATAATTTATCAACAAACAAGTAGGTGATTATTGAGAAGGAAGATGTAATTCACTGCCTTACTATAACATATAATTCCCAACAATATAGTTGTGGTGAGGGAGAAAATCAAACTATTGTTGAAACAGCTAACATCATGTTGAATCTTACAAGGGGTCATTGTTACCTTGATGTTACAGACTGAGCTGGAATTATTTACATTGAAAGTTTGAAAATGAACATACGTGTATTGGCTCTCTCCCCCATGGCTCTGAGTTTGGGAAGAAAAATTTAATTTACAAATTAGACTGTTTCACCAATAATATTTAATTCTTTGCACACATCAGTGTTTAAAAATCATTCAATTGTAGAACAAACAAAAATGTACAATTTTTATCTTCTCAGATTTTTTTCTTGGAGTTACCCATCATTGGGAAAAGAATTAAGCATATCTGAGGCCGATTAACCTTTTGCTTTATGAAATCAGGGACTGGCATACTACCAGGCAGCTGATCATTAACAGAAGACAAACTTAAAATCAGCCATTACAACTTAAAGCTTCACAATTTTTTCTGTTGATTAGAGATCCTATGGAAGAAAAAGCCAAGATGCGGGTATTTTTTATTTTCAATGTATTTTCATTATAAAAATTGCAGCTAAATTTGTGACATCAATGTAACAAGGCCCCTTATGAAATTGAAAAGGACCTTCTAGTATACCTAAAGAAGCCAGGTTTGAAGCAACAACGAATAATTGGATCCACATGCTATGTGTATTCCGCAAAGCAAGAAAATGGATAGAAGAGCAGAAAAAGGTGCTTTGATTAGCTACAACGATGATGAAAGTTATCAAATCTGGCACATTTATCCTGTCTTGTCAATGGAGGTCAGATATCATTTGTAGCTGCTGATGATAGATTCTCAGTAGGAAGATAAAAATCTGGTGGGGTACAGGCTAGTTTCAGTCAATCAATGTAAATATTAATACTTGTTGTGTCTCCAATAGTCTCCATAATTCTGAAAAATTTCATTCTTGTTTACAAACAAACATAATGGACTGGACTATTGTGATTTAGAAGGTTGAATTATTTTGTGATCCAACATGAATAGAAATTCCTTTTACAAGCTTCCAAACTCCTCAGATCTAAGTGGCTTTACTGCACACAGGTGGTTTACTAGAAGTAGCAGTAAAATGTTTAAAATTATGTTTAATCTCATTATATGTTTCAATTAGATTAGTTATTTTAGGATATTTCAGTAATATACCATAAAATTCAGAGTTCTTTTTTAAGGTAGAGCCCCTATCATTGACTGTAGCAATATCAACTTTCATTAAGTTTTGTTTTACAATCAATAAATATGCTGTTTCTAATATCAATTATTAGATTAAAACTAAGCAAGAAATTTGAATCTAAAATTAAAATGTCTTTGAAAGCTTTAGCTATTATAAATGGCCATTAATTTTTTTTTTCAGACACAAACTATTGTTCGAACCTTCAGCCAAAGGTTGGCATTTCTGTATATGATCAGCATATAATATGAAATCTGATGCAAATTTTTGACAACTATTTTTGACCAGTAATAATGAAATATCTGCTTCACTATCTACTAAAAAATCTTTGTCCAGAGTGTCTTGGAGAAGTAACAAAAAATCTGGACCCTTGGGAAATAACAGCAAAATTAGTGGCATGTGTCATTTCCCTCTTCCTTCAAATGGCAAGGCAGTTTTTCTGGCTTGCATTTGGAATTAAATATGAAATTAATAATGATGATGATCATCATCATATCCATCATCATCATCATCATCATCATCATCATCATCATCATCATCATCCTCATTACCATTTCTGTTGATTCTTGACCCACTCTGACTGTGTGACTGGGGAGGAAAATTCCTATTCCTGGTCATTTCCCTCCAGTTCTTCACCCTTAGCTAACAAATCTTGCATTGATACTCCTAAAACTGCCGACACTGCTTGCACTTATTCTACATGCTTGATTTTGCTTATGTGCTCTGCCGTTTTCATTATCTTTTCTTCACTGTACATTATATACATTAATCAGGAACTCATTTAACCACATCATTTTTAAGATCTTTTCTGAAATGCTTATTCCAATTAACCCTTTCATTTGCTTAGTAATTTGACTTTGTTTCATGCCATAACTCAATTTCACTAACTAGCTTTTTTACCTGCCCCTCTTCACTTTCCTTAAAAATTGTGAGGAGACCGAATATTTATTTTGTAATTGGATCCTAGATATTCTATAAACATTATAACTCCAACTAAACCAATAGGAGTTTAATTTGCATAATTCTGAAATGGTACAAGCAATTTTAAATTGTGCATCTGCTTGGCAAAACCAGATTGCTTGTTTGTCAATCCAGGAAGCCAGAAGTTTGAGGCTAACCTCTTCTATTCCTCCTTTTCTGTCTGCCATCATTTATTCTTCCTCTCTCCTAGAATTCATCTAATGGTCAAGGGTCAACAATATATGTGGGTTACTTAATTGCTCACATTATCATTTTACAACACGTATCAAAATAAAAAATTCCTTTGTGCTCAAAAAAGGAGTAGAAACTTTTGTTGTTTTTCTAACAGCTAAAATAAAACAAAAAATAAAAAACTTATACACATATTTCAGTTCTAAAAAAGACATTAACCAACACAAAAATATGGCTCTAAGATGGACTAAAAAGAGGTAAATTCCTGTAATACTGAATTTATGCCCAACATATTTAACCTTTTGCTGAGATAGAAGGTACTTCAGAATATGTATCAAGCAGAAACAAAAGTGATAATAAAACACCTCCTCCTTAGAAACCTAAAGAAAATATATTACATTGCAACAGATGACTCAAAACCAACAAATTCAGTTTCTGGCACTTTCAAAACTTTTAGTTTTTTAAAAATGTATCTATCTCAGCTACAGGATATCTCATGCCTCTAAATAAAAATCTCATCCCATAGTAAAACTTTACATACTGTACCTTTAACATACATAAAAAGTATCCCCCCAGCCAAAAACAATCTATTCTAAACATGGGAAATTATGAATATGAATTTCAGCATAATAAATGAATAATGAATCGATTATCAGGTACAGCTGCTTCAATACTTTTGGGAGGCAAAGATACTCATGCTTTGTGTACAAATATTGTTTCCATAAATAACCTAACAGTGGTCAAATGGGTCAAAGTTCTTCAGTCAGGTGCAAACAGTGATCAAAACAAGTAGAAATGAAGAGGAAGAAAGATCTAGGAAAGAAATATGCAGGACAAAAAGAAATTAGTAAACCCGGAAAGCCTTCAAAAACAGCCTTGATGGAGAACTGTTTGGAAACCAAACAAACCATAAAGGATAGACTAATGTAAAAAGAAATAAAAATTAACTTTGACTTAAATCAGTACCAAACTAAATTACTGTAGCAATGTGATGTTCCTCAAACACATTCATCAGTACCTATAAACCCCTTGAAAAAGGAATACCTACTGAGCATTTTTCTTAACTAAACCTAGAGTATTTTGTAAGTTTTATAAAAACCTTAATACCAGAGATACAGTTAATGATGTGAAACAAATTATTAAATGAATGAAGAATGAATTGGAAGGAGATACAGAGTCATTTAATAGTTTCTTCTCTAGTTTCAGTATTTTATTTAGATTTGATTAAAAAACACAAAAGTTGGTGTATTTTTGCATAGTAATAACACAACTGAAAGCAGACTAATAATTAGCACACCTTAACTCACGTTTTATCATGAAGTTGCAACCCTATTCTTTGAAACTTAGTAACTTATCACAACTTGATGTAAAATTCAGTGGTGTACGGTGACCATTCAGAGAGCAGAAGCAATGAGTATTGTAGTTTTACATAAACAATAGTAATTCAAGAAACAGGCTTGCCTTGATGAAAATCATAATCAGTAATAGTATAAATCAAAGGATCATATATTAAAGATAAAAAAACATAAAATGATAGTAATTCAAATTAAAGGATTAAACATTAAAATCGCAAGTGGTAATAGTTTAAGTTGAAGAGTTATTGAAATACTATATGTAACAAAGTTAATTTAAATAAAATGTAACAGAAAACAACTGGCTTTTGAAGTTAAATCCAGTTTTCATACTTTGGTAGATCACCTCCATAAGAATGGAAATTCCATTCTTCTTTACTGGAAAGCAAATGTTTTTTGCTGTTCCTTTTGAGCTGTTCCTTTTTTGAGTTTTATTTGTAGGTGAACTTCAGTTAAAATGTCTCCAAAATGAGAAAACCTCTTCTCAAGTAGAATTCCAACAGCAACCTTAAGCCCTGAAAATGACTTTTCTACTGAAAACATACTCTCAGAAATTCTATACAGAATGATATTAATATTTTAAATTATGTAAAATTATGTTTTAGCATTGAATTAGTGCTCAGGAGTTCAAGTTCACTCATAGTTTTATTTCTAAACTCTTGTATTGTACACTGTAGTCAGCTCTTTTCTGTATCGAATGGTATTGATAAACTTTCCATATGTACCTATATAAGATACTTTAAAAGCTGTTTTTGGGCAACTGGTCCAAAGTTTTCTGTGAAAATAAATTTAAAATTTTCAATTTAGAATAATCTTAAACCTTACATCCAGCAGTTATCAATGTTGTCAAACACTTCAGAATAAAGAAGTACAAGGGTGTATCAGTAAATAGCCAGACTGATTTTGTAATTAGCACATAATTGCTTTATTTCATTCAAATTTACTCATTGTTAAAAACACTCACTGAACTCCTTTTTTGACAGTCCGTTCAGTATACCCATGACAACATTGTTCAGGTTTTTATCATTCTGAAAAATGGCGACCATGAAGCTCTTTTTTCACTTCAGTGAAGAGGTGAAAATCGCAGGGTGCGAGATCTGGAGAATACTGTGAATGAGGCATGATCTCAATGCTCAAGTCTTTGATGATATCTTGAGTTGCACATGCTCGATGAGCCGGCACATTGTTTTGGTACAAGATCCATCTGTCCAGGCAAGATCTGGCCGCTTCTCTGTGAGTTTTCACTTCAGTGGCCTCAAGAGCATTGAATTATATCTTCTATGGCTCCAAAAGACAAATTCATTATCTCTGCAACCTTCACAACTGTTATGTGATGATCTTGCAAAATTGCATCATCAATTGTGTTTGATGTTATGGGTCTTCCAGGGTGCAGAGATTCTTGAAGGTCTTCATAACTCTCTTTGGAACATTTGTGCCACTCAAAGACTTGTGTTTTGCCTAAAGCATGGTCTGTAGGAGTTTTCTCTAGAAGAAAACAAAACTTTATCGATGTACATTGCTAATATTTCAGTTGTATGTTGGGTACAGTAAATACTACCTGCTGTATCCTGATCTAACTCCCAATTGAATCGTTCTGCATAACTGGCATTCACAGCACTGCTAGACTTTTTGCCGCTAGCAGCCATTGAGCTACAGGGCGTTTTATTTAAATACAATTAATTCAGCCATATTATTTATTGATACACCCTCGTAAATATTTTTCCTCTTTGAAGACTGTTTACTTGAGACGTGGTTTCTTGACAATTCTGTTCTCAGTCATCACATAATCGGCTAAAATCGGCAAACTATTTTTTTGTTTTCTGTTGATAGTACAAGATATCTCTTGCTTGGTTTTGAAGGATATTGTGCAGCACACCAGTGAGAATTAATATTTTGTCAAGTATTTTTAAGAGAAAACAAATTTGAAATCTTCCACTAGTGCAAAAATAACTCACTCAATTTCTTGAGGGTATTCTATCACAGCACTACATACATCACACAGTAATCTTAACAAATAATTCCATTATGTTGTACAAAAGGAAATATCCACAAATTCATGTTTTATAGTTGACAAAATGATCGAAACTATGGTTTGTATTATGTTATTTTGAATTTGATTATAAATTCCTTTAAACACAGAAGAAGTATCTAAGAGTTGTGATAAAAGAGGGTCATACTCTGCAGTGTATTTCAACAGTTGCACATAATTGCCCTGTTTAATCATGTCCTCAAAAAAGCCAATTCTTCTTTTCCCAGGAAATTTATTGCACTAATAAGCTTTTTAGATGTAAATCTGTTCCACATTTTTTATGTGTAGAGATATTTAATTTTTAAGCTGGTCATTAAGAATAATTTCTATTTTACTTCCCCTAGAAGCAGCTAAAGCTGCAATCTTAGATGATAAACAGACAGTCCATGTTCAGCTGTTGATCACAGAATTTCTCAAATGCATTTACCTACACTGCATTACTCTTATCACTATTACTGTTAGCTCCTCTCCAAAGCTGGCTTCAATTGGAGCGAAACACACATACAGCCCATGACTTTCAGAGGTATGTATGCAAGTCTCTCTCACTAGTCAGTTGATATTGTATGAAACTTGCTTTGGCTGTCTTACAATTGCTATTGGTAATGTAATGTATTAGATCTATATGTTTGAAAGATGAGTGGTAATTTATCTACATATTATTGAATAACTATGTGATTATAAATTACATATTATTAATAAATTTGAATATTGTCTGACTCCATAACATTCAGACATGTTAGTGTGCTAGCTGAGTCAAGTTCTTGGTTCATTTCTCACATTTATTGGTACTGAAGCAGTGGTTTAGTTGCTTCCCCTGAATGCACACCACTGGTGTGATTATTAGTTTTTAAAAAAGATACTGATGATGAAAATACACAATAATATTAGGATTTTGTTTTCACACATATATTGTACATGCATACACAATACATTTCAAGTTTCTGACCTTTGGTAGCTTGTCAAATTTTCAAAACTTATCCTGTGGAATTCCTATTTTGTACATATCAACTAACAGCTTCCCACTATGATGTGAAATTGTGTTGAGTAAATAAATTAATAATGTAATATATTATTGCTTCTGTTGGTCACCTTAAAGGAGGTAACTGCACACTGTTATCATATAACTATGAACTATTAAAATTAATTATATAAAATGACTTGGCCTCATTTTCTTGGTCTTGTGTTGTTTTTCATTTCATCTCTTTCCTTGCATCTCTGTTTTCTGAGTTTTTACCAACAGTAAACTACTATCAATGTTTATAACACATTTCTAAACACAATTTTGTTCAGTTATTATAAGATTTCCAATTGAATTCTGTTTCAGAAATGCACAATTAACATGTTGATCCAGCACTCAATGTTTAGGATTAAAACTGGATGGGACCCACTGCAGTTTGAAGAAATCTGACTGCACAGGTGTATGGAGAGCATTGTCATCTATCAGACACTCTATAAAATCAATTTTGATCAGGGATGGAAAAGTACCCTTTGATTAGTTGCTCCTCATACAATCTATGTATGCAAGGTAAAGCATTAACATTCCTACAGATGTAGAATTTTCTGCAATGCTAAATGCATAATTTGAGTAAAAAGATTTATATTTGGGACACATATATGCCATCTACATTTCTATTGAAAGTGTAGAAAGAGCTTGGCAGCATTTCTGTACAACTATGTTGGATATCAGATTTGAGTAACGAGCTGAGGACAGTGAAACACATCCAGTCCCTAAAATTGAATTTACTGAAGAAGAATGTTCACAGTTTCTTGAACTTTAATGAGATGTTAGGCCCTTCCTTCCTTTCTCCCTCCTCCTTGTCCTTTTTTTTCCCCTTTATTTTTATTCTTTGTTTATTTTCTTCTTTCTAGTTTTTTCCCACTATTTACTGCCAGATTTTTAGAATGATAACAAAAGACATTCACCCCCCCCCCTCTACATTGGAAAGCCAGAGTATAATTCAGTGCAACTTGAATTTCATACTATATCAAATTCAAAAAATATTTAAATATTTACTGCTTTCAATCTTCCATGTTTTGCTCAAAATTAAACATCTTTTTCTGTAGAGGCATTTAAACCAGGATATTAGACAAAAATGGAATTAACATATTCATCTTGGAGATGAGATGATCAATAAATATTTTAATCATTTCTTTTCAGATACTCAAATTTCAGTCTGTTCAATGACTTTAAACTATTTTGAATACACAAATTTCTTTGATAAAAGAAAATATCTTATACTTTTTATCCCAACACATTATTTACTACAACTTCTACTTTGGATTTGTCACAGGTCAATTTAGTTGTTCTGTGACATTGTTACCAAACACAGACCAAACAAGTTACACATTACAATCAAAACTATTTCAACTAAGATTTTGTTTTACACTATGATAATTCATTGTGATTACACTTGCTGTAACAAACAGTTCATTATTATTCATTGTCACACAAGCAAATTTTTATTTTCTGCTTAGAAGAAGACTGCACTGCACTTTTATGATAGATGGTATAGGCTTGTGGAACAAAAACTTCAAGTATTATACCATGCTTTGAAACTATTATTACTTTCTCTAATACATAGCTAGAGAAGGCATTGCTTTCCAATAAAAATTTCTATGCTGAGATTTTTCTGCAAATGCTTATCTTAGGCTCCCCTAGATCAAAACAAAAATTTTTAGAAAAAGGCATGTATGTAAGAGGAAGAGCAGGAGAAAGAGGGGGAGAGGGAGAGAGGGAGAGAGGGAGAGAGAACAGGATATCGCAAAAACGAAAAGTTGGTTAAATACTAAACCAGATATTTAAGTTCAGTATCTTCTCTGGATGTGATACAACGATTTTCAAGAAAATCCATCCCAAACCACCCTTTATAAAGAAAATTTTAATTTCCTTAGAAATGGCTCCTAACGATTTTGATTAAAATACTGTTCATTGGATATTTACGTGACAAATAAAATGTATATCTTGAATTTTCTGAAAATAACCTCTGAATTCTTCTTCATTCTGGATGACTTCCACATAACTGGTAACCATAGACAAAAACTTGCTGTAAAAACTTTTGTAGATCTCATCAAAACAAACCGTTTATGTCCTCTACATTTTTGTTTTGGAGCTAACCATTTCTGAGATATTCCTTGTTATTGGTTTCATTTTTAAAATACTTATACTTTTCTCAAACAGGAAGTTGTCATTTGAGTTTCTTTTGTTTAACTCCTGGGCATTCAAAGAGAACCAAACTTCAATGTCAACTGCATAGCCACAGCTTTCAAAAGATCTGACTATCACTTTAGCCTAAGGTATTCCCTTAGTTCCCTTCTACATATAAGGAACTAAGTAATTATACCATTTCTTCTAATGTTTACCTCAATTAGCATGAAGTAGACAAAATAATAGTCCTCTGTAAGTACAAGGGTCACTACGAAAGTTTTGAGGTATGCGTAAACTAAGGTTGATCAATTTAAATGGATTGCATCACTGGACAGTCACATTCTTTGTGATGTAAACATGTATCAGTTTGCATCCTCCCTCCCCCCTTGCATTCTACAGTGCAAGGTTAGCAAACTCTAGTGTCCGTCAGTTGCTTGCCAGCATTGAGGTGGAAAGAGAGCGCTTTCATGCAATGATTTTGTATGATTTTAAAATGACTTTAGATGAGAACCAAAGCCTTGAGTGCTTACAACAGGCTTTTGGGAACCTTCCTTTGTCCCATGCTGTAGTTTTTTGGTGGTGTCAAGAGTTTAAAAGAGGCTGAACTTCATTAAAGCACGAGGTTAGGAGTGGTTGTCTGTCTATGGCAGTGACTGAAGAAAACATAGCTACTGTAGAAAGAATGGTCCAAGAAAACAATTGTGTGATATTTAAGGAAATTGAGGCAAGTATGCAGATTGGTCGCCAGCAATTTCGAAAATATTGCATGACTATCTTCGCATGAGGAAGGTCCCATCCCGTGAGGTGCCCCACAATTTAACTGATCTGCAAAAGCGCACTCATGTTGAATGGTGTGAAGAAATGTTGGCCAGATTCAATGGAGGCAACTCTTGGCGGGTTTCTGATATTGTCATTGGTGATGAAACTTGCATTTACCAGTTTGACCCTGAGACTAAGTGTCAGTGGGCTATGTGGATTTTTCTTTCCAATGAAAGTGAAGCAGCTGTGCAGCATCAGGAAGAAATGATGGCCACTTTCTTCTCTAAATCTCATCATGTGGCTACCATTCCACTTGTGAAACAAAAGACAGTTACTGTGCTCTGGTACACAACCGTTTGCTTACCACAAGTTTTTGAGAAGCTTTGTGAATTGCGGCCAAGAACAGGACTGCGAGGAATCCTGCTCCACCATGACAACATCTTTGCACACACAGCCAATGCAACGATCCAGTTTCTGGAATCCACAGAGGTGAAGTTGATGACTCAACCTCCCTACAGTCCAGATTTGGCTCCATATAACTTCTTTTGCTTCCCCACAGTGAAGAATTGCATGCATAGAACAAGGTTTTTGAGCCCTGAGGAAGCTGTTGCAGGATTTGAAAGTGAACTTTTACACCTACATGAAAATGAGTGGCAGGACTGCTTTCAAAAGTGGTTTGAGAGAATGAGAAAGTGAATGCAGTGTGGTGGTGGTTACTTTGAAAAGCTCCAGCAGTCAAAGTGATTTTATCCAGTTTAGTTTTTGTGTGTCTCAAAACTTTTGTAGTGACCCTTGTATAGTTTGCTTGCAGAACAGGTAGAGAACATCATGTGAATGGAACATATAAAACTTTTTTTATTATACAATGGTCTGTGTGTATGTGAACAGCAAACTCAAAAACAGAAAATTGGTTGGATACTAAACTTGATATAATTCAGCATATCCTAAGGATGAAAAACAAAGATTTTCAAGAAATCCCCCCCCCCAAACTACTCTTTACTTCAAAAAATGTATGAAAATTATGATTTTCTCAAAAATGGCTGTAACAATTTTGATTAAAACACTGCATATTAAAGATATTTATGTGATAAAGCAACTGTATATCTAGAATTTCATAGGAATAGTCTCTGAGGCCTTCTTCATTCGGAATAACTTATGCATAACTAGGAAATTATAAGAGACACACACAAAACTTACTGCACAACAAATGTAGAGCCCTTCAAAACACACAATTTATGTCTAGACATGTTTTTTGTCAAGCTAACCATTTCTGAGATACTGCTTGATATAGGCTTAAATTTTCCATTACTTACACTTTTCTCAAATGGAAATTTTTTTTATCCTGGTGAAGTAAACAGAATGGAATTTCAATTCCATCACATGGCAACTGGATTTTGAAAGTGTTGCCAATGCATTATCTTATTGTATTTACTTTCCTTTGCAAAAGGAAATAGTTTGTAATAAAACTATTTCTGCTAATGTTTATCTTGATAAGTGTGAAGTAGAAGAATAAGCTTTTAGCCCACCTGGTAGTGTGGTGTTAGCATGTCTACCTCACATTCAATGGGTTACAAATTTGCATGTTGCTTAGGGTGAGTTACCCGGATAATTTTTTTTTTTGGGGGTGGGGGTCCCTTATCCTGAGAAGATGAATGTCAAGTAACTTTAAGCTCCATGGACCCTGAGATCATTTGAGCAGCATTTCACCAATTTCATTCTTCATCATTATCATCATCATCTGACCAACCAGGTTAAAGGACCTTAAGTTTCAAAGAGAGGGAAAAAAAAAGGAAAAAGAATAAACTTTTGTGAGAATAGCTTGTTGCAGCATATTTAGAGAAAGTTAGGTGAATGTAGCACATTAGATTTGTTTTTCATGGGAGATAACCACGAATAGCTAATTTTATTCCTATTTTATTAAATAAATACAAAGTCTTTCTTATTTTTTTCTTTTTTTTTGGTAGGAATCATCCATTTTGTTTTACAAGTAGCAAATAACAAAAAATGCCATCATCACAAGTTCAAAAACATCTTCTTTCTCCATGGTCATATGACAGTATGACAAACACGTGGCTCTGTGACATGCCAATGTATACAATCAGCAGGATCTTTGACGTCTAATGTAATGGTAATATGGGACATGATTCTTCCTCTTCGAATACAGGAAATCCTGTATAATATAGCACACCTTGCAAGTCTATTTGCAGGATGCATCTAACATTATGTAAAAGATCTAAAGTATAAGATAAAAAAAAAAATCTAATGCTGTAAGATCACATACATATATTGTGCATACAAAACAGTATATTATATATTATTTTCTCCAAGTGAGCTAATATGGTCTTAATCTGCTGATGGCACAGATTATTATGTATCATGACAATGAAACAACCAGAGACTTACTTCCTTGGCTCTGGTGATATGGACGTATAATGTAAGATTCTTAGCAAAATATGGAAATAAGAATTTGAATATTGAGAAACTATTTGATACATTATGTACATTCTTGGATGAGCAACAATACAACTATACTAATTACTTTTACAAACATTCAAGATAGAGAAACCATTGCACATTCTGTATAGGTAGATACATTACAACACTCTGACAGAAAAAGAACAACAACAAAGCTATTAAACAATTTCTGTGGCATAGAAAAGTGACACATGTGTAATTCTGCTGTAAAAAAAGCAAGGAAAAAGCAAATCATATCTTAAGATTATTTAAAGCTAATTTGAGGAGGCATAAAATATTTATTTATTTATTTATTCATTTCATCAAGAACTAAGCTAAGTATTGTCAATTTCATGCTTCTGTCCAGTTTTATCAGAAGCCATGAACAAGTAACTATGGGAAGTTAAAAAACAGGAACATAAAATTAGTTTATAAATCTATAGCTACTTACTAAGAAGAAATATAGTATCATTTACTTAAAATTCATCACACTCCTACTTCTATGGCTTTGTTCTTAGTGCAGGTTATCTGGAATTTCCAGAATGTTTCCATAAATATGAAATATAACAGTTTTCACTAAGTCAGTATACATAAATCAGAACAGTTTAATGTTAAGTGCTAATAGTCAATAGAACATCACTTTCACCAACAGTGAAAAGAAACAGTTATAACATTTAATAATTGAAAGAATTAAGAACTTATTTATACCTGTATTTCCACTATGACCACAACTACGTCATTACAGACATTATTTGTTTAACTTATTCCCAGTGAAACCAAAATTTTTCATGGTACATGAACAATTTAAAGTGAATAAACCAAATAAAAGTAAATGAGCTTCAAATCTTACAAACTGTATATAAATTTATAATCAATATGTTACTGTACAGATGTTTTATTGACAATATGAATAACTGATGCAAAATTACTTTAAAATCAATCTAAAACCTCAGTTCAAAAATGTTTTGATCTCTATGGAATAAATGGAACAATATAAATTATTTTACTTACTAGGTTTATTACAGTTGAACTACCATAATCAAAATTTTAAGACTTTTATTCAGTAACAAAAGTATCCACATTTTAACAGTAATTAAACCCTTCAGATAATTTGCATCACTGCTTTAGCTGAACATGTTCAAGACATAGTTTTTTAGAATAACAAAATGCATTTTGTCAGGTGGCTTAATAAAGGAATATGCTAAATGATAAAATAATGATGACACATTTGTTCATTGGTTTTAATCTGTTAGCTTTGCAACTTGTACATAGAAAACCACATTGTTTGCATATATCTAATAGAACCCCTTTCTTACTTATGGGTAAATTTTCCAGGTTTCCAAAACAGATAATGCTTCATTTGAGATGAGTTTAGAAACAGTTATTTATTTGTTTATTTATTTATACCATGAGAATAGCTGCTTCCAGGCATCACTTTTTATTTTATGTTACCTACTATAAAGTAGATATGTTTAAGGCCTGTCACTATCAGCCCATCTGTGTATTTAAAAAGACAAATACTCCATATTCACTGAAAATTCAGTTTAGGTACAGAAGTTAATCTAGACTGAAATGTGTTCTCAAATCACTGATATATGTACCTGTGTTTTATTGGTTTTATAAAGTTTTCCTGCACAAAAAATACTAACATCTGCAGAAACTATGCTGAACAAATCACCTGTCATGAATCCAGGGTCAAAATCAGTCAAAAAGAAGACGTAAAATTTACACACTTAATGAAATGATAGAGTATAACCAATTATACACATACCTATGATTTATTGTTTCAATTTTGGAGAGAGATATTAGGTTTCACATTCAATTTAACTTACATCATTTAATATACTATTAATACTTTTTAGTCAACTAATAGTGACTTAAAACTGTGTTAAACATCATAAACATTCAAAAAATTTCAAAACTGAGTTCTTTTGCTATAAAGCTAGATTAAACTTCAGAATCCACTGAGCTGAAGGTTCTAATAGTTGAATGGTATAAATGTCATTTGTTTAGCATTATGAAGTGACAGCAGAGGTTTGAATCTTACACAGAATTTCAGAAATCAGTGCAAAAAATCATTGATTGTATTTTGATAACTATTTTAAAAATCTGATGTGTACCATTCACATGACTTTCTCCATATCCCTGCAACAAACAATTCTTAAAAAGCTTATACTTCTATTTACTTTATGCTAATCAGAAAAAATTAGCAGAAATAGTCTAATTACTCGCTTCCTTGTAAATAGAAGCAAAACAAAGGACAACCATAGGTTAAAGTGATAGTGAAAAGCTGGTTGCTATGTCAATGAAGTTCCTTTGTCTATATGGATAGGAGTTGACAAGTTCCTGTACGAGAAAAGTATACGTTTTTCATAGCAGAAACCAAAAATAAGGAATGTCTCAAAAACGACGAACTCCACGAAAAAAATATATAAAACATAAATTGTGTATTTTAATGCGCTCTACATTTTTTGTGTGGTAAGTTTTTGTTCAACTCTTACGGTTTAGCAGTTATTCAGAATTCTGTAAAATTTATCCTGAATAAACTACTCTTCAGAGGCTATTGCCAGAAAATTCATGATATGCATTTTATTTGTCAGGTAAATATGTTTAATATACGAAATTTTAATCAAAATCGTTAGAGCCATTTTTGAGAAAATCAAAATTTGCGAAAAAAGTTCCATGTAAAGGGTAGTTGGGGGTGGGGGATTTTTCTCAAAATCTTCGTGTCGCATCCCTGGTAGATACTAAACATAAGTACCAAGTTTGGTATTTTAGCGACTTTTCGTTTTTGAGTTATCGTGTTCACAGACACACGACACACACACACACATGGACCTTTTTGTGAAAATGCTTTTTTTTTTGGATATTGGGGACCCTAAAACATATATTTCCGGTGAAATCTCGGTATCAAATTTTTTGGTGGAGTGCAATACTTTCTCTATACACTATATACATAGTGCGTATGGAGAAAGTAAAAATTACAAAATGCTGCAAGCCCTTAGGCAGAAACAGATTCTTTATGATGTTACAGCACAATTAAATAGATTTTAAAAATCTCCTCTATCTTCAGACAAAGATATGATAAAAAAATCAAGGGGACACACGGAGGAAGTAAGTGGGCTTGATGGTGATGTGATGTGATTGTAAAATGGCTGTACAACATGGCATCCAATTTCATAGGAATTGGAAAAACAGACTTGGTAAAGCAATGGGATAGAAGTAAGAAAGGGTATATACAAGTTCCTAAACCAGAAGTAATTAGTTTATATAATGCCTCCATGGGGGGAGTGGACAAAATGGATTTTTTAATAAGTATCTATAGGACATTCACCCTGTCCAGAAAGTGGACATTGTACCTACTATTTCACACTGTCGATTTAGCCATTGTGAATACCTGACTTGAATACTAAAGAGATGCCAATAAGTGCAACATTCCGGCAAAGAAGTCCTAGATTTATTACACTTCAGAATACGAGTTGCTGAAGGACTCTTGTTTTGTGGGAAACCGATCCCTAGTAGAAAACAGGGTCATCCATCCAATGAAGAAGAAGCAGAGAAGGAACCAACAGAAAATGCGCCAATGAGATATGAAAAAAGACCTAGCAAGGATATCCATTTAGATACCATAGACCACTTGCCTATTCATTCAAGACAGAAAGAGGCTGGAAGATGCAAACATCAAAATTGGTTGGTAAATCACATGTCAGATGTGAGAAATGTCAAATTTATTTGTGTCTTAGCAAAAATAGAAAATGTTTCCAGGAGTTCCATATAAGAAAATAAGTTTGTAAACTTAAATGTACCTAATTATTCATTATAATTTCTATAGGTATAATATTTCACATTGTTATCAGAGCTTCTGTAGCTATTTTAAAGTATATATTAATAAAATATTAAGCTCTTTTGGAGAAAATATTGCATTTGTACTCGAATACCTATTTCCAAAACCACTATCTTTCAGCACATTTGTTCACAATCGTGGAAAATCTATAACTCAAAAACCAAATTAAAAAAAAGATTCACAAGCTGTATTTGGCCACCTAGGAGCATTTCCTGAAAGTTTCAGATTTTTCTTGCTGCTATAGCTTCTGTACCTATTTTAAAGTATATATTAATAAAACATTACGTTCTTTTGGAGAAAATATTGCAATTGTATCTGAATTCCTATTTCCAAAATCACTAACTTCCAGCACTTTTGTCCACAAAAACCAAATTTCAAAAAAGTCCAAAAAATTCACAAGCTCTCCTTGGCCATCTAGGAACATTCCCTGAAAGTTTCAGATTTTTTCTACAGCTATTACAGGGTCGGTACTGAAAGGGTTAAGATGATAGCTATACTTCTATCCCTGCTATTTCTAGACATTTTAGCACACTAATCCTACCCAAATTTGCATTGTTGAAGGTTAACACAGCATTATATATCCCTAATTTCAAAGCTTTTCTTCCACATTTTTTGGCAGATGAGATCATGTTGTGTTAAAAGATTTATTAACATTCTGTGACTTGCCATGCAGACACTTGACCAACAACTGTGAATGTATTAGTTATTTACACACTGGCTTTATGGTCAACATCACATCTTTTTCTGCTGAATTTTTGTGGTGATAATCATCAATAATGCTTGAAGCTTCACTATGAAGATATCTACACTAATTGACCAAGCACATATTGTGCAATGGCAGTCTGTACAAATAGTGTAAAGTATGAGACACAGACAGCTCTCATTGTTCCCTCCAAATTGCCCATATTGTCTCTAATAGCTTTGCCATAATAGGTTTGGAGCTTGTCAATAGTACTGCCTTTGAGTCGATCCCTGATAGTTTTGCCATCAGGTAGTGGAGTTTACCCAAACTACTGATTCATTTTCCTCAGCTGTATGCCCATTCCCTTCTGAACATTTCCAACACATTCCAGTTTTTTCAGAAGGCTGGCCATCACAAACAGCGTTGAAAGATAAGCAAAAACTTACTGCTGTACTTAGAGATATAGCAGTTATGAATGTATTCTGCACCATTTCAGAAAAGCAGAGTACAAAATAGCAGATGTAGGCTTATTTTACAATCTGTTTTTAAAATGTAAGGAATGTGTCTAATATAATTATCCAGATATGAAATTAAAGAGCACATTTCAAATTAAAAAACTGCACAAAAAACTAAAAATGTGACTTTCACCATTTAGTCTCCCCTTAATTCAATGAAAATCAAAGGATGCATTCTGCAGAATTGGAAAAAAGCAATTATACACCCTGTATGTACATTGTCCAGAAGAACTTAGTGCTTTTAGATATAGTTAGTTTATGGGTGTGTGGTACAAGAGGCCTAGAGGGAAAGCTTTAGCTTTCTTTGGGCATGCAGGCCTGTGTGATCATTTGCTATGCATACACAAAGAGAAAATAAGAACTGACAACAGGAAAAATTAAAGTTTGAGTCAAATTCCCCCCCCCCTCCCCCACAAAAGAAGGAAAAATTAGCCAAAGATCTCCTGTTTAAGATTAAGTAATAGGAAATGAGTCATAGTTAAAAGTCCTCTTTACTTGAAAACAAAGTTAATATCTAAAGTTCTCAAACATGTAATAGAAAAGAAGCTTATGTGGTTAAAATTTACAACATTGGTTCTTATTAAATCCAGAAGACAACATACATACATCTACCTGCATGTCACCACGCAATACAACATTTTACATTTTGTTTCATTTGAAAATGGATAAGGTCAACTAACCTATAATTGAGTTGGTGGTGAAATTATGGACATGAACAAGCACTAAAATGCGGTCATACTTGCAAGAAGTGATAAGAGATGCATGGTGACAATGAGGAAACTTAGAGGCAGTGTGAAAAAAGGTGACTTGAAAGTATTTCATTACTTAATGAAACTTAATTTGAATGTACTGGTGATTAATTTGGTGAAATTAACTGCAGAATATACTGATACTAGTGCTGAAAGAAACAGCAATGTTAAAACTCACCTTATGAGGAAGAATCTTAGACATTGTTAGGAAGGGTGGATGATAGTTTGTAAAATACACTATTAGCTATAAAGAAAATGCTTAATACAGTCAATAGTGATCACAATTTACTTTATTTTAAGGGTAGTTTCCATCTAATTAATAAACTTCCTGGACAAATTCAAAATTATAAATGAAAATAAAAATGGTTTTAGGAAAAAGAAATCAATTAATTCTGCACTAATAAGTTTTGTTGAACAGGTTTATGAAGTTTTAGACAGTAAACAATTAGGATTAGGTCTATTCATAAATCTAACAAAAGCATTTGACATAGTGTACATTGTTCATTGTTACTTGAAAAATTATCTATATATATATTTTGAGAGAATTAGCAATACACTGGTTTAAGCCATATCTTGAAAATAAGAAACAATCTATAGAAATTGAGTATGTTGATAATAAAACCATCAAAATTAAAAAATACTCCTCTGGTTTTAAAAATATAAAACATGTGCCACTTCAAGGATCTATTCTCAGGCCAATGTTATGTATATTACACATGCATGAACTAGTTGGCAATGTAAATAATCTGATGAATGTGAATGTAACACTTATTACGAATGATACAAGCATTTTTATAATGGGGGCAAATGAACACAACACATTGTCCTATATGTAACATTCTTGAGTATAATTTAATGGAAACTTGTTACTATTAAGTAAAGAGAAAACAGTGGCTCTAAGCTTCTATGGTAAACTTAGTAAGAATGTTACATATCGTCGTTGTGCCTGCGAAAACCTCTATGTTATATTTTGTTAATTTTACAGGAGGAAGAAAAAACATTATTGCAATGGCATTTGAAGATGTAAGAACATGTGAGCTTTACGGAATGGTTAATGCACTCAACAATAATACTCATATTTCAGATCCTGATAATCATGTGCAAAAACACAATAAATGTGTTTGATTGATATAAGAAATGCACAAAGCAGATTGCGACTGCACCTACTTTAGCTGAGTACACTCTTTCAGAAATCATAAAGTTAACATGAAAACCGTATTTTATTAATATATTATTCATACAGTTAACACTTTAATGTTTCAAACTTACATTTGTTGGGTCAACACAAATTACCTACATTTTGTAGAACTAGTGATTAAGTTACCAGTTAATTAATTATGAATTATGTATGCTTTGAACACTTGTAACTTCAGTTCAGTACCTACAGATACATACAGTGCATTTATTTTCAAACTAACAATCACACATTAAAATGTCCTTGGAACTTAATTTAGTGACTCAAATTATCATAGAAGTGATAATCCTTACGTATAAATGGTTTAAAATTCTGCAAGGAGTCAAACTTTATTTCTCAATTTTTATAGGCGCATGTGTGGATTACGAGGTTCGCCTTTCGGTGTTGTGGAAGAGGTTGCCAGTCACTGTTATGATCATCTTGTAGAAAACATTGCCTTCCTAAAAAAGCATTCCTCTAATGTCAACGACTGTTGGATCTCCAGTTTTTCTGCCAGGCCTAATTGAGGAGAAGTTGCTGAATTGTGCTTCAAAGTTTTTAAAAAATGAGTAATCAACATAGTTGATTATATATGGATGGCGATTCTTTTTGTTATTCCTGGCATCCTCCATTTTACTGACATAATGAGCAGGAGTGTAAATAGGTGTCAAAAATGGACATTCCAAATTGGAGTGGAAACTGTCCACTTCCAGTATCGCATGTTCTTTTTCCAGAATTATTTGCTCAACTTACACATTGTATTGCTTGGAGAAGTCTAATAAGGCAATAGCCAACACTCTGTTTTTATTTTGATAAGGGCATCCATCCAAAATAAGGATGAACTTATTGTAATAAAGATTCTTCTTTAAAAAATCAATTATGCATGAAGTAAACTCATTAGCAGAAACACCTCCCTCACCTTCATGCCAGAGGTAAAGATGCACATCCCTTTTATTTGAAATATACAGGATGAAATTATGTATCTGTAACTTTTTGCTGTAATATTGCTTACTTACTAACAGTTTTGGGCAAACCAAAGTGATCTGCGTATCCATCGTAACAAGCAATGTGCTATCAGAGGCAGATGTATGGCATCGTCTTTTGCCCTGTATGCTGCTCCTTTCTTGCTAATGTTAAGATTATAGTCATCTTGTGAAATGTTGCCTTCTCTGTAAGAAGTACATACCTATATTACACTGATTATTCATCAGCTTAAAGACAAATATTTTTTCACATTCTAACATTTCACAGACATTTTTTCTTTCTATAAAATCATTCATTACCAGATTCTATGCACCACTCTTTATAGACTTCATGCATATGGCAAATTGATTGGAAATTAGGCTCAACGTAAACTCTGGTACTCGATACTCTACAATAATGACTTGGCATCTTTGGTATTAATTTTAGCCATGTTTTGGCAGAATTAGTTTCAATTTCTTTTGAGCAGCTTATCTTCAGCTCTTTCTTCAGCATGGTTGAGCTTCTTAATCCATGCAGCAAAAGTATCTTGTTTTAGGGCAGTAATACATAAAAAGAAATTTCTACATACGCTAACCTTTATGCCATCTTCGCATTGTAGATAACAGTCATAACTTTGATGCTTAATAACTTTATCTCTGCTGCCTGTTATTCTTTTTAATATTGGTCTAAATGCTACAAGCCCATTTATAAATGGCTTTTTCTGGTTCCAGTCATTTAAAGACCACAACTTTTCATGAATCCTTTGTCTTGCAATTTCATTGATCTCTTTACATCTGAAACTTAAGAGTTGATTTGTTTTCTTTGTGCTGATATGTTTGAGGAACTATTTTTCTTTCAGACCGTACAACTTCAGCGCAGTTGTGATCTACTTGTTTCACTCCTTGATATTGCTTCCCATGTAATCGTAGATTTCTGTTATGTTTTCTAGTACACTTTTTTGGCTTAGACTCACATATGTTATCTTCTGTGGCACCAGTGGTTCCTCTTGCAGCAGAAACAGAGAATCAATTTCAAGGGCCCCTGCTTCCCTTACTACAATCTCTTCCTGTACACTGTTACTTGATATGATGTAATCGATATCTGCACTTATGACATTTGACTTATCTGCATTCTCTAAAACACAATCATTATTTAGTCCTTCTGCTTCTTCCGTGACACTACTGTTTAAGTTATCTTCAGGCAGTTTTGTTTCAATGGTATCTATAACTGGCAATTTTAATTCTCCAATGCATCCTGCATCAAAAACATATCAGGATCTTGGGGTAGGATTATGCAGTCATGATCAGGGAAATAGAAAGGAGAGTAGGGGTTATACAAAACTGCAGTCATATTATTGGCATTTTAAATACCCTGGAACTACTGAATCTAGCTAACTGCTGAAGGTCACAGTGAAAACCTGATAAACATATTTGAACATGTTTTCTGCTTTTTATTGAGTGAAAACAGGTATTCAAAAAAATGGATTTTTTTTTTTTTCAAGAAAAAACGTTTCATTACTTTACGAAATAGTTTCCAAAGGACAGACCTGAACCTAAGATATTTGTTGTGTATTTTTTTCGAAAAACTACATAACTGGATATCAGCCTTAGTAGGTACTTTATAAATAACAATATTGCGAAAATAGAATAATTTTTATTAAATTGTGTTACTATATTAGAACCAACATGTTATTTTTCTTTGTTGAAGTTTAAAAAATCCAAGTGCTTGGTAAAAGGTACATCAAGACAAGTTATTCTAAAATTATATATTGAATGAAAATACGTAAAATTGTGAAGAAAAATTTCATAATGTAGCACACTTACTTTAGTGTTGCTTACAAGAATTAAAATAAAACGTAATTAAATGAAAGTCATAGAAGTTTAAATTTGTGTATCTTTTAGTATTAAATACGTGTAATGTGGAAACTTCTCAATTGCTAAACAGCCACAGACTCAATTTATTCTCCCCATTTCAGACTTACCTATTTTGATGAATTCTTCCGACAGAAGTGTTCTTTCACTGGCATTTTGGTCAGTTTCTGTCCAATATTCCAAAGCTAATTTCACAAGTTTCTCTCCTCTGCTCACCATACTGATTGCATTGCCAATTGTGGTAAAAGCAGGCATTGGTTTTCATTATTAGTGACAATGTGTTTGATTACTGCAATAGCTTTGTCATGCATGATCTGCTACGTGTTCTGTGAGGCGCAAAAGAAAGACTTAAAAACCTGCCATGTACACAAAGGAATACATAGCTGATTTTGAAGGTGCAATGTTAAGAGCCGCACATGGCAGGGTATATTGTTTCCTTAATAACACAAAAACTATTCCATATGCACATAACTGCTTTTTACAATCAATCTGAAGCAGTTTTCTGCTTCTCTTAAGCCACATAACTTATTTTATGAAAAATTTCCACATACTGGGTTTTGCAGGCGCAACGACGATATACAAATTTTAAACTAGGAAAAGACGAGATAAAGTATGAAAGATCCAATAAATTCTTGGGTTTGTTACTAGATGGGAATTTAAGTTGAGAAATGCATATAGACAGCTTAATTAAAGAACTAAGCAAGATGTGCTTCTTAGTAAGGTCAGTTAAATTTATGCTGAGTCTACATGTTCTTAGAATAGTCTATTTTGCATACATTCATAGTTTACTAGTATACAGTATTATATTCTGGGGAAATTCTAAAAACTGCATTAAGGTCTTCAGGAATTAAGGTCTTCAGAATGCAAAAGAAAGTAATAAAATTATGACTAATGTCTCAAGTAAAAGCAGCTGTAAGCTATATTTAAAAAAAAATTAAAATATTACCTTTACCATGCTTGTTTATTTATGAAACACTTATCTATGCAAAATAAAACTTAAATTCCTTCAAAACAATTACTGAAATTCATACACATAACAGTAGAGCAAAGAAAAATTTATTTGTAAATTCCCATACAAACAAACTCTACAAAAATAGCTTCACATATGCTGGTCTATGTTTATACAAGAAACCATCCCAATATATAAAGGGTATTGAATCCCAGCTAAAATTCAAAATTTAATTTCCCAATGTACTAAAGCTTTTACAGTGTAGATGAATATCCTACAACTTGATGTACAAGGTTCTTCATTTAAAATCTAATTGAGCACATGGTGTTTTGCCTCTCCTCAGACCTTGCTGGATTCCCCCAACACCGGCTGACTTTGTGTGTGCGGGCTAACATCACAATATTATACCGGCCATGAACATGAATAGGCGACTGACTCTAAAGCAACGCATTTTTGTGCGTAAAAGCCGTGTTCACACAGAGTATATTCAATAGTTCCCTGGTGAAGTACCTCCTTCCAGATTTACAATCCATTAGTTTATGAAGAAATTCTAAACCACTGATTCTGTGCTAAACAAAGAACAAAAGCTTAAATGTACAATTTTAACAGAGGAACAGTTCGACAACATAGGCACAAGTCTGAAATGTTCACCAACAAAATGCATCCCAAAATCAACACAGCAGGTGGGAATTTCAGAGTCTTCTGTACAGAGAATAACTAAATTATTAAAACTAAAACCTTATAAGTATACAAGTGTCCATTCCTTAAAACAAGGTGTCCCAGTGTCATGAATGCTTTATTGTTAATGGTTTTTTCAACAGTGAATGATGATTTAATTGATCCACAGCTTCTGTTTTTTACCAATGAGGCGTGGTTCCACCTAAATGTTCGTATTAACACTAGTAACATGGTATTGAGCCTCTGAAAATCCACATTGCGTTCAAGAAAACCCTCATTATGATCAAAAAGTTGGAGTTTGGTGTGCTGTTAGTGCTAGATGCATAATCAGTCCAGTATTTTAGGAGCAGAGTGTTATATATGGTTTACGTGCAGAGTTTATTTAGGAGCAAAGCCGGCTATGGCTCACCCAATCACACACAGGCAAATTGCTGTGCACCTGATAGGCTTTAAATGAAGAACCCTGTAGTATAAATTTGCAAGAAATATAGTAAAGAATTACTATATAACTCAATTCTGTGTAGTTTAAGTATCTTCATATTCTTTGCATTACATTTTAAGCTTTTGTTGAATCTTGTATGTCTGTATTTTTAAACCTTTATGCATCCTGGTATTATTTTTTTTTTTTGATTTGATGTGTCCTTCAACATGTATAATTTTTCTATGAATGGAATAAATACAGATACCTACAAATGCTCCTCTTTTCGCTTGCATCTGTTGCAAAAATAAACAAATTGCTGCTATTGGCTAAGGCAGTTTACCTAGTAGACTTCAATTTAGCAGTATGATGCATGGCTTCATTTACTAAGTGATTGTTGAATCTGTCACTAATATCATCAGGAGATTTAATTAACAGTTCATGTTTTTTTTTTTTTTTTTTTTTTTTTTAGTCATGTTCTTATTTGCACATAAATTCACAGTTTCAGAATTAACCATGAACTATGAGATTTACATTGAACTGTTACATTATTTGGAAATACATAAGTTATTGATGTGTCTAATACCATGACCATGATATAATTAGACAAAATTGATTTGAACTAAGTAATGGTCAGGTGTCTACAAACCCATAATGTCAACAAAAGACTCAGTGTATTCTACAATACATTCAATTACTTTTTTGATATATGTCCCCCCCCACAAAATAAAGCAACTAACAACTTACCAAACAACAAAGTTCATTTGGATAATTGGAGGCATCCTCACATCTTGTAGCAACAAGAAAACACTTAGATATGCATTCCCTGCAAAATCAACTTGGACCATAACTTTAAGCATTACTACAGAAACTATGAATGCAAAAGTAAAGCTATCAGGAATATTATCAAACAGAAATGCTAAATCATCTTTGAAAAAAGAAGTTCCCATCAAAATATTACACAACCAGAAAGAAATAACTGATATTTTTAACATACTAAATAATCACTTTGTAAATATTAGCTGCACATGTAACCAAAACAGTAACCCATAAAGTCAGATAACATCATGTGTAAAACAGATGACATATTTCTTTCATCTATATATGAAACCGAAATAGAAATAATCAACACTCTTAAAGCTAGCAACTCCTTTAGGTCCAACAAATTTTCCACTGTGCTATTGAAAAAATCTAATGTGTTCCATTCACATGACTTTTTCTACATCTCTACAACAAATTATTGTTAAAAAGCTCATTCATCCATTTACTTCATGCTAGCCAAGAAAAAATTAGCAGAAATTGTCTTATTACTTGTGTCCATGTAAGTAGAAGGGACATAAGGGAGTACCATAGGCTAAAGTGATAGTCAAAGGCTGGTTCTATGTGACTGAAGTTCCTTTATTTGTGTCCATGTAAGTAGAAGGGAAATAAGGGAGTACCATAGGCTAAAGTGATAGTCAAAGGCTGGTTCTATGTGACTGAAGTTCCTTTATTTGTGTCCATGTAAGTAGAAGGGAAATAAGGGAGTACCATAGGCTAAAGTGATAGTCAAAGGCTGGTTCTATGTGACTGAAGTTCCTTTATTTGTATGGACAGGAATTGATTAATTCCCATATGAGAAAAGTATAAGTATTTTATAGCTGACACCAACAATAAGGAATATCTCAAAAAACGATCAACTTCATGAAAAAAATGTATATAGCATAAATTGTGTGTTTTAATGAGCCTACATTTTCTATCAAGTAATTTTTTGTCTATCTCTTATGGTTTACCTGTTATGCAAAATTCCACAAAATTCATCTAAAATGAAGATGTCTTCAGAGGCTATTCCCAGAAAATTCAAGATATACATTTTATTTGTCATGTAAATATTTTTAATATATGACATTTTAATCAAAACTGTTGGAGGCATTTTTGAGAAAATCAAAATTTTGCCATGTAAAGGGTAGTTGGGGGTGGAGGAATTTTCTTGAAAATCGTGTCGCATCCTTGGAAGAATGTGCATGCACACGCGCATGCATACACGCATGCACACTTTTCTAAAAATGCTTTTTCTGCCTTCAGGAGGTTTCAAAACATATATTGCCAGTGAAATCTAGATTTCAAATTTTTGGATGCAATACAATACCTTCTCTAAACACTATGCAAATAGTACATATAGAGAAAGTAAAAATGTACATCCAATCTGAATACTGCGTTTGTGAAAATCTTCTGCATTTATTTTCTGAGAGCCTTAAAATCACAGAATTTACACCTGTCCACAAGAAACATAATAGGATGGATTTGAATAATTATGGACCTATTTCCTTATTATCAACTTTCTCATAAACTTAGAATATATAATGTATTATTATAAACATTTTAGATCAACATAATATTCTTACCAGCTACCATTTTAGGTTCTGTAAAGGTGTTTAAATTTGTAATAATCTGCATTCTTTACTAAGCAAATACACTTTGCAGTAAATAATAAACGGACAGTATTAGATTTGTTTTGATCTGACCAAAAATTTTGACTGTTAATCATCAAATATTAATTTAAAGGTTTAAAATGAATGGATAATGAGATTTGCCAAAGATTGAATTATCAGAAGAAAGCACTATGCTGAAATTAACAGTAGGTATCAGATCAAAAGAACAAGTCATTACCTGCAGAATAGAGCAGGGACCTCACAAATTCTTTTATTCATGATTTACCTAAAGCTCTCAGCCCATGGCACACTGCATATATTTGCAGATGATACAGATCTAATTTGGGGGAAAAATAAACAAACTTAACACATGGGTAAACTAGAAAAATGACTAAATTATAATTATAATAAATTATCCAAAAATCTGAATAAAAATCCTACATAAACTGGGTAATTTTCCCCTCAAAGACACAGATAACGTTTCAATTTATAATAACTCTGCAAATGAAGTCAATAACACAAAGCCTTATGAGAACCAAAACTGCTTTTAAAGATCACCTTGAGCATTTAGTCTCAAAGGTAACTAAATTGGTATTTGCCTTTAGATATTTAACAGCATTACCATCTTAACCTTAAAAACAATCTACTATCACTATGTAGAGTCAATACTCAGCTATGACTTAACATTTCTGAGGTTCTACTAGTAACTTAGAGAAATTTGTCAATTACAAAATAAGAACATAAGAAATTATAGTTAAAAGTCCCTCTTTGCAACTGTAGTTCACCAGCCTTTAAAAAACCAAATATTTTACATCTTCCATACCTATATTTTTTGGGAACTATCTGGTATAAGAACAGAACAATATTAAAAGAATTTAACCCATTTAGGGCCAGTTGTACGAACTTGGAATAAACCTCTGTTAGTCGTTATTCCATGATTATGTGCAAAATTGTGTTGTACGACAACGGAATAGAGACTATCAAGGGAATAAACATGGAATAACTTATTCCGTGATTCCTTGCGGGGATAAGCCGATATTCCGAGAATAGAGTATAAAAAGGAAAATGGCCGCTTGGGTACTCGGCACAATTTTGACCCATATAAACAATTCATTTCCTTATAATATGTTTTAAGGACATATTATACCTAAATACAATATTTTGTAGAGATAGTCTGATAAATGAACACGGCTATAATGGAATTAAAGTTGAGAAATGATATCACACAGACAACTTGATGGTTATAAGATAAATATGAGAAGAAGATAGTTAAAATAAAGTTTCATTTATAAAAAAGTAAAATCTACCTACAATATTATCATCAAAATACCTCTATTTTATGGAAACAATTAAATTTAATCCAACCCAAGATAAATATAAAATAGTGTAGTGCAGCAATTCACCAGCACAATGCATAGCATTGTAAAGAGTGAGGTTACGTTTTATTGACGAAATACAAAGGATAGGTTACTTCTACGGCAATATGCTTCAAAACGTAAGATAACCACAAGTATTAATTTTAAAATGTTAAAAAAGCCATTACATACAGTGAAGCTGTCAATTTTATTAAAATCTGGACATCTATTTCCAACACGTGCTTCACTTGGTCATGGTGTAGATGGAGCACCCTGCTGTACTCCATCTATACCATGACCAAGTGAAGCACGTGTTGGTAATAGATGTCCAGATTTTAATAAAAACAAGTATTAATGTTAGCGACATTCTGTACTATAATCAGATTTTGGAAGCTATGTGCAAGTTTAAAAACTATAGCATTACAAGCTTTGTGATGTAGGGAGGAGATGCCCAGATTAAAAGACGCTATCAGAGCTCATAAATCTAAATATATTATTTTACAATAAATTCATAATTTTTCCGTATTATATGCTGTAGGTTTAACACATTAGAGACAATTTTGATTGAATAGAGAATACTTTCCCTAAAATATAATGTTCTCAGTTTTATTGGTTTGGTTGACAATTTCTAGCTCTTGTATTAAATATTGGCATCAGCAAAGTGCGAACTGTAATGGGAACAGTTTAATGCACTATTCGACATAACTACTAATATTTCTGTTGGTTAATGATACTTATATAGCAAATTGTTTTCTATTTTTCTTGGTGCAATGATTCAATTGTACATATCTTAAGTTGATAGTGGCATTGGCAACACTAAAAAGTAATTTTCAAAATTCACTTACTAAGTATTTTAATAAATAAAATACAGAAATGAGGCTAAGTGCGTTTTGATCACTGAAACGGAAAGATATCATATATCAGCACAAGACACAGCTTTGCACATACGGTAAGGTTATATTCCCATACTCCTAACCTATCACAAGAAGTCACAGTATACGTATGTGTTTATGTTTTGTAAAATGTATAGCAATTCTACATCCGAACACGCTTATGAACATTCATAATGATTTCATAGTACCGTAAGTAGTTAAAATAAGAAATAATACATAGTTTAGGAACAGCTGATTGTGAAAACTAAGAAGTTTTCAGCAAAACAAAGCAGTAATTACGTATCAAGTTGGCCACGAATGACTCGCAGCATAGCCAACATTAGTTTTAAATCTACAAACAGTTGAATAGATATCTAAGAAATAAAATTGCATCATACAACTCGTCACCACATTTATACCATGAATAGTGTATTCCAAGAATAACTATTCCATGATTTATTCCGAGTTCGTACAACCGGCCCTTAGAATTGTTGTACTAAGTATAGGATGCTGGAAGTGCTGTTACAAAAACCTGAGTATATTTTTTCCCCAATGTTGTGTATTTAGTTCTTGGGGGCTTTGTGAACACAATCTATATCAGAAATGAGACTGTGCAGTTACACACACCAGTCAACAGAGCATTGTTTAAAAGCTTGCATGCAAACAGTAGTATGTTGGCAGGTAAGCTAATTCAATTGTTATTTTCCACACGCACGCATGCACCCACCCACTGCCGTTAGTGAAAATTGAAACACCAAGAAAAAATTTCCTGAATAACTCCAAACTTGGTGGAAGTGTAGAAGAGTGTGCAAGCAATAAGTGATTGGGTTTGCAAGAAGATGGGGGGGTACACATAGGCTGAGCAGAGCCCTGTCATGTCGGTCTGACAAGATCAGTGTTACACCAAGTGTAGTCAGTGCAGATCTATCAAACAAGGTGAAAACAATAAAGTGAGTGCCAGTATGCCTCGTCGATGTCAAAGGGAGCCATATGAGCATGTGAATGAGTTTAAATGGGTCAGAATGACCGGTCTCCAGGAAGCAAGTTTGTCATACTGTGACATTTCGGCTTGTACAGGGCATGCTGCTATGACAGTAATGGGTGTGTGGAAGTAGTGGATAGAAGAAAGTCGTACATAGTGAAGAGCAGGTACTAGACCACGGAAGATGACCACAACACAGGATGACCACCATTTTGTCTGCATGGCCATAGCGGACCATACAGCTTCATCCACAGTATTGGCTCGATGCTGGAGCACTGCAACAGGTGTGAACTTGTCTGCATCAACGGTTCGCCATCTGATGTTGGTTGGACTGGTTGCACACATGTCATTATATTGCCTTCCATCATCCAGGAACCACAAGCTCCTCCAACTGCAATGCGCACTGAACAGTGTCACTGGGGTGCTGAGTGGCAAAATATAGTCTTTTCAGATGAGTCCCGCTTCAACATGTCCTACAGTGATGGCTGTATAAATGTCCGGTGGTACCGAGGTAAGCAAAACCTGGAGGGCTGCATTGTAGAGCAGCATAGGGGACAAATACTAGGTGTGATGGTTTGGGACGCCATTGGTTACAACCGATCGCGCCTCCTACAAATTGAGGTCACTTTGAACAGCAACCAGTACTTACAGGTGAGCCCAAGAACTCCCCTTGATGCAGGCATCTCCACAGGTCACATTTTGGCAGGACAATGCCCAGCCACATATTGCGAGGAATGTACAAGCCTTCTTCGAAGAGCAATGGGTACCACTGCTTTCCTGGTCTGCACATTCAAATGACATGTCACCCATTGAACATGTCTGGGATATGGTTGGTCAGCACCTGGTGTATCACAGTCCTCCAGTAACCAGTGTCACGAATTTGTGGGCTCCAATACAAACTGCATAGAGGGAAATCCCTCAGCAACTTTATCAGAACCTTTTTGATTCAATGCCATGGTGTATAGCAGCTCTAATTGCAGTGCATAGAGGCTACACCAAACACTGAATATGAGAGCTCAAAGGAGTGGTATTAAATTAATTGCATTCATGAGTTTCCTTCTTGGTGTTGCAATTTTCACAAACAGTAGTGTGTGTGTGTGTGTGTGTGTGTGTGTGTGTGTGTGTGTGTGTGCACGTGTGCGTGTGTGTATCATACATACACAATCATTTCCACCTTACATATATATATCTATATGTATATAAAATGTAGAAATTATTAACTTTAATTGAAATATGAAAATAATTCCGCACACATTTTAATATGTTTTGATATGCATGCAATTATATTGTGTCCTATTTATAATATATTTGGATCATACAGAATTTTTCTTTATATGTTACAAGGTAAACGCAATGGCAGCTTTGTTATCTTTGGAGGCATTTGAATACTTTCAGTCATCTGGAATAACAAAGAAGAAGAAAATGTTAATATAGATGAAGATAAATGCTTCACTTACCATTATTCCACCATCTCCAGATGCAGTTAGTGACTGAGGATATTGATGATGAGGCTATTGTGCTGTCTGAACAAACTACTGACAACCCTAGTGATATTGCAGGTACCATGGAAATAATGTTACAAAGGGATGAAGGTGAGTCTGTGAAGAACAATGAACCATCTCTACTATCAGAAAAATGACAGAAAATAAGAGTCAGTCTCCTCAATATTCTGAAACCCAGAAGTTATACCACAAAATAGGATACAAGAAATAAAATAGGCTCTTAGAGAAAAAGATTTTTTACGATGTTCCAGATGTACTCCTCTCAATGACAAATAACATGTTGGACAATATATTGGAACAAACAATGCTTTATAGCCCACAGAAGAATGACCACATGTTCTTGCTTTCTAAAGGAGAGCTTAAGAAATTCATTTTACTAGTTAGTGATTATCATACCTTGTCTAGAGAGCAAATGTATGGAACTGAGTCCCTGATTGGAACATTGGAATTGTTGCTGAAGCTATGTACCAAAACAGATTTCAGTAAATAAAAAAGTATCTGCATTTCAATGACTACAACATTGATATGGAAGACAAATATTACAAAGTGAGGTCAGATATGATTTACCTATAAATCTCTGTTGATGTATGGGGTTTTCTGTGAAAATCTAACAACAGATGAAAGAATGATGAAATACTTTAGCAGACATACATTCAAGATGTTTAAGAAAAGGAAACTAATAAAATTTGATTATAAGTTCTGGATGCTATGTAGCCATAATGGCTATCAATTCAATATGATATCATACCAGGGAAAAATAGAGAAGGGTGATAAACCTTTCTCAACAAGAGTTGTAGAAAGGCTCACATCAGTCATTGAACAACCCAGTGAAGAATTAAAGGCTCACGAATAACTGTTCTAATTCCAGAATGCATCAAGTTATAAAACAAATACAAGAATGGAGTCCATATTATTTCATTCTTTGATGTCTGCTTACAGATTCCAGAGCTGAGGGAAGAAGTGGCACTTTGCTGTTTTTACAAATATCCTAGACACAATGGTGTCCTGGACACTGTACAATTGCAGAGCTTGGATCATATGACCTCCTAGCCTTTTGAAGAGAGTTGACTGTCTTCCTGCTGAAGAGCCATGCTACACCAAGACCATCAACCAGACCACAATCGAATTGCAAAATGTATAATTCAACAATGTAGGACATCAGATTGCAAAATATCCTACTGGAAAGCAGCTTCGGTGTGCATATTGTTCGAAAGTCAACCACTATTTATATAAAGTGCAAAGGAGGGCTGTGTGCTAGATGCTTCTGAGCCTTATCACAAGGTGTAGGAAAAAAAACATAAGCACAATATGTAAAATGATGCTACCTAGAAACATGTAGTCCCAATGTCCTGTGCAGAGGATGGCCTGTAACTTTCTTCAAAAGTGCAATATTTATTTTTAAATTCTATTTTTTATGTTCAGGTTTTGTTGGGTTTGTATTGAAAATTCTGAAAATAAATATAAGTTTGTATCTTGGCTCTTAATAGGTTAAAGAGAAAGGGGGAGGGGACACAGAATACCATACTTTTCTTATGAGATCAAAAAATCATATTCATCTCTCACACAATGAGCTGCAAAAAATCTAAAATCTGTTGTTCACCAAGGAATAATGTCATAAAAACACTATGTGAAGGAACAGCTGATCTTAATGATATTAAATTAGGAAAGAAAGTAGAAGGAAAATTATTCAAATAAGTATTATTCTATTTTATAGTTTATTAAAAATCAAATTTTAAATTTCTTTTCAACTTTCAACTACCAGCTAAAGCACCTTTATAATAGGCCATTTATATTAATGAAAAGAAGGTAACTGTAAATGTATAATTTTGAAGCTGCTTGGCTCCTCCCTGAAGGACAAAATACCCACGGAGAAAAAATCAGGAGTATATGCCATTGATTGTCAAGACTGCAACAAGAAATACATTGGAAAGACAATAAGAAACCTTGAAACACGCAATAAAGAACACAGAAGACACATCAAATCAAAACAGCCAGACAAATCTGCAGTAGCACATCACTTTTGGGAAACTCACCATGAAATAAATCCGAACATCAAACTATTGAAAGAACTTTCGAATCCGTTTCAACTAACAGCTTGGGAAAAAATCTATATTCATAAATACCGCCACACACTGATGAACATGGAGTTCCCCCCTAGGGATTGCTTAACAAGTTTCATCGCCCGCCCAACAGATGTCACCACAACCAACACATCCACAACCACAACCACAACTTGGAACCCAAACCCAAGCAGTAGTGGTTCAACAGCTGAGGATGCAGGCAACGGTCCGCGAAACAATTGTCCTACTCATTAAAAGTAAGTGAAGTGTGTGTTAACAATACCACTTTAATTAATTCAATAAGGTAACTGCTTTTATTAATGTTACTTAGTTACTGTTTCACTATATGACTGCATCTACAATGGCATTATTGCAACTTTTGTTATCCAGTGTGTCCCAATATTGAAATACATTCTCAAATTGACTATATAATCAAATCTTAATTTTGTATATTCAAATTAATTATTTTATTGTATACAAGGTCTGTTCAAAAAATTCCCAAACTTTGTCCACAACATTTTTCTACACTTACCTTTTACTTATTGCTCATTGTCTCCTTCGAAATACTCTCCTCCACAATTGATACACCACTCCCAATATGGTTTCCTCTTTTGGAAGCAGTCTTGGTATACTCTTTCTGGATTGCGGAAAGTGCCATCTGCAAATTTTCTTTATTTTGTCTATCACTGCAAATGTATGTCCTTTGAACTTTGAGAATAAAAAATAGTCCACAAGAGCCAGGTCTGGAAAGTACAAAAGATGAGGCAGCACATTGATATTGCTTTTTGTGCAATAGTCACACACCAACAGGGACCAATGTGTGGGTGTGTTATCTTGATGCAAGAGCCATGAATTGTCTTGCCTCCTTTCAGGTAGTTTCCTTCTCACATTTTGTTGCAGGCATCGCAACAAGTCCTGATAGTACCATCGATTAACGGTTTGTCCCTGTGGCATGAATTCATGATGAACTAATCCTTCAAAGTCAAAGAAAACTATCAGCATGGCTGTGACATTTGACCTGACCTGATAAGTTTTTTTTTTTTTGGTCTTGGAAAAACTTTCCCAAACCATTGTGAAGATTGAACATTGGTCTCAATATCATTACTATAGACCCATGTCTCATCATTAGTTATGATTCTCTTAAGGAACATCTCATTCTCATTTGAGTGATTCAAAATCTCTTTATAGATTGTGAGGCGATGGTCTTTCTAGTCTTGAGTCATGAGCTGTGGGACGAACTTGGTGGCAACACAATATATTCCAAGATGCTGTATTAGGATTTCATTACATAATCCAACTGAAATGTTATATTCTCCTGCAATCTCTTGAACAGTCAGACTTCGATGGCATGCACAATTTCATTGGCATACCTGACATGAGCATCATCGGTAGATATCGAAGGAGGTCCTGAATGAGGGTCATTTTTAACTTCTGCCTGGCCATTTTTAAACCATGTGAACCATTCATAACACCAAGTAGGGCTTAAGAACGCATCACTATAGGCTTCCTGCATCATTTGGTGTGTCTCTGTAAAGATTTTCTTGAGTTTCACGCCAAATTTAATGCAGATGCGTTGCTCCTCAAACTCTGCCATTTCAAAATTTACAAACTGTGTAACACAACATTCTACTCAATACAGCACTGAATAACAACTAACAGACATGGAATAATGAAACTTCCGGCAGTTATACATTAAACACAGGCATGTGCAAGGATGCCAACCGCATTTCACTCTAGCACTCCATTGGCACGAAATTACGAATGTTCCAGTATTTTTTGAACAGACCTTGTATATTATTTATAGCACGTCACAATGAAATCGAAAATTGCACCAACTTTTATGGTGAATAAACTATATTACTAAACTCAATTTATGTTGTCTTCTTTTTTGTTGTAAATTTACGGTCTTGAGTGATTTAACAAAGCCAAAAGACAGGCTAAACTCTGAAACTTAGTAACCTTAAGACAAAATGGATTGCAGAGAGAAAGAGAGACAGAGAGAGAGGGAGGAGAGAAAGAGGGAGGGATAGAGAGGGAAGGTGAGGGAGGGATAGAGAGTTGGTAGTGTTTAACGCCTGCTTTAACTACTTATGGCACCGCAGGGGGTGACACTGATGATACATGAATGATGATGGAGCACCGGTGGAATGCGATGGCAGGGGAAACCAGAGTACCTGGAGAAGACCCACCCCAACACCGCTTTGTCCACCACAAATCTCACATGCGGTCGCTTGGGATCAAACCCCGGCTGGGATAGAGAGTGGGAGTGAAAGGGAGGGAGAGAAAGTAGGAGTGAAAGGGAGGGAGAGGTTGATGGAGGAAGGGAGAGAGAGGGAGTGAGAGGGAGGGAGGAGAGAGAGCGAGGGATAGGGAGAGAGTGAAATTAACTGGGACTGCCCCTCCTTGGAAGCCCAAAAATAAAGTAAATTACAATTTTAATAACTATATCTTAAAATGTGTGTTTCAGATGGGAGTGGAGAAACAGATGGTAGAGTTGCCACATCACATTTGGTGCACATCCCATACCTTGAATTTGATTGCCACTTCCGATACTGCCAGCACATCATTCATTGGACAGGTTCACCATCCTGCCATGGCCAAATTTTCTGTATTGTGGAATGCTTCAGAAATGCCAAATCTTGAGAAGAAATTTTGTCTATCTTAGGTCATAAACTTCTGTAACCTTGCATAACCTGCTGGAACTTCTTATATGATTCACTCACACAACTATTGAAATTTTTGAAAGATTAAGTTTGAAAATGTTCAAGCATAAATTGAATATTTAAAAGAATACACAGCTGTTTTAAACCACTTGCTATAGCGATAGACCATCTGCAAGGGATAACTCATATTACGGCAAATTCTTATCAACCCTATTTACTTTAAGAATTAAGTAGAGAGAGTTTGAAGAAACACATTTTAGGTACTGTGATTCCTCTCGTGCGAAGAATCAAGATGAATTTAAAGGCAAGTTTCTATAATCACCTTTTGTTCAATTCTGAAGTGAAGCTGCGTGTGTGCATTCATCTTTTTAAATTGAGATGGTTGCCAACCGGTACAGATGACATAAAAAAGAAAATTCAAAATATTGTGATGCATGCAGCAAAAAAGTTTCATTCTGCACCTTCTCCTGCAGAGGATGAATTTTCATCAGATGATGAATGGTTTACATTAAATGAATCCAAAAAGTCAAGCAACAACAAAACTGGGGATACAAAGGCCATGAAAGTAATGCTGTTCCTTCGAGATAAGTCCAAGCATCTAAAAATGCTGCAGGCATATCCATCAGCGCAACAGCTGTTTCTAAGATACAACACTAATAGTACTTCCAATGACACCCTGTGGTTATTTTTTTTTTGCAAGATTTATCACAGTCCAAGGAGGCAAGCCCTTAGTGATGAACTTTTTGTGAAGTTAGTGTTTTTGAAAGGAAATATATCATTAATATTGTAACCATTGCTTGTTCTCTCTGCAAGTTTTAATCATTGTTTTGCTTCATGCAAATTTTGAAAACTAATTCTGATGTTTATATTTACAGGAAGACACTTACCTAATATGTATTATTATGGTTACTTAAATATTAAGCTTGATAGTAGTGAGTATAACATAATATTATATGCAGTAGCTAAGTGGTTTTATTTTGAGTTGTACTTTAAAATTTGCTCTTATTTTAAAAGTAATTAGTATTTAAAATAATTCTGCCATTGTATTTTTATCCAAATATATATAGGTGTATTTTTTCCAACTCTGACCATTACCCATGTAGCTTAAGGGTCCTGATGTTATGGAAAGCAAGAGTTAAACTTGTGAATCACCATCTGAAACCTCATGCTTGTCACCATGATAATATATCTCTTAAGTTATATGGCTAGTGAATTGTCAGAAGTAAAATTAACTTCATTATGACTTAACTCTCTATTAAACACACGTGACTGTCTGCCTGAAAGCTATATTGAGAGCAAGAGTAGCACATACATTCTGATGGTATAGTTCTGCTTCGCTCCACTTCAGACACTCATCTGCATTGTACACTGCATGTCATTTTCAGGATACTGGATTTGATTTCAAGTTGCAGTTGAAACTGTTGATAACTTTTTCCCTAAAGCATTTATATTCTAATCAGCTTCTCCCACAAGATTTTAAGATAGACTTCAGCATGAACAGTTTGCTACTTCTTGTGAAAGAGTATTTGGTCATATCTTTTAGTTTCAGCATTCCTAATAGAACAAAATGGTATGCAAAGCTCAAAACAATTAATGTTCTCACTCCTGAATATTATCTGTTTTAGTTCTTAGGGTGGATCTGCTTTTACAATCTTGCCTCAGATCAATCTTTGATCTATTATAGGTTGCTGTAACAAGTGTAGATGGGCATTCTTTTCTTACAGTGTATGTTATTACTTGGTTTGGTCAGATAAAGAGATAATGTATTGTCTTTCAATGCAGTTGGTTTTCTTAAATTTAGTATTTTCTTAAATTTACATAAATTTGGTAATTTTCTTAAATTCCAATTTACACATATATTTTTTCTCTCTTTTTTTTTGATCCACTAGTTTTTAATTTTTAAGTCTGATAAAAATAAAACAAGATTATCATTGCTCTCTGAAAAAAATTGCATTTAATGGCACTGCAAGTTCTTTTTGTTTTATTTTAAACATGAGCTATAGATATAGCACCTCAGCTATAGACTGTTTTGAATGAGGTAAATAAATCTCTCACTATTCACGTTACTATCACCAGTAGAGGTAGTGATGCTTGGTTCAAGTACGTGACAAATGCTGACCTACCCTTGCCTATCTGCTATGGTTACTGAATCACTTTTTCGTTCCCATTAATGATCCATCCATTTCTGTAAACGTCCATTCATTTCAAATATTGCATGAAGGTAGCAGCTGTCACATAATAGAAGTATTTGCTTATTTTTTTTAACAGTGGTTTTTAAATAGCTAATTAACAGGAAACAATACAACTCTTTAAATATGCATATATGTATATATTTGAAGATCATTTGTATTTGAATGCTTTTGGTTTTAGAAGGCAAAGAAACATGGAAATACTAATGCAAAGTCCTGGCCCACCTTCTATTAAATTAACGACTTTTCTGGTCAAAATCAATCCCTATTACCAGCTCCTAACAGTTTAAGACACTGTTAATCACTGTTTCAAATCCTGTTTACCTGTAAATAAAGGAAGTCTGAAAGCAGTGCATGCAAGTAAGAGGGTACATTTCTCCTACCAATGTTTGTCTGCCAACTAAAATCAAAAACCTTAGAGAATTATACTATAGTTTTGGATAAAACTACATTTTATTACTATTTTATGATTACTGGTAGCAATCACTTTTAAAAAGTTCACAGTAGTGAACCACAAACAAAAGAATGAAAACAATTTTGTAACACTTAATCTTATGCCCTTAACATTTATTATCTAATAATATTTGGATTAATTTTTTTACTTCATCAATATAAGGGCCATTTATGCATCTGGAAGAAAAATGTTTTAATAGTGCTGAAATGCATTACCTAATTTTACCAAGTTATCATGTATTAGCCAGCACCATGGAAGGACTTTGATTTGATGTCTCAGGTACCAATTTGACCGATTTTGACTCTATGATACAGAACAGGAAGTGTTCATAGTCATTGAATTTTGCAGTATATTTTTAGTTTCCTATTTATTCATGCCTTTATTTAATTATTAAACAGTGAATGATGTGTACTTGCTTAAATTAATTTAAAAAATCTTCTTGTGCAGGCCATTAATATCACAAAATACTTGTTAGCTTGGTTATGTATTCTGAAAGTAGCTTAAAACAGTGATGTGTTCTAAACCATTAATTTAAAAATCAGTTGACAGTGGAAGCACAAGCACTTACTATTGCTAACTTAACATATTTTGAGAACAATCTGCTTTTTTTGTCAGAAATTGTTAGACTTTTTCACTGTGTTGTTTTTGGCCTGTTCATGGTGGCAGAACCTTGTGGTGGTGAAATGCATATCCACAATCGATATGGCAGCAAAAATGAAAATTCATTACTCAGAATGGTGTTTAATGATGAAAATCTTTTTCTAAATGTCCATTTCTGAGTATATTTGGTTGAGTTTAATTATGTCATGTTTGGTATATACATCACAATTGGATACTTGCAAAAAGGTCATCATTACACAGTCTTAATTAATGAATTGTATTTGTTGCCACCAAGCTCACTATGGAAACACATTTCACCACCAAGATAGTGTTAGTAGCAATAACAACAGCACCACATGCCAGTCAGATAACGTCTGACAATGGGAGCAGAGTACAGTCAAAACATATTAAGTTAATAATAGCAAGTGATACTTGTTTCCATGGTTGACTCATCCTCAACCTTAAACCTAATATCAATTAAGTGTGTAATGATGACAATAATTTATCTATATATTATGGCCAAGTCTAGAAATTAAAAGAAAAATAAAGTTAATGATAATAGTTTTCTAGTTCTATGAGCAAAACACACACGTCTAAAAACATTTTTCTTAAAATCTGCTCTTTTCTCATGTTCTTTCATTAAACTGTGGTCACTTACACATAGAAATATTGTGTGATCGCAGCATTGAGAATATTTTCTTTAACAATTTAAACAAGAAAAGGAAACAAAATTTTCAGACGGATCATTTTTTTTTATTTTTTTCTTAGTTTTTCTTTATTTTCTTTTTTTTTTTTCTCTTTTTTTGTTTTTTGTTTTTTTTTGTTTTTGTTTCTTTTTGAATGAGCAATTCTGTTAAGTTTCAGGAGTTTATTGGGGAGAGAAGAATACTTATAACATTTTGTCTGCATGTATGTATGTGTATGTGTACATATACATGTACCTAATTTATTTTTTAAAGTACATATACACACAGACATACACAGATTTACATATTTTAAATGATAAAATAAGAGATGCTTTCTCTTTTGACTTCATTGTAACGTATACTTTTTATGGTAGGTATGTGTATATGTGTATACAATATATAATATATTAATTTATGTTTAGCACTCAAGGAACTAGGTTTCTCAGAAAATGCCTGTCTATACCTCAGTTATTTTATAACCTTTCTATTCACCACTATACTTTGAGTATTTTTCTATATGTACAGTGTGTACAGTGTTTTAATAGAAAAAATTGACAACACTACATAAATTTAATCTGAGGGCAGGCCGGCATATTTCTTACGTATACATTGACCATAAGTTTTTGTTATTGAAACTTATTTTGGCATATGAGACTTGGCTATAGCCTCTGAGCTGACACAGAAAGCTTAAATTTATTACGTAGAGTATGGCATACTTATAATCACTATTACCAAGTTGAGTAAAAACTAACAGCTGTATCACTTTTTTATGAATGCTTTTGGCTTTGACAAGAGAGAAAATCTTTAACAAAAAATAACAAATATAAAAATTCACTTGGTACTGCTTCTGGTCTACTTAATTTACCAATCTATAATGCATGAGATTAAGCTTCTCATATCGTAGAAAGCAATGTATTAAAGCTGCAGTTCCTTTTGGCATTATTTTAAATTGTAATCTGTTATTAGTACTATGGACAATAATTTAAAGTATCATAGAAAAATAATGGTTTAAAGCATTGCAAACTGTAACAAAATTTTATGCTGCGCAAAAACTACTAATACTACTTACTTCCTTTTCCTTTCAGTGAATAAAATGTTTCCAGAGTGTCAGAATGCTACATTTTCATGTTCAAAAGTTATAATTCACTCTAGGATCATGGCACTGTTGCTGAATTGCAAATGGTTATTTAGCAGTAAGCTAATAAGCTTGATTAAATTCTTGAAAAATAGAGGCGATCCATTAGCTTATATGTTCTCACCTACATTTTAGTACAAGTGAAGATTTCACTGTGTTGACAGAAGTAATTGGAGTAGTTCATTTGACCGTGAAACATTCACAAAAGTAGTCAATTTTCCATATTTATGTATACCTTCTCTCTAGCTACTCCACTTCTGCTTAGTATTGAGCTGTTAGTAACAGTTTTTAATAACCATGAGAAAACTTCACTTCAGAAGAGAGCATAATAATGAGCACACATCTCTTGTCTGATTAACTTCTCAGTCCATGGCATTCCCAGCAAACTATTAGATATTACTTTCTTTCCATGCACAAACACTATGAGAAGCCTCAGTCTAGAAGCAATGTAGGAGCCAAGGACAAAGGGGTGACAGGCAGTATGTGTCATTGTTGCTCTGATGAATCAGAACTAGCCTCTCCTTCTACTTTGGCCCCATGTGACACATTCTGCTCCTCGGCTTCTTCTTCTTCTTCTTCTTCAAATTCATCCTCATCTTCTTCTTCATCCTGACTACTTCCTTCACTATCTTCTGAGCTCAGCACTGTAGAGCTTATTAATGATGAATCTACAAAGAAAAGAGAAATTATAAAACCTCTGCATTATGTACAATCAGAAAAATGCATTAAATAAACGTCAGAATCTTAAGACACTTTGTCAAGGTTAAAACCTCTCAATCCTTTGATGCAATTATTTTCTTGGCAGTATGCTTGCTCTGACACATTATATTTAGACAAAAATATCTCAATTTCAAGTTTAACAATATTCTCAGAGGAAAATATATTTGTTACCTTTGCACATATGAAAATCTGTAAATCCTAAAAATATTGTTTTCAACACCATATATTAAAAACATTTCAGATAATTAATGCTAGGAAATGTTTTTGAATTTTTCAACATTACTAATAATTTGATCATTAAACATATTATTCAAATGCTAAGAAACTTATAGAATTTTAATAAAATCTCAGAAATACATAATCATAATATCAAATGTTGTTATGGATCAGACTACATATATAATACAAATATGTAAATTCTGTAGTATGCATATGCATGTGTGGGAACATGCATGTGGAAATAGATTGAATACCCCATAGAGCCTTGCTAATCCGAACCCTGAAATTCGAAATTCTGAATAATCTGAACAAGAAAGTCACGATTAAAAATATAATAAAAAGCCTATTTGTAGTGTAAAGAAAGGATTTTTATTATAGAACTGGCAAACTCATTATCGAAACTACACACATCCAAATTCAATAGCCAATTTTGTAGCACTTTCCCTGCTGTCAAATCGCTTAAGCACTTCCAGTTTTTCTTTTAATGCACAGGAACTGTGTTTCCATTTGGTTGATATAACACAAACAAGTACCCGTTCTTCATTAATTTATGAAAGAAAAAATTAACATATGTAGAATAACCACTAGCTACAGTAAAACTAATTGAACCATGCACCTCCTCTATTGCTACTTCCTCACATTCCAATGATATGTAGCTGCTAACCCTATAGCTGTAATTATATGCATGATTTTTTGTTTGTTTTGTTTATCGGATACACGGAACTTTTCCAAATCTGAATAGACCACATCCCCAATTAATTTGGATTAGCATAGTACAATAAAGAAAGAAATTAACCTGAAATTTAATTTATATAAAATTATATTGACATGTCTAATATCATGTACAACATATAACTGGGCCAGAAATACAATGACATAAACAGAATTTAATTGACTTAAACTGTATGATGTTAAAGGAACTCTGCAAATTGGAGGAGAGCAAATTATAGAAGACAGAATGAAGTGCAATTAAAAGTCAGAACATCCTTGCTAAACTAAGCTGTACAGCTACACATTTTACATTGTCATTACTGAACCATGACTTGAAGCTTTCCTGGCGGCGGTATGAAAATAACTTTTCTCGGGCTATCAGCCAGGTGAATTCTGGAATAATTTCCAAGCTTTCAAGAGCTAACGTCGCTCTCATCTTCAGGGAATGATGTAGAGACTCCGGGTACGCCTTATATATGGTAGTCCGGTGGGGGGGACCGGCCAGATGCCGCTCTGTGATTGGCCCGGGTCCGGCATGGGAGGCGTTGACTAGTAACCAATGGTCTCCGTTGCTGGGACGGACTGCTCTGATTGGCCCGTTGCCAGATGTGAGCCTGTATTAAAACTAGGGCTAACTTTTGGCAGTTTCACAAATCTTTGCGAGTGTTTGCTGAGCACTGAACTCCAAATGCCATTCACCTGCAAGCCGCTGTCTCTGTTGATGTTATTTTCTTCGTATTTAATAGCTATGGCTTCTTTGATGGAGCGGTCCCAAAAGCTTGAAGACTTAAACATGGTGGTTGTGTCGCCCAGTCTCGGTCTGTGTCCTTCTTGGATGCAGTGCTCCGCAAGACCAGATTTTTCTGGGTACATCAGGCGGATGTAGCTCTCATGCTCTTTGCATCTTTGTTCAATCGTTCTCCCCGTCTGTTCGATGTAGGCTCTACCACATTCACATGGAATGCGGTATACCCCAGGAGTCTTGAGGCCGAGAGAGACTTTGACCTGTCTTAACATATTTCGAATTTTATTGGGTGGCTTGTGTATAGTCTTGATGTTGTATTTGCCCATAATTCTACTCAGTTTACCAGACAAATGACCTGTATATGGGAGGTAGGCTTTACGTTGTTTCTTCGTGTCTTGTGACTCATCTAGCTGGGATGCATTACACTGTGCACAGTTTGTACTGACAGCGGCCTGTTTTAGTGCCTTGTTGATGCTGCTCTTTCTATATCCATTTTTCTCTAGGCTGGTTCTGAGATACTGAAATTCTTTAACGAGGTTTTCACTGTCTGAGATGGCTACTGCTCTGTGTGCAAGCGTCGATAGAACTGTGTTTCGCTGAGCTGGGTGGTGGCAACTGTTTGCGTTTAAATATAGATCGGTATGTGTGGGCTTCCGGTACACACTATGGCCCAGGGAACCATCGGGCTTTCGGCGTATTAATATGTCCAGGAATGGTAACTTCCCTTCCTGTTCAATTTCCATAGTAAACTTGATGTTTGGATGCTGACTATTTAGATGGTTCAAGAAGTCCTGTAGCGTGTCTTCCCCGTGAGGCCAGATGACGAAGGTGTCATCCACGTATCTGTAGAAGGCAGCCGGCTTTAGAGTGGCTGAATCTAAGGCCTGATGCTCAAATGCTTCCATGTTAAAATTAGCTATGGCTGGTGAGAGAGGAGAGCCCATGGCCATTCCATCTGTTTGCTCGTAATATTGTCCGCGGTAAAGAAAGTAGGTCAACGTGAGCGTGTGCGAATAATGCAATGGACCTGCTGGGTGAAGTGCGGTTCTAGGAGCTGGAGAGAGTCCAGCAGCGGGACCCTGGTGAACAGAGACACCACATCAAAACTGACGAGTAAATCACTCGGTTTCACCCTTAATGTTTGAATCGTCTTTACGAATGCTGACGAGTTGACCACATGATGAACCTACTCTCTCCAGCTCCTAGAACCGCACTTCACCCAGCAGGTCATTGCATTATTCAAGCACACGCTCACGTTGACCTACTTTCTTTACCACGGACAATATTACGAGCAAACAGATGGAGTGGCCATGGGCTCTCCTCTCTCACCAGCCATAGCTAATTTTTACATGGAAGCATTTGAGCATCAGGCCTTAGATTCAGCCACTCTAAAGCCGGCTGCCTTCTACAGATACGTGGACGACACCTTTGTCATCTGGCCTCACGGGGAAGACACGCTACAGGACTTCTTGAACCATCTAAACAGTCAGCATCCAAACATCAAGTTTACTATGGAAATTGAACAGGAAGGGAAGTTACCATTCCTGGACATATTAATATGCCGAAAGCCCGATGGTTCCCTGGGCCATAGTGTGTACCGGAAGCCCACACATACCGATCTATATTTAAACGCAAACAGTTGCCACCACCCAGCTCAGCGAAACACAGTTCTATCGACGCTTGCACACAGAGCAGTAGCCATCTCAGACAGTGAAAACCTCGCTAAAGAATTTCAGTATCTCAGAACCAGCCTAGAGAAAAATGGATATAGCAAGAGCAGCATCAACAAGGCACTAAAACGGGCCGCTGTCAGTACAAACTGTGCACAGCGTAATGCATCCCAGCTAGATGAGTCACAAGACACGAAGAAACAACGTAAAGCCTACCTCCCATATACAGGTCATTTGTCTGGTAAACTGAGTAGAATTATGGGCAAATACAACATCAAAACTATACACAAGCCACCCAATAAAATTCGAAATATGTTAAGACAGGTCAAAGACTCCCTCGGCCTCAAGACTCCTGGGGTATACCACATTCCATGTGAATGTGGTAAAGCCTACATCGGACAGACGGGGAGAATGATTGAACAAAGATGCAAAGAGCATGAGAGCTACATCCACCTGATGTACCCAGAAAAATCTGGTCTTGCGGAGCACTGCATCCAAGAAGGACACAGACCGAGACTGGGCGACACAACCACCATGTTTAAGTCTTCAAGCTATTGGGACCGCTCCATCAAAGAAGCCATAGCTATTAAATACGAAGAAAATAACATCAACAGAGACAGCGGCTTGCAGGTGAATGGCATTTGGAGTTCGGTGCCCAGCAAACACTCGCAAAGATTTGTGAAACTGCCAAAAGCTAGCCCTAGTTTTAATACAGGCTCACATCTGGCAACGGGCCAATCAGAGCAGTCCGTCCCGGCAACGGAGACCATTGGTTACTAGTCAACGCCTCCCATGCCGGACCCGGGCCAATCACAGAGCGGCATCTGGCCGGTCCCCCCACCGGACTACCATATATAAGGCGTACCCGGAGTCTCTACATCATTCCCTGAAGATGAGAGCGACGTTAGCTCTTGAAAGCTTGGAAATTATTCCAGAATTCACCTGGCTGATAGCCCGAGAAAAGTTATTTTCATTGTCATTACTATTCTAATAATTATAAACCAATATTAAAAACAGCTAATAGGCCATCATCACCATTACCATCACCATCATCATCATCATCATCATCATCATCATGCCTACCTACCTGTACTTCAGTGGTGGCAATACTAATGAATGAATTTATTCACTAACTTCTCCTTACTTAACATTAAATTTACGAATATATAAACATCTCAGAAACACTTTTGTGAAAATGCACACCTTCAATGTTTACATAGATTTATGCGCACGCGTGCACACACACACACACACACACACACACACACACACACACACACACACACACACACACACACACACACACACACAAATTGTTTCAGGGCAGAGATATTGGTTGCAAATGATAAAGTTTAATGTAACATGAACCATACTCAGAATATTCCAAAATGTTGTGTACGTGGGGAGATGGGATACACAAATCAAATTAGGCATGCATGGAGCATTAAATAGTTTTGTTGTCTTGGGGTTGCCGTTGAATCATGGTGGGGATTAGATGTGTTCAGTGCAGACATTTTACAGGTGTGAAAATTCAGTGGTAATAGAGGAAGCGTGGCAGATGATGGAAACGAAGGAAGAGTTTAATAACTGCTATGCTAAGGAAGAAGTATTACATATGGAAGTGAGCATTGCAATAAACAGACTGGAACAGAAGCAAAAGTCAAATGTTTGGAAAACCAGGCAAGAGAAACAATATTGAGTTTGTGGGGTGTAGGAAGAATAGAGAGAGACACGAGAAGAATGAAAATATTTGTGCATCAAGTGGTAGCCCAACTAGGTGATATGTAACATATGGGCACAGATCATATGTAGAAAATCGGTAAATGAGGAAACAGAAATTTGCCAATTGTGTGCAAATTAACCTACTGTAAATTTAAATGGGAAATACTGCAGAACAGAAAATGCATTAGTGGTGCAGGAATAAACACTGTGGAAGACCTTAGTGCCAGAGTTAGGCATGAAAGAAGTATCCTGAACTGACACATGACCACAGCGTGGTGATAAGGATGCCATAGCATTCTTCAATTTGATAAGGTAGTGATCAATCACAGAATATGGGTAAGGCTTGAGCTGAAGCAGCTAGAAGCACATAGGCTGGACATACCTAAATGTCAGGTAGCAGTTGTGGCCAAACAAACAATAGAAACAGGAAGGATCACATCACCTAGCAAGTGCAGGAGGGCATGACAGAGGTGTAGCAGTCAGAGAGAGTGAATGGAAACCAAGGCAAGTTACACAAGAAGAGCTCTGTTTTAAATATTATTCCAAGATGGTTCTTACTATGCTTGCCAAAGGCTACAAAAGGAGGACAAAGGAGTTACTGGGAGGAAAAGTGAGGTAACTGAAACCCTCCTCAAAATAGGTTGCTAGAATGTGGAAGGTCATATGAGTAACTGAAACTTAAGAAGCTTTAAAGACATGCACAACATTTTTTGTATGATAGAAACACAGTTTGGCCCTAATAAGTTAGATTTTAAGGCTTTTTATGTTTCTAGCTGGAGTAGTACAATTAGGAGGAACAGGAAAGATGACTGGGCAGGGAATATTAATATTGTTTAAAATTAACGTGGGGGGATGGGATACACAAATGGAATTAGGCATGCATGGGGCATTATGTAGTTTTGTTGTCTTGGGCAGAGAGAACTTTTATCACTGTTTATAATGTGTCAAATGCTAAATGTGTAAATGTGAAAAAAGTGCTCATTATACAAAAAAAGGTAATAAGAATGATGGCAGAGGAAACACGATCAACTCACTGCAAACCACTTTTCAAAATGTTTGGAATTTTACCATTAGCCTGTGAATATATTCTAGCCATATTGTCATTTGTAATACATAACCCAGAAAAGTTTACAAAAAATACAAATATTCATAACAAAGAGACCAGACATAGGCAGGACTTACATAGACCAACAAATATTTTGCAGTTATTCCAAAAAGGGGTTTACTACAAAGGGATAGTTTTGTTTAATTTACTTCCCTCTTCTATAAAAGTATTGCAAAGTTTAGATTAGAATTAAAAATATACCTTGTTACCCGCACCTTTTAGACAGAGAAGGATTTCATTCAGTCAAAAAACATTGGTAATAATGTAACACTGTAAATATGATAAACATGAATATTTTAAGAATGCACATGTATGAGTAAGCTTTTGGAAATAGACATATAATTGAAAATTATGCAAAACTGACACCTCTGAAAAATCATGTCATAGTTTTTATTTGAAAATAAATGTATTAATAATGAATAAATGTAATCTTTGATATGATCTACAACCTAGGGTTTGGGCATGGAGTCTAAACTCATAATAGGATATACAGATTGCAATGTGTGTATGTGCGTGTGTGGGTGGGTGGGTGGGCAGAGGGATGGAATGGGATGTACCAACATTTCTTGCATATTTAACAAAAAAGTGAAAGATATATACAAAATGAATTCTAATACCCTGATTTCACCTAAGAATAGCAAATAAACAAATACAAAAATCACTTAAAGATCAGGTAATATTTATGCTTTTGTGTGCACAGAATTTAAAAATGCATTGGAAAGGCAGAGTCAGACTGAAAAATTCAATCCCATAGCTGGAATTTTAACCTCCGATTTCCCATCTCCATCTATTTGCTCCAACCACTGAGCAACTATAGCAAAATGCTGACAAAACATTAAATTCCCAAACTGACACACCTTTTTTGGTAAACCACAAGGACATCTCAAACTATTTTGAGATGACATACCCCAATGTCAACTTAGAATGTCATAAGTAATTCAAGTCCCAGTTTAACCAACCATTAGGTCAATTGGTGTTAACTGTTTTATCCACATTAATGCTATGTTGGAATATTACCATGGTAGTTCAGTGGTTAGAGCAACTGGACAGACACTGAGAGATCCATGGTTCAAATCTCAGCTATAACAATGAAATTTTCAGTCTGAGTCTACCTTTCCAACTCCTGCTCTGCATACAGCTTGGTAGAAAATACATTTAATTAACAATAAAAATTTATTCTTTTTTCTCATGTCACATAAGGTTTTTGTTAAATAGTGCAATCCACTTTCTCTAATGCCTTACAGGGTGGGTGCTTTAGCTTAAATTATGTAAACATAAACTAGCAATCTATACAATTGTTAATAGAAGTTTTCAGTTTCTTATATTATTGATTTTATGATAGTTCCCTTTATATTCTTCCCAAAGATATATCATTGCTCCACCATTCCTCCTCATTACTACTGACAAAAACATAAAGAATGTGGTGACTTGGTAATCTGCAGAATTTTTTAAAGTAAAGTGTTGCACTGCATTGTGTTTTCATATGTTAATTTTGTGGTTGTGAATAACAATTCTTTTAGCAATTGTAAGTATGTTAAAACAGATTTGTGGTTAGTAAAATTCATACAAAATGGCAATTTACAGCAATGATATTGTGTCACTTATGTTCTCTGTATTATTTTGCCAAGTGTGTGGTGCATTTACTACAAAAATAGAGTACATATCATGCAGTGTAAGAAGGCAGGTGTGTGCTGAGGTAGCTCCCTCAAGTGAGAGAAAGAAGGCAGTAAGGTTCATGGCAATGAACTCAGCTCTTAGATAATTGGAAGACTTGGAACAAAAATGAAGCAGAATATAGGAATGAAAAAGGAAGAAAAGGGGAGCAAATAAGCAGAAAATTGAAGGAAATCAAGAAGGAGATGGAAAGTTAGAAGAACGTTAGAGAGTATGGATGACAAGAGCAGAAGGTATGACTTGGTAATTTTGGGGATACATGGAAAGAACTGGAAGAGATACAAGAAGGGAGGTAGGTGACTTTTGAGTAAAAGACTAGGAATAAAAGTCAGTAATTATACATTTTTTGAAGCTTTAAGATTTAAGAAGAGAAGAGATAAAAGGAGTGTATTAGTAAAATGCATTAGTGCACAAATGGATTTTATTGGAATTAGGCAAAAAACTGAAAGGTGCAGACATCAGGGTACCAGGAACCTGAGTTTTGGCAAAGGAAACTAATGAGAAGGTTAATAGGACAAGGAATAGTGGCACACAAATAGATTTTATTCTAATAAATCAGGCAAAAATATTCAAAGATACAGACATTTATATTACTAGGGACCAAATTTTGGGCAAAGGAAGCTATTGAGAAGGTTAATAGAACAAGAAAGGATAGTGCATAGTCAACAAAAACTTCCACATATTCAAGACGGTAAAGTGGCAGATGGGATACATGAAAGAACAAACGCAATGAATCAGAAACTAGAAAAGATGACGATGCAGGCAAAACACCAGAACAGTGCAATGACATGTGAAGGGAATGGCCAAAGGATGCAACATCAGCAGCAGGCAGCCATAGCAGGAATGCAGAGTGGAGAAGTTGGCAGAGAGGACAAGGTAGGAGAAGAGAAGCAGGATCATGCATCAAAGAGGGGAAAGAGAAGGCATGGAGAAGAGGACAAATAAAAGGACAAGGTCAAAGGGAAGAAGGGCGTATTACAAGGAAGGAACAAAAGAAAGTTGAACAATGCATTGAAAAGTTAAAAGTGTGGAAAGAGGAGAGAGGTTAATGGCATACTCAACCAGAAGCTAGCAAAAACAGGAATCGATAACCATATAGTATCGTGGATTTTTTGAAAGGGAAAACACAAAGAGGTAAAGAACTGTCAGAAGGGGGTTTTGTAAGTTCAGGTGTACCCCAAGGCTCAGTACTGGGTCTGTTACTTTTCCTTATCTTTGTTAATGACTTAACTATAGATATTAAATGCCAGATAAGATTGTTCACAGATGATTGTATTACTTACGATAAGATCTGAAATACTGTGCATTAGCCCGCTCTTCAGGATGACTTAAATAAATTACAAGGGTGATTCAAATATAAACGGTAATTGTTGCATATCACGGAGGAAGCAGTTCAGAGCTGGGCGGTGGAAGGTCGGTGGGTTAGGGAGGGAGAACTAGCCTTGTTAGCTGCTTCGCTAGGTTCTGGCCTCAGTGCAGCCATGAGTAAGCAAGAAGTCCCTTCGTCTGTTGCGCAACACATTATTATCAAGTTTTTAACCAAGGAAAGAGTTAAACCTTTGGAGATTTTAACTTGTTTAAGGGTACAGTTTGGGGACACTATACTGTTGCAGAATTGAGTGTTTACTTGGGTGGCCGAGAATTTGTGGAAAAGGAAGGTCATGCTCGATGCCCAAGGTCAAGTCTCATAGATGACATCATCCGTGCTGTTCAAGAGCATATTGAAGGTGATTGCTGCTCCACTGTCAAAGAAATCTCATCAGAAACTTACTATTGCCAATTGTTAAGGTCTGTAAAAGCTGCCTACTGATGCAAAAGACGTCATATGCCCATCCTTCTCCAAGGCAACGCTACGCCTCACACCATCAATTTGACAATGGACACAATGGTGGACATACATTGGGAAAACCTTGAACACCCTCCCTATAGTCCAAACTTGTCCCCCCCCCCCAGACTATTTTTTGTTTGCAACCACAAAAGATTCTCTTGGAGGGAAACATTTTGAAAACAACGAGGATGTCGAGGAGCATGTGTGCAATGGTTGGCGACACACCCTCAAACTTTTTTGAAGAAGGAATGTTCAAGTTTCCAAAACGCTGGCAAAAATGTGTAGAGTGTGAAAGAGGCTATGCTGAGAAATGCTGATGAAGTCACTTAGGTATATATTTAATCAATAAATATTTTTAACAAAATTACCGTTTATATTTGAATCACCCTCGTAAGTAGGTGGGTGGCCACAAACAAAATAGCAATTAATGCTGGAAAAAGTAAGTCCATTATTTTAGTAGAACTAAGGGGGAAGTTCTTCATAGCTATCATATGGGCAGGGAACAAATTCAACAGGTGGACATTGTGCTTGTCAAATAATGCCAGATGGGAGGATCAGATAAATTCTACATCTAAGAAAGCGGGGAAGACATTGCACTTCAGAATGAGAATACTGAAAAAGGGGAGCGGAATCCCTAGAGAAATTGCCTAACAAGTCCTTAATGTGGCCAGTTATGGAATATGAAGTAGCACGCTGGTACCCATACAGGGTTAATCAAAGGGATTCACTGGAAAAGATGCAGAGAAAGGCTGTAAAATTCATAAAGAGAGGTAAAGATTTTGGGCTTACAAAAGGCGAAGAGAATGTATGAAAGCCGCTAAAAGTTAGGCGTAAAAGACATAGGTTAGTTGCACAATTTAAAGTTTATGCTGGTCTAAATGCATGAGTGGATGTCAGAAAGAGGTTAGAAAACCTGGCATACTACAGATGAAATGATAATTTATATAAAATTAAGGGTAGAAGGTACAGAACCGAGGTAGGAACATTTTCTATTATTAATAGGACCATTGAAGAATGGAATGAATTACCTGTCTGACCTTAAAGAACTTTAGGGATAATTAAAAGAATATAAATGATAGACAATTAATTAAATAAACACTGAGAAGTAAATAAGGAATTGTAACTATTAATATTGAGGCTACATAGTAACTGTTTATAAACATGCTGGTAATTGACATTGACAGTATTGCTATACTGAATTTTGTACATTTAACTCTGCCGCTGGGCAGCACCCAATTGCAAAGAGGAAAAAAAAACCACACACACACACACACGCATGCATGCATGCACGCACGTGCATGCGCACACACACTTAGGGGTGAAAGGAGGTATATTGTGCAATCAGGGAAAGAACAAAGAGGGAACAGATGCATCACAGTTGATAACAAGGCAAAATAAGAGGTAGGAAGTTGCAGATAAGAGGGAAAGATGGTTCAAGTCAATTCAATTCTTTATTCACCTTAGAAATTAATTCAATGCATGGTTTCGTCAATGTGTCACATACTATGTACAATATGTACACAAGGCACAGAAAGAAACCAGCACTGTCTTGTTCCATACATCGCATTCCTTACTGTTTGTAGGGTACTTTATTACGTCTTGTTTGTCAACTCATTTGCTAATAGGAATAGCCACCTCCCTCAACTGGAAGCGAGATTAATGCGAATTACAACAGTAAGCTACAACCCCTCCTCCTTCCCCAATTAGAGTGATGGTGGGGCCAGCGGATATCAGAAGGCACGCCCTATAAATTCCCTACAGACAATCAGAAATTTGATGTCTAATACTACTTGTGCTCTGTGTACAAGTAATAGTCAGTAATAATTCTTTCATTTTATTTAAATTAGAAAAGTTAGTTTGCCAAAACTAAAAATGTGTAAATACAATATAACTACACTTTGATGTTAATTTACACTACAGGTTATACAGTTATCAAAGAATGCCTTCTGGTACATCACTTACTGAATTTGTGTTTCAATAAAATATGTTTTATTTCCTTTCTAAATCTGCATGCACTGAGATCAACTAGTCCTCTACCTAGTTTGTTATATAATTTAATAATTTGATGGTCAATGAATTTTAAATTTTTGGAGGTTTTGGTTAGAAAGATGGATGTGATTTGTTGTTCTTGTGAAGTAATCATGATATTCTCTGTTTGTTTTAAAGTCCTTTATGTTATTATGTATAAAGCAAACAGTTTCTAAAAAATACAAACTTGGCAGAGGAAGTATATTTATTTTATCAAAAAATGGACGGCTGGAAGTATTATAAGGTTCATCAAGTATAATTCATATAATTTTCCTTTCCAGTTTAAAATTTTTGTAGATTATTGAGTGTAGAACCCCAGAAAGGTATGACACAGCTAAGGATAGACTGTACATAGCCATGATAGATAGCTTTCAAGGCTGTGATGGATTGTTACTTAAGCTTCTAAATGCAAATACTAATTTGAAAAGTTTTGAATATAAATATTGTTTATGATCCTTCCAGCTCAGCTTTGAATCAATCATTATTCCTAGAAACTTTGTGCAGAAATGCCATTTTTGAAAACAGAGATACTTGACATCTCTTTATAGGGGGAAGAACTAAAATTTATAAAAGGTATTTTGTTACAGTTTCAAGATAATTTATTAGAATTTAGCCAATTTTCAAGTTTGATTATCTTACTCTTACTCACTTGGCCCTGTAATTGTGTCCTACTGTCATGGGAGAAAAGTAGATATGTGTCATTCCCAAATAGCACTGTGTGGCATTGGTTGAGAGCCTTGGGAAGATGGTTAATAAATAATAGGAAAAGTAAAGACCCCATTACTGAGCCTTGTGCGACTTCACATTTAATAACTTGCAGATTAGATCTAGTGGAGTTTATTTCAGCATACTGCTTTCTATTGGTTAAATATGAAGTAATCCAATTCTTTGCAATTCTTCTTATACCATAAATATTGAGCTTACTAATAAGTATCTAATGTCAATACTGTCAAAGGCTTTAGTAAGGTCAATAAATAAACCTAAAGCTAATTGTCTATTATTGGTAGTAGTATTTTGTTGGTGAAAAAATACAGAGCATTACAGACTGACATGCATTTTCAAAAACTGAACTGATTATTGGCAAGGATGTTATATTTATCCAGAAAGTTGATAATTCTATTGTAGACTATTCGTTTTACCACTTTGACAAAGTAGATAATAAGGAGATAGGCCTGTAGTAGTTTAAATCTGTTTTATTATCTTTTTTGTAGACCAGTGTACTTTTGCAGTTTTGAATTGCTCAGGAAATAACCCAGTCAAAAGAGAGGTATCCAATATGTTTACAAGAGGTGTAGTTAAATTGAAGACACATTTCTTAAATAATTTGCTAAAGAAATTGTCATGCCCAATAGAGGCACTGGATTTCAGATTACTTACTAATTGTCTTATTTCACTTTCATTGGTGGGTGATAAAAATATATCCTTAATTTTGTCTATATGAGTCACCTGACTATGTACATTATTACGATTGTCTTTTGAGCAATTAATATTTACAAAGTGGTCATTAAAAACTTGAACTATTTCTTCAATTTTAGTCATTTTGTTCTGTCCATGTTTTAATTTGATTGGTGGCTGTTGTTTTGAGGATGATTTTGTTAGTTCCCTTTTAATTAAGTTCCAAATCGCTTTGCTTTTGCAATCTGCATTAATGGTATATTTGTCATTATTAAATATTTTTGCGGCATATATGGTGTTTCTTAAAATTTTGCAGTAGTTTCTGTAGTAAAGTTTAAAGTTTATGTCAGATGTAGTTTTATAGGTGCTGTATAGCTTTTTTTTTTGTTACAACAGGATATGATTATGCACTTAGTTATCCAATTTCTAGGTTTATGAATTAATAGTTACTTCATACTTTTTATAGGGAAACATATACTGAAATAATGATTTACAATACTATAAAAGGCACCTAGTTTGTCATTAACATTTGTTTTTGCATTACACCTCACCATGATCTTTATTGAGTTTTGCATTAAACATATTATTAGATTCACTAATAATGTTAATATATTTATAAGTTTTTTATCTTTTGCACATTGATCTGGATAGTTAAATTTAAGCAGTATTCGATCATGATCTGATATGGCAGTATCAATTACTTTAACACAAAATTGAAATATGTTTATGTTAATGCAAATTGATCCAAACATGTATGTGAATTTTCAGTAGTCCTTGTGGCAGTTCTAACTATGTTTGTGGTACCACAAGATGAGATAATATTTTTATATTTACTGGCCTCTTTGGAGCATTTTAAGAAATCAATATTAAAGTCCCCAACTAATATTAGGTGTATACCTTTAGATTTTAGTTTACTTAATAAGAGTTCTAATTTATTTAAAAATACATCAATGCTTCCAGTTGGTGCTCTGAGTTCACATACAGTGATGGTGTTACAATACAGTAATTCAATGACACTGTGCTCAAAGTGTTTATCACAGTTTATATAATTTGTAAATGACAGAGCTTTGGTTTTATGAGCTAAATTAGAATGGACTAGGATAGCACTGCACCATTTCTGTACTCAGAACGACAAAAATAACTGATTAGTTTATAATTTTGTATATTACAACAGTTTAGTTCTTCTGCCCTAAGCCAGGAAAGTCTACATTTAATAATAGTTCATATGCATTAATTTTATTTCTCATGCATTGTGAATTTTGTAATAGTAGAATATTCTAAGTACAGTAAAACCTCGTTAATCCAGACCAATTGGGGCTCAAGGTTGTCCAGAATATCAAAAGTCTGGATTAAGTGAATTAAAAACCACAGGAAAAAATTGTGAATGAAATTAAGAGTACTGTATAATTTTATTAGAACATAAGATACAATAGGCCCACCTGATTTTAATTACAGATTCTTTATTTGTTTGGCTTTAAGAAACTATCAATTTTCTTTTGTGGTCTATAACACATCTCTTACACAATGAGATGACAAAGACTCCTCATATGATGGTAGTATGTGGAAATCTGTATATTGTCAGTTTTCTTGACAAAGTCTATTACACAATTGAGACGCTGTTTAACCTCATTTAATTTTACTTTCGACTTTCTGATATCCACATCCTCAGCCTCAGATTTGCATCCCTTGCATTGCTTGCACTTTCCACAATTTCTTCATGATGTGATAGCCTGGATCATCTTCATCTCCGTCAAGCCAGTCTTCAATCTTGTCTACTGTGAAAGCTTTCTTGCCACCCACAACCAGTGTTTGGTGAAAGTCATTTAATTCAATTACATCGGTGTCTAATTCAACACTTTCATCATACAAAAGTTTCTTTCACGCATTAGTCAATGTAGAGTTTGAAATGCTGTTGAGTACACTTGCAAAATTGAAAATCATGGATCTAAAAATCATACAATTTTATATTCTGAAGTATTTTTTTCCATTTATCTTCACCGTCCAGAGGCTCTTCAACTTCAAAAACTTCAAACAGGAATTTCTTTCTGTACAACCACTTTATTGTGTAGATAATTGCTTTGGTCCATGAGCTATATCAGGGAAGTTGTGTTAGGTGACAAGAACACACATTTGATCTTACCCATTCGACACTGCACAGTTTCTTTGCATCTGGATACATAGGTGCATTATCCAATAGGATTATGGCTTTCACATCATTTTGGTTGAAATTTTCTTGGTGTCTTTTTATTGTAGGTACAGCATGGTTGTGAAACCAATCATGGGTGATTTCTGCCGTAAGCCACGCATTTTTTGAATTGTAGTAATGCAAAGGACATTACATTCTTAATAGCCCTTAGTTGTTTACTTTGACCTAAGACAACTGGCTTTAAAATATGGCTTCCATCTGCATTAGCGCATAATGCAGAAACGCTTTCTTTACAAATTTTTTGTCCAGGAGTATTGTTTAAGAATTTGGAGGCTCACGTGTTCTTGGGCAAGGTGAGCCAAAATAGACCTCTATAATCAGCATTATACACAAATCTAACTTTTCTTTTTGATTGCTAGATTTTAGTTTCTTTCTAATGTATCAGCATTTACACTCTCTCCACATATTCTTTGTTCACTATGTTATGAGGCTTGCAGAATCTGTATAACCAGTCTGAACTATCCAAAAATCCATTGATACCAAGTTGTTTCGCAAGATGTTTGGCAGCAGCTTGAATTTCAACACCTCTCACTGCAATTCTGCTTACACAAAATTGTTTGTACCACTTGTGTGTCTCGTCTTCTAACTTTTGTTCAGCTGGCTGTTGCATTCATTTGACCTGACAATTTTCCTCATTTACATCACATTTAATCAAAAATGATAAGAATTCATCCTTTTTCTTTTTTATGTCTGAAAGTGTTTGTTTTGCGATTCCATATTCTGCACATATACACGCAACAGTGACACCATTTTCAAACCTTTTGGTAATTTTCAGTTTATCGTGTATGGTAAGCAATTTATGCTTACATTTCCTCGATAATATTGTAAGTTTACTAAACGACCTTATGGACTCGATTTATTTCTTTAGCTTAATGACTGAGAAAGGTAAGTGTTAAACTAACCCTTCTGACAAGAGTTGCAAGCCCTATCGAAGTACAGCAAGGGTGTGGGAAGGAAGGCAGCCTAATGTACCATTGCCACTAGTGTATTCCTAGTATTCCTAAGAATTTCCTATTGTATAGTCTGTGCAAAAATAAAATGGACAATTTCCTTTGGACTTTGTGTTAGTGCAGTACTATAATTTAAGTTAGCAATGTGCAGATTTCTTTTTTTTTTTTTTTGTAAGAATGGTTGTCCAGATTAAGCAAAATCCAGTTTAAAGGGGTCTGGATTAACAAGGATTTGCTGTAATTATTAACTGAATTGTTTGTTTCTCGCATATTACTCAGTTCCCTGTGATTTTTAATACTATGGCTTTGATAAGAATCTGAGTTTGAGTCAACTACCTGTTTCCATTCCTTTCTGGTATAAAAAAGCCATTAATATAGTTGCTGCTAGTGCTTTCTTACCTTTGTTGTTGAAATGTGGTCCATGCCTAGTATAAAGTATGGTCCACTTTGTATGTACTAACTACTAACTACACTATGATATCTTTTACAGAAAGTTGTAATGTTGATATTAACCTTTTCTACACACTTATGAAAGGGGGCATCAATCACAATTTCATGTCTGTTTGGAAGCTTAACAACTACTAGGTTTGTCTTGGTTAATTCTGGGATCACTGAGTTCATACTAGATATAACACAGTCCCCACTGTAGCCCTTGTTGAGGTTCCTCCAATAATCACCACACAATCTTCTGATGAGAAGTCCTCAGTTTCTTTCACTGCCGAGCTTACTACTTTTGCTGCTGTTGCTCCTGATCTCACTATAGCCTTAGCTTCCACTTCTTGCTCCATTTCATTTATTATAACTGCAAGTCCTCTGGCATGACTATCACCCAATGTGAGCATCTTCTTTTTGTTTTGCATGTACTTCCGTCTTGTCACCATGGTGTTTACTGGAACTGAGTTACTAGTTTTTTCTGGACTGTTGTTTGGGTCTGCATCAAGAACATTTAGAATTTCAAATCTATTCATAACTGGAATCGAGAAGTCTTCCTTTTGTTTATTGGTTAAATAATATTCTGATTGTCTGTATGTTATTTTTCTTTTTTTGGGACCACTTTCACTTCCAGAATTTTCTCTTGCTTTAAGAAAGCACATTTTTGAGCACTGTATTATTATTGTGAGTCAGTTTTGTTTTCAGAATATCTCTTTCTTTGCGCAAGTTAGTAATCTCTTCAAGCACCAATCTTAAATCGTTATTAAGCGTATCTATTATTGTGTGAAGTGATGCTCCATTTCTCTCTCTCATATATCTTGTTGCATGGATGCTGTATTCTTACCTTGATTTTGTATCTCACTTTCACAGGTATCCCCGATATTGCTGCCTTTTCTAGTATTTGTGTAGTAATTTCCATGTGTACTATTTCCATTAACAGTCTTTCTTGATGTTATCATCGCATAATTACCTGTATTTTCACTTATACTTGAACACATACTTTGTCTTGCTACTCCACACACAGTCATTTATACCTAAGGCCAATGGAAAGTACAGTGAGAACAAAGTATGTAAAAGGGGTAAAGACAAGTGGAAAAGGATAAGGGACTTTGGCAGGAAAGTCCCAAGAAAGGTGTAATCAAACAATAATAGAGCAAGCTGATTAACAGGGTAACCAGAAACAGAAGTACAAATAGGCTGGGAAAGGGTTTTTAGGAGAAGGAGGGGTGGGATAAGAACTAAGGCAAATGCAGCATAAATAATGTGAAAGAAAAGAGAAAGGTAACATAAAAGTGATAAAAAGACTAGAGGTGAAAAAACTGGTAATGGAGAAAGGGAATGTTAAAGAAAGACTTGAGCAAGCTTATAGTAGGAAGTAAATGACTAAAACTGAAGAAAATAGGCAGAGTACAGGACAGAAAGAAGAGAAGCAGAAAAGGGGGAAAACAGGAAATTCACAATAAGGTAGTAAACAAAAAGGGAAACAGAGGACACAAAATCTGCCGCTTTTGTAATGATCTGTAAAAAATGTAAAGGGCTGTCCAATGACAAGAAGAACTGGATCTAAGTTCAGAGGGCAGCCCAGGTTATGTATGATTTGTACAAAATAAAATCCATTTCAATTCATATTACAAAAACTTTAAGAGAAAATATTTATCCTGAGATTAAACAAGATTATAAAATCTACGTTGACTCTAAGGTGGGTAAGGACAAAAATGACATACCTATGTGTGAGGTCAGATCAAAAAGTAACACACAATAATTTTTTTACAAAAAAATTTGATAGAAAAAAAATCATAAATAAACTTACACCTTTTACCTACTTTTCGGCATAGTCACCAACTTTCTCAACACATTTGTCCCATCATGATACCAGTTTCAAATGACCTGTGCATAGAAATCTGTTTCCCAGAAGTATAGCCATCTGCAGCCTGCTGATTTCACTTCTGCATCTGTAGCAAAGTGTTGGCCAGCCAGGAATTTCTTCATGGGACCAAACAAATGAAAGTCCGACAGTGCAAGGTTCAGATTATGTGGTGGATGCTGGAGCATCTCCCAGCAAAAGTTGGTGATTTTCTGATGAACAGCAGCAGCAACATGGGGGCAAGCATTGTTATAAAGAAGTTTGACATCATCAGCATTAATGTAGTGGCATTTGTCCACAAAGAACATGATGCAACTTTACCAAAGTTTCAGTGTAGGCTGCATCATTCACAGTAGTCCCGTGTTCGGCAAAGTCCACCAATAAAATACCATGCATACCCCAGACCACTGTCACAAGCACTTTCCTAGCAGATTGAGTCACTTTGAATTTGTTCTTTACTGGGGAACCAGCATGTTTCTATCCTTACTTGCCTGCTTTGTTTCAGGTGTTTAGTGGTATGCCCACAACTCATCACCAGTGATGATTCCTTTCAGAAAGTCATGCCCTTCTGCAGTGTACCGCATTAAGTGATCCAAGCTTGTCATCTTTTGCTGGCCCTTGTAGTTGTCTGTCAGGTTCGTTGGCACCAAGCAAGCACTAACTTTATGAAATTTCAATGTGACATGAATAATATTGTACACTGCACCACAGGAAATGTTGAACTGTTGTGATAAGGTTCGCAGTTGCACATGTCGACCATTCAAAATTGTTGCCTCAATGCCTCCGACATTCTGTAGGGTTGCAGCTGTTATCAGCCTCCCAGAACATGGCAAATCACTAAAGTGCACACGGTCCTCTTGGAAGAATGCACACCACCTGGAGACATGGCTGCGGTCCATACAATCATTCCCATATATGCCACACATGTCCCTGTGAATTTCACTTGGGTTATGCCCTTTGGCCAACAAATATCAAACCACACGTCTCTGCTCTTCACACTGACTGTAGCATGCATACCATCTTTGTTGTATAGTTAATGCTTCTCTCACCAGAGCTGCTCATGAAACAGAAAAAACCCTCTGTAATGAGACCTTCAAACTAAATTTATGAGAAAAATCAACACTCCAGCTGCAATATCAAGGCAAAAAAAAATTATGTGTTACTTTTCAATCTGCCTCGTAATTATTGTTGGACAAGATATTCCCATTGTTTAAGAGGCTAGTAAAACAGTACTTTCTGTTCTATACCATTTGCTGTCCCCAAGGTATGGGGAGAGCAGGACCATATCTCAGAATGTTATTTCTGTTTAATCAAAGTTTCCTGTTTCCCATAAAAAATAAACATTCTATAATCTATCAAGGCTTTCCTGCTGTTCAAAGGACTATTAAGCATAGTAATTCCCTTCCTCTTCCTAAGATACATAAAAAATGTATCACACGATGGAAGCACTGAACTCTTCCCTTGAGGCTGATACATACTTATTTCAATCCTGACTCCGAATCTGAATTTGTGGAAACCAACTATACTGTCATAGACAATGCTAAATGATCTTGTAGGAGATTTAAATCACACACGATGGGCATCCAAAGTATTAGCATTTTGACTGAAAGAATGGAATCTCTTACAACCATGTAATCTCAGTTTATTGAAAGAGTCAACATAGCTTATCAAAGTATTTTTCTAAAAAGGATAATATTTACTGCAATAATATGCAAGAGCTTATGCGCCAGTTAGGTAAAGAGCATATTCCATTATTAGTGGCATTTCTTTATTAACTCATAAAAATGAACTGTAAAAGCTGCATTACCACATAATGGTCTTAATTATTGCTCAGTACCTATGGCTTATGCAGTAAATATGAAATAAGCTAAGAAATTATAGATATCCTCCTAAAAATAGTAGGTTATTCTTGATCATAAATACCAAATATGTGGGGGCCTGAAAGCTATTAGACTACTGACCAGAATGCAACCATATTTTATGAAATTTTGTTTCTTTTCATGCAAGTGCAACTCATAGGACAAAGTTAGTGGAGTGATGGAGTGGTCTTTTAGACCAAGTTCAGCACCAGGCAAAGGAAATGTTAAGTTCTATTTACTTCTAAACATGCTCAGAAAATTGTATTACTACTGCTCCATATATAGCTAGGTTTAATGAAGAACCTTATTAAATCTATTGCTAAAAATTAGAATGGCTTTCAGTAAAAGTGAAGTAGAATTAAGAGGGTATTTTAATTGGACCTGAAATCTGCAAAATCCTGGTGGATTCTTTGTTTGAGGCAAAACTAATAAAAACAAAAATTGTAGCATGGAATCTATACAAGAATATATGTTTCAGCTTCTATTCTCTCTCTATGTCATTTTCCTCAGTGTTTATACATTGCAGCAGAGAAAGAGAGAGGGCATATTCAGTGGGTTGGTAACACTGGTGTGGGCCAACTAATAATATGATACCATTGGAGGAAGAGGGAAGAAAGGAATATTAACAAAAGCTGAGAGAGATTCTGGATATTGCTAGAGATGCCACAATATACCAACTGATCTCTACTATATGGGAGGCTGGATTTAATAAGAAAATAATTTTCTACGCTTAGTGGTAATACAGCAGAGATCGCAAGGAGAGTGAAAGAGTAGTGAATCAAGCTTTAAAAAGCTTTAGGACAGACAGGGTAGAAGAAAGACAGTAAAGTTTAGTTTTGTTAAAAAACCATACAGGGAGTCAATGAGAAGGAGCAACAGAAGCAGAAAGTCAAACACACATGTTGGAGATGGTGTCCTATGGCTTGGAAGCTAATTTTTGAGGGTTCTGAAAAGGTTTAGGAAGGGTTCTTTAGTGCCTAACTGTATAACATGGGCAGATAAACAGTCAGTTTTAGGAAATATTTAGTAGTATGGGGAGTTGGGGTCATCTCCTTAGTGCAGTAACAGTGTTGCTGCAGTGCAATCTGGGTTCGATTCCCAGTACTGGCATGGGGGTTTTTCCCCTATTGGGAGACCTGGACCAGGGTGCACTAAGGCTCGTGAGGTCCCTGGGGGGCCAATTGAGCTACTTGATGGAGAAGTAGCGGCTCCAGGTGGTGAAGACCGCATTAACTGTCCAGGGGGGATTGAAATGCTGACCACATCTCACCCCCCAATACTGCACCCCATCCATGACATCTGTAAAGGACTGAGATGGGGGACGCAGCGGCCAGGCGGTAGTCCAAGGCTTTCAGTGAACAGTGCCAAGGAGTCAAGGGGAGTTGGGAGGAGCTAAGACAAATGCAACTTCTAGGAGCAAAAATATTGTATTTTATATATGAATGTACCATGCAGGAGTAATTCAGGTTACAAAACTTAAAAGAATAGTATAGCATTTGGATAAATGGAATACCAGCTTAACTATTTAAGAAGGGAATTAGAATTAAAAGCTTTAGAAATTTGACACTAAAAGTATTGAACAAAATGTATAATGTAGGGATATTTCTACCAGAATGGAGGTGGCAAATGCATACCCAATGCATAAAAATGGAGGCATTAACTTTCCAGATAACTATAATGGAATAGCCCTTCTTCCAACAATGAGTAAAATTTGTTGTAGGATTGCAAGTATGAAAGATTGAGATATGTACATTAACAAAAACAACAAAAGATTGGTACTTCAAGCAGGGTTCAGGGAAAAATATAGAGTACAATACTAGAGGTGTACACTTCTACAAATTTTACTGCCTGCAACTGCCTGCTACAGCAGGTAGGTTTCCTGTTGGCCAACTTAAGCATAGGCAGATGGCATTCCTCAATGCTGGGCAATTCAAGAAAAATACTATTATAATACCTGACCTAGAAGCAAATGATTAGAGCAGAATTGGGAAATCTGTATCTCATACACTTGACTGCTGTTCTTGACAGGTTAAGTGCATTACAATGCACAACAGTCTAATGCTTATTAATGTTATTCATTATACCTATGCTTTAAACCGCAAGTATAATAATAATAATAATAATAATAATAATAATAATAATAATGATAATAACAATAATAATATAAATAATAACAATATAAATAATAATAATAATGATAATTATTATAATAATAATAATAATAATGATTAATTATAATAATAATAGTAGTAATATAAATAGTAATAATATAAATAATGTAAATGATAATACATAAATGATGATGATAATAATAATAATAATGATAATAATAATAACAATAATAGTAATATCAATAATAATAATGATAATATAATATAAATGATATTAATAATAATAATAATATAAATGATAATAATATATTATAAATGATAATAATAATAATAATAATAATGATAATAATATATTATAAATGATGATAATAATAATAATAATAATAATTATAATAATAATGATAATAATAAAATAATAATAATAAAAATAATAATAACAATAATAATTATAATAATAATAATGATAATAATAATAAAAATAATAATAATACTAATACTACTACTACTACTACTAATAATAATAATAATATAAATGATAATAACGACGATGATGATGATACTGATGATAATGATGCTGATGATGAAATGCTATATCCTTTTAATTACAGACATTAAAATGTATGTTTTTAACAAGACACATAAGTGACCTCAAGTAATTTTCCATATTATATACCAAGTTTCTTCTTTAACTGACAACTTCAAAACGTTGCTCTGCTAGTTGAATAATGCACATAAAAGGTGATCTAAACTTTTGAACTTGTTCACTACAAGACTTCCTTTTAAACTGGTTGAAACTGACTCCACTCATGCTGGGATGAGGTCTTGTACATATTGCCTAAGCAAGCAGATGTAGGCAGCATTAGGTACAAAACCAATACACCTACATTTGTAAAGAATACATTTACAGTAAAGAGCAACACAGTGAAGCAAATACTGAAAAAGAGGGGAAAACTGTACTGTGCTTTTGTATGTTTTCATAAAGCATTTAACAGCATTGAAAGTCAAGCATACTTAGAAATTATGGGCAAAGGATTTGTCAGGAAAAATTATTATGACATTGCAGTAAATGCACAAGAAAGTTGAGTTTTGCATAAAGTGTGACATGAAAACTGCACCAAAAACTGTGATAGTGTGAAGGGGAGTAAAACAGGTCAGTAATCTCACTGATGTATTACAATTTGTTTTTGGATGATATGCTGGAAATATTAAATACAGTTGAAGGTGATGTGCCTAGTGTAGAAGACATGCCTACATCCATTCTGCTGAATGCATATGATCAAATTTTAATGTCCATATCAATTGCTGAGTTCCAAAGGGAACTTGGATCATACTGTATTATTATAAGAAGTGGGCACAGGAGGAGGAGTGAAGACATTCATAAAGAATTAAAAATCTTCAATCTATTAGAAAGAATCAAAGAAAATCAAAACAACTGGAAACTACATTTGGATAGGATGGATGAACACCACTACATGAAGTTGGTTTTAAAATATACACCAACAGGTCAACAAAACATTAGCAGACCTAAAGAAGATGGACAGAACAATTTAAATGATGAGACTGAAATGAGCCAAAAGGCCTAAACCATGAAAGATGATGCTGATGATGATAAGAAGTGGGAACAAGTACTACAAATTCTGGGGTTATTAAAGAATTTGGCTTACACAATGAAATTATAATTTAAAAATAAGAAGTTAAATACTGGTATTTATGGGGAGACCAGGCACTTCTACATGATGTGTGTTTAAAGGAGCAAATATGGGAAGGGTGGAGTGTATAATGGCAGCAACACTGCACAAGGGCTTAGAAGAAATTTGAATGGTACATTTAGTTTTGTACAAGGATGATGATGATGATGAACAATGGTGTTTAAGGGCACTGAACTTGTAGGTCATTAGCACCCTTATAAAACAAATTGTGGCAAAGGTCAGCTGACAAAAAGCAATAAAAAGGTAATCAGAAATAAAATAATAGCCAAGTGCAGATATAACATCCACTGTACATAAAACTATCCTGGAAAGAAGCAGACGTATATGAATCTATAAAATTACTGGAGCAATGGTGCTAAAACGGAATAAAACAAATAAAGTAAATCCTCATAAATGTCACTCAGAGAGAAAAAAAATAAAACCATAGCTAACAGCCCATTAATATTGGACACGATAAATAAAGTTTAAAGGAGATCCTGATTGTAAAATTCACTTGGGATAAAAATTTAAAAGCCACACCCACCTCTCACCAAGACCTTCACAAGACAGACTGGTATTTGCAAGGAGGAATGTTCGTGTGCTAGAGGAGCACACTCTAGCAACACATGACAGACCAATAATGCCTCCATACAGAGCTGGCAGATAGGAGCAGGATCGTTCCTAATAAGGCAACTGCATAAAATTGCAGCAGCCTATGTGCAATTGAACCAATATCACTTCCTCACGATGAGATATACATGAGGAACTTACCCAGCTAACAGGAGGGTTGTCTTTCACCTTCCTAAGTTTGTTTCCTCAGAGAGCTGACTACTCGTCATGCCAGCATGATAGCACCGCTCTAAACAAATCAAGCCTAAAGTCTTTGGCTGTTACACAGGTAATTTCAACACTGGGTTCTATGGTTGCTGTCTTTGCAGCCAAATCTGCCAGTTCATTCCCTGTTAAGCCAATGTGACTGGGAGTCCAAGCACACTCTACATTCATGCCCAAAACATGCAAAATATGGAGGGGATTCTGAATGTACAGTATGATAGGATGGTAACTGTACAGTTCATAAATGTTCTGAAGTGCACTAAGGGAGTAGTGCACTCATAACAAGGGAGTTATCCAAATGTCAATGGCAAACAAAGAGAATTGCTCGGTATATGGCATACAGCTCTGTGGTATAAATGGACGTGCTACTACGCAAACTGAATGTACAGGGTTTGGTGCCATAAATAAAGCAGAAACAATATGGTCAGTGCACCTACTTCCATCGGTGTATATAAAATTGCAGTCATTGTAATGTGATAAAAATTCTAAAAAGCAAACATGGATACTAGGCCAAATGATAATGATGGTGTTGTTTGGGGTTTAAGGGCACTCAACTGCCAAGGTCATTAGCACCCTTATGATAAAGCTCCTGGCAATAATCTATGATAAAACTGAGTATAAAAATAAGAAACTAATAAAATTAGCGCTAAAAAGATGATAAAATCCAGAGTAAAGTCAATGTCAGCCCTAAAACTAGAGCTAGCAATAAAATTATGCATTGAAATAGCTAAAATGGGGGAAAACAATTAAAACAAAATCTTTAAATAGAGACACGTGTTAAAAATTAAACCTTAAAAATTAAAAACCAAACCAGTCTTGTTATAAGGTACAACAAACTAAAACCTCATGGCAAAAGATATTTGTGATAAAAATTTAAAAACTCTGTACAATTCTCTGTGATCATCAGCCAGGACTTCAGCAAGAGAGGCCAGCATATGCAGAGATGACCAGATGTGTGCTAGGTGACCACACTCTAGCAACACATGATGAGCTAACTGTGTTTCCTTAGAGAGAGCAAAGACAGGAGCAGATTCTCTCTTAAGAAGATAACCATGCGAAAAAACACAGTGGCCTATGAGTAGTCGAGTCAATATTACCTTCTCCTGGCGGGATTCCCAGGTGAAAGGGAGCTCCCTCACCTCCCTAAACTTGTTTCCATGCAGATCTACCACTCTTCATGCTAGCACGAAACCACTGCTGGGCTCATGAAAAGTCTAAAGTCCTCAGCCATTATAGAAAACTGAAACACTGGGTGCTGTAGTTGCCGTCTGTGCAGCCAAATCCGCTATTTTATTCCCTAAAAACCAACATGTCCAGGAATCCATGCACAATCCGCATGTGCAATGCCAGAAGCGTGTAAAATGTGAAGGATATCCTGAATGTGCTGCAATAAAGGATGGTAGCTATACAGCTCACAAACTCTCTGAAGTGCACTAACGGAATTGCTCAGAATAAGGCAGTCACCCAAATTTTGACTTTGAGCATACACAATGGCTCGATAAATAGCATACAGCTCTGCAGTATGCCACGGATGTGTGACTAGGCAAACCGAAAGTATTTGTTGCAGTTCCAATAATAAAGACACATTCAACATCGTCGGTGCGCTTCCATCGATGTAGGTATATACAGATTCTAAAAAAAAAACATATAGACTTCCCGAATGCTATCATTCTGAGATCAATGTGGGATGCAGCACATAAGCAAGGTGAGTGCACTGTCTCTTCCTTGGGAAACTAGCTAGGCATCGCAATACCATGGTTTCGAAGCTCTTGGAAACGAAAACATGTAGGCCTTGGATAAAGTGATAGGTAGCAATAACGGTTGTCCAGCTCAGAAGGGTGAAAAGCAGTAAATGTTGAATATCTAGGCATGCACTTATGCCCACAGCCATAATCTGCTAGAAGGACATAATGCTGAAATCGCAGACGGGGTTCTGCGGATTCGGAGTAGAAGCCTACAACTGGCTACAACTGGGCTGGTTGGAAAGGCTCCAACAGCCAGGCGGATGCCCTGGGTATGGACTGGGTCTAACCTTCCCAGAACAAATGGTCATGCTGAGGAATAAACAATGAATCCATAGTCCAACTTGGAGCGAATCAGCGCGGGATAAAGCCGGAACAATACTGTCCAATCTGCTCCCCAAAATTTGCCACTTAGCATTCGTAAATTATTTAAAGAATATCGTGCTTTCAGCTATGCTATATGTGGTGACCAGCAAAGTTTGCGATAGAATATTAGGAACCTTGCCACATCTGCGAAGGGAAGTAAATCTCGTGCGAGCCGAAGAGAAGGCGGCAATCGCCTCCTACGCTGCCAGAAGTTGACGAAGAGTGACTTCTTAGTTGAAAAACGAAAGCCATTTTCCGAGCTCCAAGCAGAAAGATTGTCCAAACACTGCTAGAGACGGCGTTCCAAAAACAGCGTACTCTGAGAGGTATAAAGGATGGCAAAGTCATCAAATAATAAGCAGGACGAGACACCTGTGGGAACACATTGCAGGATAGAATTAATCGGTTCATAAATAGCGTCACGCTGAGTACCGTTCCTTTGGTACTCCGTTCTCTTGAATAAAAGGATTCGAAAAAACCGACCGAGTCGACCCTTACACGCAAAACGCCATCCCTCATAAACTCCTGAATAAACAAAGGTACGTGTCCACATATATTCCAGTTGTGGAGGGAACGCAATATTCCTGCTAGCCAACACGTATCATAAGCCTTTTCGAGGTTAAAATATATCCCAACTATTTGACAGTTCTTAAGAAAGTAGTTCCTGATTTGCGTCGATAGCGAAACAAGGTGGACAACTGCTGACCGACGTCTTCGAAAACCACACAGGAAGTTGGTCAAGATATTGTGGAATTCTAGCCACACCCAACTGTCCATTGATCATGCGTTCCATCACCTTGCAAACGCAATTGCTGAGGGAAATAGGGTGCCATTATGACATTGAATACACATCTTCACTGAACCAACCTTCTTATCTAGGTCCTTTTGTATAATAAATGGGCAAACTGATGTGAATTTCTTCCCTTCCTCTGTTCTATGCATAACCAAATAGTGAGGACCACTTTACTTGACATTGGGTTTTGTTTTTGTTTATTTTTGCCATAAAAATGTTACAAGCTCATCCCCCAGGGCTCCCCACTCACATGGAGCCCAACAAGGATCACCCCATGGTAATAGGGCTGCACAGGGGATGTAGCAGGCTCACCATCCCACTTACTCTGCAGTTGGGTATAGTACAGTCCTGGCTTATTGACTAGGGGTGGACTAGTCCCTAGCCGAAGCCAAAGCAGTATATTAAGTTGTGCACCCCCTGTGGTCACTGAAAGAACAGAAGACCCAGGTTCAGATATGCAACCCTCAAGCAACCCAGATATCCCTTTCCACCGACAAGGGTCTTTACGTACAGCCTACACATGGGTGGGCATTTTGACTTACTCCCTCATTGCTCAGAGGAACCCACACAAGGGAGTCAGTTTGGCTCGGGACCGCAGATGCACCAAACCCATATCTACTGTAGTAAGCCCCTCTGGGGCCTATGGAAAGTAACCTACCTTTTTCTTTGGGGACTTTGTTTCAGCTGCTCAGAGAGCCCTACTGATTTTTTTCCAGTGCACCCATATAGTCCTTAGTTTAAGGTTACCAGATATCCCCTTTTCCAGGAACTGTTCCCACACTTTGCTTTTTGTCTGCTATGAAAATCTGTCCCTGCAATTCTTTTTTTTTTGGGAGGAAGGGCCTTTGTTTAATTTTACTTAATTCACCCCTCACTTACCAATCCAATTCACCCCTCACTTACTTTAATAATAATTTGTCCCTGGATTGTGTCAACATTACATGAATTTTTAACTGCTCAATTTAATTGTTTCTCTTTGCCATGCTCCCTGATTGTGATCTTTATGCTCACTCTGTTCTGTACTCTACTCCTGGTGACAACTGTTCTTTTGGAAAAAAATGAACATAATTTCTGCTGTACATTATTATTTGTAACTTCCACTTGGTGCATCTGTATGCTAGTGAAGTGAAGGTTGGTAGTGTCAAGGATTATTTGATCTTGGTTAGTGCCTGTAAAAAAGTGAGTGCTGTAATCATGTGGTGATTACTACATGTTAGAAAACTTTATGGCTTCCTTATGCAATTTGAAAATTTATAAAAAAACATAAATGCTCAGCAAGTGATTCTGCATTGAAGGAATTTCCTGAATCTACTGCCTTTTGTTCTTTATGTCAAACAACATTCAGTGTCTGGAGTGGTGGGAAAACTTCTGTTACAGAGTATGTAAGAACACAAATGCCCAAAATCGTTTGATGCACAAGAGGGGTAATGCAAAGGTGTTGAACCTTTTCAAGGGTGTTTTGCCTAATAAACATGATTTGGACATTGCATTACAGGAAGGAACATTTGCATTTCATACTGTGAAACATTATCAAAGTTAAAAATCCATGGATTTAACAGGGAAACTCTATGAATGTAAATTTAGGTGTGCTAGAACAAAAGTGGAGGCTATTGGAAGTTCGTTTTACCAGCTGGGCGATTTGATATGGTGATAAGAGGAAATTCAAGCTGCTTCTGTTGTTATATTACTTTTTGATTCTTCAACCCATGGCAGTTTGAAAATAATGCATATACTTGACTTCATCTAACTCCCATGGGTAATCAGGGAGATACAAGTATAAATCAGTCTCAGAAAGATCAGTATCTTGTTCCAGTAAGGCTATAATTTCATTGGTAAGTCAACCTAAAAGCCAAGGGCTAGGGTAAGAGCAGGTGTGTTAAAATTAAGGGGGTTAAGAGGGGATTATGACATTAATATATGTCTTCTGTGTGGGGAAAATGAAATTTTCAATCATATTTTAAGTGCAAGAAAACAGAGGGTACCAAGAACTTACATGAGGACTTGTATAGAATTGTCAGGAAACACAAGGAGGAGGAAATAAGTAGGGGAGAGAACAGGATTCCAGAATTAGCTAAGCAGGATACTTATATACCAATAACCTGAGTGTTTTTATGTATAAGATCTAAAGGAACAAGCAAATCTCAAGGACAGAAATTTTGTTGGACGTGTGTAATAAAAAAACGGGAGGAAGGTCTATTAATGTATGAGATGTAACAAAGTATTGTGTACTGATAAATGACTAAGTTTTGTTTATTCATTCAAGAAACCAATTTAAGGACATGGGAATACAGAAGCTACTCAGTGAACTAAATGCTCAATGTCTTAATAGAAAACAGTTACAAAAGATAAAGTTATATACATACTGATAATAGAGAAGAAAGAGAGGGGACTGTATAATTAAGAACTGGGATGTCACAGGAATGGTATATGCAAGCCATGTCTGTTATGTAGCTAAAAAGAAAACATAGTATCTATAATGTTTGAATGTAAAGAAAATTACAAAGGGAAATGGAAATCTTAGGTAAAAAAAAAAATGGCTTACAATTAACAAAAATTTATTACTGAGAACACCCAGCTGTGTGCTATCTGTAATAAGGGATAGAAAAACATGCACTCCTAGGCAAGCTGATTGGTTCTTGCTGGTAGCAGGAGAGGAAAAATATGATTTTCTGAATGAATTCGGTACAGGTACTGTGCAAATGATCAGATTTGTGTTTTCATGCCTTGAAACTTTTAAAGTTTAAACTTGAAGTTTAATAAAGTTTAGAAGGGTTTCAAGCCAACAATGGCTATCCATCCAAACTAAACAAATGTATACATCATCTTAATTAATTACAAAGATGATGCTTTGTCTACTATAATATCCAATAAACATGTTTCTATCACATAAGGTGCTGAACTCTTTGAAATTGGATAGGCACAACATACGACGAGTGTTATTATTTCTCAAATATGTTTCAGTCTTTCAAATTTCTTAACCTTCTTATCTATTAGATTGAAAGACAGAAACATATTTGAGAAATAACACTCCAAAATCCACAAAAACTACAAACATACAGGAAGTTCACTTACCACCCTTGGGCATACCATAAATTTAAAAAAAATCTTCAAAAAGCAAAACATCACCTTAGCTCCACAGAATCATCATACAAAAACTGCTGTGCAACAAAACAAAAGACCCTATCCCTAGAGAAAAGTTAGCTGGAATATACAAAATAGATTATAACAACTGTAATCTGGTATACATAGACAGAACTAAGAGATATCTGGAAACAAAACCAAAAACACGCACCCGGTATAAAATGTTTAAAACCTATAAAAACAGCTACAAATTAGAAAGTGAAAAGATTCATGTACAAAAACACAAAGACCACGTAATGACTTTTGAATTACCACCACCAACCACCCTTGGGAGATTCATCACCCTGTCACCAGAGAACAGCAGCAATCTACAGCCTCCCATGGACAAGAAATGAAAGTGGCATGATCAGTTGGAGAATTGTTGATAATGGGATCAATACCCATTACCGAAACACATGCAAGTAAGGAATTTTCAGTGATGTAGTGTTACCATTTACTAACTCAATTATTATATGACTATGCATCACAATTACTAGCTACTATTCCCTCAAATTAGTGAACATAAATGATGATTATTTAAATACGAATAATGTTGATAAAATGTGTGCAGAATTAATATATAAGTTAATTCAGGGCATGTAAACTGTACGTAAGCGAAGGTCAACAATGATTGCCTAGTGGGTGCGCTTACACTTAAAGTTAGCGCAAGGGAATGATTTGATGTGAAGTTGAGGCAACAATGCCTAAAGAGCTGATTTAATTTAAAACCAGAAAATGCTCACAAAGCAAATAACTTGTGAAAATAAATGTAACTAATACATTGTACAGTGCAACATTTGATTTATGTCACTTTAAACTATTGATATATGTATATATAATGTGTAAATGGAGTTAGAAAACAAAATATGATTATTTGTTTTCTAAAGTGTTGCATGATAGGTAATATTTTTATAGAGTAAAAAACAAAGTTTGTGTGGGTGCGAGTTGTGCACGCAGGGGCGAGTGAAGTTATTTCTTGTGCAATGGTTTGTAATCTGGCACATCAGGCTAGATAATAATTGTGTTTAATATTCAGAACATACACATGTATAAATTGAGAAAAGTGCTGTACTGTTATTTCAGTAGGAAATAGGCATTCCTTATTTCAGCATGTTCTGAGTCAAATCAACCCAGGATAATAAGAAGAAATTTTCAAGATGGAATTACCATATTCTTGTTGCTTCTAAAAAAAAAACAAAAAAAAAAAAAAAAAACAACAAACTATACAAACAATAAGAGTCTCATAAGCAAACCGACATGTAGCCGTGGGCAATATATTGACACTTTAGTCGTGAACCTAAAAGTAATGCAGCATCACAACAAGTGGTTAGCCAAAAGTGCACACATGCAACCAATCACAAAAGACATTGAATACTTTTACAATTGTACATATTCATATGGTCTTTCCGCTGGTGTTTTAGCCATTGTCTCAAAATGCACTCACCAATATCTAGAATAATCAAGGACAATAATACAAAGTAGCAAGGCTGTGGAATGTTAATCTTAATCAGTTATGGAAATCCACTGACAAAAAAAAAAGGAAGTAAATTTTGTCTAAAGAATTCACCAGCTTCTTTAGCATTAAATTACCTTATTCTTTGCAATTTTTGAGTATTATATTATTGAATAAGGCACCTCAGTATATGGAGAATCATATATCCTTACCTAAAATATTGAAATATGGAATTAAAACTTTACCCTTGATATGACATTTCTATGAAATTGTTCTTAAAGTAAAGGAGAGTAATTTGACACAAAAAAAAAAAAAAAGGAAGTAAATTTTGTCTAAAGAATTCACCAGCTTCTTTAGCATTAAATTACCTTATTCTTTGCAATTTTTGAGTATTATATTATTGAATAAGGCACCTCAGTATATGGAGAATCATATATCCTTACCTAAAATATTGAAATATGGAATTAAAACTTTACCCTTGATATGACATTTCTATGAAATTATTCTTAAAGTAAAGGAGAGTAATTTGACACATTATTGTCCTTTAAAAATCAAGCTAGTAGAGAGTGCATAACAATATTCAACTTTCAATGAAGTATGTTTGTTACTGCAGGTCAATGTTCACTTGGAAATGTTGATTATATTATAAAGATTCAACTTTCAAGATTCACTCCAGTGAACATCAATCCTGACTAGTAATAGTCAACAGCAGTGGTGATTCATGGTCAAATTTAGGTACACCGCTCCCTTTGTCATGGTTTTTTCTTAGTCTATAAAATATAGTCATCCCTAGTTATACGCGATCTCACTTGATGCGTTTTTGCTTAAAGCGATTTTTAAAAAATTGCTGATTTTAACACTGTACAGATGACATAAATAGATGCATCTGTTTAAAATTATTTTATTTTCATGTTTACCTTGAAATAGCTCATATCATTATCACATTCACTTAACGCGTTTTTTGTGTTACATGACAATTGATGAGATTGTGTAATGCCAGAGATACCTGTATACGTAAATTATTGTTTATTTTATTAGTAGTACTTGCAAGTTTACTGGAATGTTAGCTCCAACTGACAAGATTTCTTCAGAAGTATTTCCATAACAGCTTGCATGAAATTTTCATCAACATCCTTCAAAAGCATATAAAGTAACTGCTTTTCTATGGACATCAGTGACAGAGATGATAATCTTTCTTGGCCCAATGCAGATCTACAGTGAAATTTTACTTGATTTAAAGTGGAAAATGACCGTTCAACAGAAGCTGCAGCTGCTGGTACAGATAGAATTAGACAAGCTAATTTGTAAACTTCAGGCATAGCCTACACCACATCTTTTTCGTTCATCATTTTCACTATTTCACCTACTGTCTTTCCTTCAAAATCTTCAGAAGAGTACACAACACTAAGTTCATTTTTCCGACATATCGAATCAAAATTTGAGCCATAGGTGTCCAACAACTTTGAGCAATAGGGATCAGGAAAATACATTCTGTAATTCTTTAATTTTGAGGAATCAAGGAGAGCAAAGAAATGAAAAATTTCGTAGTCGGTAAACCTATTTTGTATTTGATAGAGCACATTATCCAAAATTTCATAGAATATCCTCCTGAACATAACTTCAATAGCTTCATGTTCATTTATCATTTTAGTAGAATTGCTTTGCCAAATATTTTGGAACCCTTCACTTCTTAGCTCTTCTAAAGTGTTTTTGTCTGGATTACCTTTGCATTGCAATATTGAAATTTGTTGAAGAGAATGTCAGTATGAGCAAATATTGCAAATATTGAGGAGGAAGCGAGTATCTAATCATCAAAAATTAAAGAAAACCTTATGCATTAACCAATGTATCAGGTTCCCAATCAACATTATTTTCTGGTTCTGTCATGAATTCAAGGAATAAAATCAGGTTATCTCATTGCTCTTGTACAGTATTGACAAGGTGTGAATTGAAGTTCCAGCATGTTGGAGCCACTTTTGGTAACTTTTTATTCACAAAATCATGCAAAGTTTCCATTCTTTTAGTGGAATGAGAAAAGAAATTAGAATGCCCCGATAGAATTTGAAAAATACAAAAATGCACTTATCAATACATATCGCAATACATTCTGCCTGTTGCAGAACCAAATTCAGGATATGACAGTAACCGTGAACAAATAATGCCCCTGTGAAAATGCCACTTTTACTTTAAATTGCAGACCACATAATTGACCAGACATTACGGCCGCATCATCATCTGTCTGAGTGACAGGTTTCTTACAAATGTTAAATTCTTTAACTGTTGTAAGTATATGGTTGTAAAGTGCCTCAGCAGATCTGTCTGCACTGACGTCTGTAAAGCCCATGAACCTATCCTTAACTTTCCCCGATTTGTCCACATAGCGTAAAATGGTAGAGAGTTGGAATTTGTTCACTATGTCTGAGACAACATCTAGAAGAGTAGCCAAAAACTTAGCTGATGCAAGTTCTTTTGTTATACAGTTAATCAAAACACCCCTATCAGCTTCAATTAAATATTATGAATGGATGACGAAGTGCCCCATAAAACTGTAGCATTTTTTAAACGATCATTTAAAAGTTCAGCATATGTACTGAGTAAATCCAGTGTTTCTGCGTAATTGCCGCTACTAACGAAACTTTCTGACACCTCGTATCCTTTAAAAGCTAATTCCCGGTTCCCTAAGTGACAAACATCAATGAGTCTATTCAATAGTTCTCAGTTCTTTGTTACCGTTTCATTATGCTTTGAAATTTGGAAATGATTTCTGAGCATTTAGTTGCTGGTCTACTCGCGTATTGCCAAAATTATGAAGAGTGAAAGCAAAAAATATGTGATTTTTTGTTTTTTCATGCTTACTTAATGAACCTGTTTGAGAAACTATATTCTCGAGTCCTTCTTGTGACCATGTGGTACTGCTTTTGTCATTACTAAAAAGAAGACGGCCAACAATAGAGTTTGTATAATTTGGGGCAACCAGTTAACAATTTGAACCTAGAATAATTGCTAATGCAGAAATGTATGTTATACTCTCCTTTTCTGTCTTGACATTTTACAATCAGACCTGGTAGTTCGGGAGTGGACTTGCCATTTTTTTTATTTTAAGTTTTTCAGAAAATTCAAAATTCCGAAATCCAGTCTTTAACACATGTTCTACTACACAGTCCCAAGAACCACTAGCTTCAGCAACACTTACATCGATCATTTTCACAAAAACTTACAAGCAAAACAACACTAGTACAGAGTAAAAACGATTGTCAATCGCAAAATTTAGCGGTGCATTTCTACAGCTAACGGCTGGTATCATAGGCTTCCTTCCCCCTTGCCTCTCTAGTGGAGAAGTGGGAGTGAGTGGCTATCACTTCAACTTGCGATGGAGAAGATGAGCGCATACACAGTGCTGGCCTTGCCTAGCTAGTGGAGAATGCTGAGAGCATGGTTATCGTTTTAACTTGTGGTGAGGTAGATGTACACGAGCACATCACTGCATATATATAAAAGGAAAATTTAACCACACAAACTTGTGATCATTTCGTATTTAAATAAAATGTCATACAAAACATTCTGTTTATTTTGCACGTTTATTAAGAGTCATTTTGAACACTCTCAAGTTTAGTACACCGGCGGTGTATGCGATATGTAGGAGAATACGCCACTGGTCAACAGTCACTGAAATTCAACATGTTCTATAAGATACACATGTAATAATATCTTTTTGTCCAGTTTATCAGAAGTGCCTTAATACAGGCTATAATGTTATTCACTAGGAACTACATATTAAATGTGTTGACAAATCACTTATGTGTTAGCATGACATATTTATTTAGAAACCCTATGTTTACATTGTGCTTTGGAAAAACTGGTACATAATTATTTAAACAGTTTAATAACTTAATTTCATATTAATATTGTGACAAAAACTGTTTAGCATATACAATTTTTTGTACTGTTTATTGCCCACTTGTACTATTATGGCACTGCAGGTAGCTTAACAGTGTTTATTTATTATGTAAAATGTATTACAAGTTCTGAATTAAAACTGTTTGTAATTTGCTTGCAACTATCTCATAGCTCACATGCATTGCCCACTTTTGCTACTATGGCACCGCAGGCAGCTTATTATGTGATATGTATTACAAGCTTTGGTTTGCAGCTCTGACTTAAAAGTTGTTCGTAATTTGCTTGCAACTATCTCATAGCTCACATGCATTTATTTTCTATCTTTTTATAGTTCCTGTTGCCAGGGAGACACATTAATGCAATGTTCCAGAATTCACCAAAATGCAGGTCTCCAACAGTAGCTTAGTCAAAGCCACTTTCAATGCTTGGCCAGCTATAGCAACAGATTTGCTTTCTAAAATCTCCCATAGTCAAAGCCTTCGGAGATGGCTTGGCCAAGTACATCATGTGGGTGTAGACACACTTCTCCCTCCTCAAAAGGGCTCAGTATGTCCAGTATTGTGATATCTGTCTGGGCAGACAATCCAGAGGTACTACCAACATCTTCACTTGGGGCAGTCCTTGGATGCAGTAGACTACACTATTTATTGTATTCCCTACAAAGTATAGCCCTTGCCAGGGTTGCTGAAGCCTGATGCAATGCCCATTGGTCCAGGTAAGGCAATAAAACCCTGCTGAAAACTTTGATCGACTTGCCAGTTGTAAGAGGGCTTAACATGGACACCTACCACATGGATGAGCTATTCAATGTCTGATGAGTTTAGAAGTCACATGGGCATTTCCTCTTGGCACAGCAATAATATCCTGGTAACATTTAGTCCATGTAAGGGTGTTTTGTGGTCCAAAACAGGTTCCTCCTTACTAGCCTTCCAGTTGCATTATTTCACCACCTTGCTTCTTGCATGCAAAACTGTAGCCTCCTTCAGGAGCACTCTGCAAATTCTGGGATGTTTTTTTGGGTTCTGGAGCATCATCTCATCCTGTCTTAGTTGCAGGATCTTCCTGCTGATGTTGATCCTCTGTCTCATGGCTCCTAAGTTCATCCAGTCCCAGTATCACATCCTCAACCACTCTTGTGATGAACACCCATAGGCTCATAATGCTCCTTCTCAAGGTTAACTCCAGCAGGGTCTTCTTCTACATGAGAAGGTATCTCCCGATGCTATAACTAGCTGGCAGAGCCACTTTAGTTTTCCTGATACAGAGTATTCTACCCTCTCAAGTCTTACTAAAGTTGCAGCTGAGCCTGTGTCCACTAGTATCCAGCATGGCCTCCCTAGTACCAGCCCTCCAAGAAAAGGCTGTCATTGGTTCTTCTGTTGATGGCACACAGGTTAGTCAAGGAGATGGTGGTTGAGGTGGTGCTGATGTGTATCTTGCCATAGTGGTTCTAATTCATTTCCTGCCTGCTCATCAGTGCAGTTTGAACAGACCTTCACCAGAAGTCTAGGCTAGGCTGGTCGCACCGTCTTACACTCACCACTTGGAAATAATGCTCACTATCTGTACAGTAATCTTCTATCCCTATTCTAGCAGATAATTCTTACATCTGAATTGGTAGTAGCTGTTACTCTGACCACTTCCATCCTCAGCATGGCCTTATCAGCACCTCAATGAAATGCACACCATTGACAAATTAATCATTTATAAGAATGAACTCTAGGAGAAACTTCCCTGGTTGTTGCACCCTTGACTCAAGCTTGTGGAAATTGCACCAAAGTAATGTTCCTGATCAGTTTACGAGGGCCTGCCATATAGTCTTGGATGCCTCCAATGTCAGGATAGCATTTAAAGCTTGTCATTCACCTCTGGAGGCTGGCTACTAGCTGTGCATCTTCCTCCTCTGGTGTCCAACAGTTATGGGGGGAAACTCTGCTAAATTGTCAGAGGAAGACTTGAAAAGTGAATGTTGCATCATACTTGGGTTGCTTAACATGCATAGATGTTTTATAGCATTCTGGCATTTTGCTTTACCACGGCCGGTGATGGCCCCTGTTCTAAAGAGTAAGTGAAGGGCTGTAGGCTTTAGTGACATAAGATAGCAGAATTAAAAATAACATATAATTAGCTACATAATGATGATATCAGAGACTCTTCATATCTTATAAAGTACATTTAATTCAATGATGCATCACTGTCTCTATGCTTCTACATTATTACTTTACAGTACATTTGTTACAAAACTTGGCCACCAGCATAACGGCCCATGTGACCTCTGTCTTTCCCTGTGTGCACATCCTACATCCATTCTGTCATCACATGTGCATCAGCCTTACTTCTGCTCTAGTCCAGTTCACATATGAATAGCATTAGGACTGTTTAGTTTTGCTTTAAGTGCTTTCAAAATGTAGTATACAGTACCACAAAGAGTTTATTTATGATTTGTATTTGCTTACATCATCTTGTAGGGAAGTTGTAAGGCAATTTGAAACTAAATTTCCTGGCAGGCATGTTCCAAGTAGAGAGCCCGTTCGTTTGCTTGTAAATAAATTCAGGGAGATGGGATGAATTTGTGATAGGAAAAGAAGGGTAAACTGGGGTGTGCTTATGCAGCAGAAACTAGATGAAATCGGAGAAAGGTTAGAACGGTCACCTCAAAAATCTCTTAGGCGCCTTGCACAAGAAACTGACATTCCGAAAGCTTCAGTATGCAAAGCAACAATACTTGTAAAACTCAAACCATACAGAGTTAATGTTGTCCAGAAATTGCTATCACACAATCACCAGTCGGGTAAATTTCTGTAACTGGATTTTGAGGAAGGCTAATACTGGGACAATTGATCCAGGATTAATACTGTCCAGTGACAAAGCATGGTTTCATTTACATGGTCATGTGTCACCACAACACAACTGATATTATGCTACAGGCAAATCCAATTTTGTTCATGAAACTCCCTTACAAGATAAAAAAATCTGGGTATGGTGTGCAATAAATGGATATAATCCTGTGATAAAGTATGTTTTGTGTTTATTCTGATAATTTTTAATGTGATTTGAAATTTTATTTAATGTCCACGCATGTGTGACTAGGTGATGGGCCATGTGACTGCCAGCCAATTGTACAGTATGTGACCGGGAGATGAACCTCATGCCTGACGGCCAAGTTTTGTGGCATACTTACTATATATTAAGCCAATCGTCATTATTTGAGAGCAACATACTTATGTATGATGTCCTCATAAAATGACCTTTCCTAACAAGTTCACAAGGAGTTCCTACTGGATGGAGATGTTCACTAATGATGTATCTGCCTTAAGATACACTGTTTCTAGTGACAGATTTTATTTTGTTCAAACAAAAACAAACTTAAACCAACTAATCCGCTTGTGGATGGAATTGTAAAAACTAAAGAAAATAATTCATGTAATTCATCAAATGCATTCTTATTTTTCTGGCATAATTTAAAACAGTTCACTGTAGTAACAGACCTATACACTTTATCAGAACACAAAAGTTACTTCATTCTTCAATCAATTAGTGTTTCAAATATCTGTGGATACCAAAGCTGCAAATCAAGAGCTTAAGGAATAAAATCTATAGAGTACATTTCAAATTTTGTGTAACCACCAGGTCAAGAAACTGAAAAAGATTTTATTTTGAAACCTCACTTTCATTTCCATTGAAATGAAATCCAAAATCTTGAAATGTTTTAAATCTTATTTTTTTTTTGGGTCACACTGATCATTTTCTTCCTTTCTCAAATAATTCCAAAGTATCATTCTATTCTGTTATCGCTTATTAAATCACAGGTCACCTTGATCTGTGAAATATAATAAGCAATGTCCAGCGATGTATTTTGCAAACCTTCAAAACAAATGTATATATCAAAGAAAACATACAACTTAACATTAAAGCCTGAAAAGTAACTCAAAACTATCCATTGTGTTCTAAAACCCTCTACCAAGCTGAATAAAGTTTTTTCTTTCTTTCTTCCTTTCCTTTTTTTCCCCAGACTGCTTGTAATTATAATATTCTCAAACACTTTCTATCTAATAGAATATCTATTCTTCTAAGGAATAGAATGCATAAACAATAAATGGAACTGCATTCTAAAATACAGTATTTTTGTACTTCTCATCCTATTCACTTCCCGTTATATTTTTCTGTATGTGTTTCCCTTTTTATCTATTTCCATCTTTCCTTATTACTTTTTGTGTACAATCAGACAAACCATGTAAAATGAGTTGCAACAGAGAAATGCAATGCAATACTAAAATAAATACCTGTTTCAGCTTTTCCCCATCTTCAGAATTATTATAGTGAGTAGCAGTAATACCACCAAGTTTCTGCAAATATATCTAATTGAAAATGAATCTAGAGTATGTGCTCATTTTGATGAATGATACAGAAATGAAGGAATTCTAATGACATATGCAATACTTAGAAATTCAATATAAACTTTAATGAAGCATAAAATTTAGTCAATAAGCTAAGGAATGCACAAAAGCAGATTGTGGTCCATTGTCCGTAAGTTTCTTCTGGGAACCATTTAATTCACTGCCATTGCCCTTACCTTAACATAACACTGACTCACTAATTTCTCCTCATATGAAAACTCTAGACAAAATCACAACTAGAAGATAAATAATGCCTCAGATGTTTTATCAGCATTAGCAGAACACAAAGCTAGAAATGACTCAAGTTTTCCTTACTTTTACTATGATTCAACACTGTGATATCTGAGTTAAATGTGTACCTTCATCAACTTCGGTAGCAACAAAATTATTAGTGTTAGAGATTCCATCTTTTTACATGATCTTGTATTCAAAATGTACGAGGGCCGTTCAGAAAGTAGCCTCCAGTTGATTGCAAGAAATTCACCAAGTTAAATAAAAATATTTTAATATATACATCTTACAACTACATCTTTGCACTATTTTTCTACATAGTTTCCATAACGATTGAGGCACTTATCGTATCTGTTCACAAGCTTTGAAATTCCTTCTGCATAAAAATCACCCGCTTGTGCCTGGAGCCAGCCTGTGACCGCATCTTTGAGCTCTTCGTCGTCATCAAACCGCTGGGACCCGAGCCATTTCTTCATATGCATGAAGAGGTGATAATCGCTTGGCGCCAGATCTGGGCTGTAAGGTGGATGGTTGACAACGTCCCACTTGAAGGACTCAAGAAGGGCTGTTGTTCTGCGAGCAGAGTGAGGACGGGCGTTATCGTGCAAAAAAACGATACCGGAAGTCAGCATACCATGGCGTTTGTTCTGTATAGCCCGTCGTAATTGTTTTAGTGTTTCACAGTACACGTCTTGATTAATGGTCGTCCCACGTTCCATGAATTCAACCAACAACACCCCTTTTGCATCCCAAAACACCGTTGCCATCAATTTTAGGGCAGAAAAATCTTGCCGGGCTTTTATTGGTTTGGTAGGCGAATTTGAATGTGCCCACATCTTTGATTGTTCTTTTGCCTCAGGGTTCACGTACTTAATCCAGGTTTCGTCCCCGGTCACGATTCTGTTTAACAATGGTTCACCTTCGGCCTCATAACGTGACAAAAAGTCTAATGCAGAGGCCATTCTTTGAGTTTTGTGGTGGTCGGTAAGAATTTTGGGCACCCATCGTGCACAGAACTTACGGTAACCCAATCTTGCTGTCACTATCTCGTACAAGAGAGTCTTAGAAATCTGTGGAAAATCAGTAGACAACTCTGACATTGTGAAACGTCGGTTTTCACGAACTTTTGCATCAACTGTCTGAACGAGTTCGTCCGTGACCAATGATGGTCTACCACTCCTCTCTTCATCGTGAACGTTTTCTCGTCCACTTTTAAATAAACGTACCCATTCACGGACCACTCCTTCACTCATAACTCTTGGTCCGTACACGGCACAAGGCTCACGATGAATAGCTGCTGCAGAATATCCTTTGGCTGTAAAAAACCTTATAACAGCACGCACTTCAAATTTGGCGGGGTTTTCTATTGCAGTACACATTTCAAACGGCCACAAACACTAAACTAGCGCAGGTACGACTTTCACTCGACCACGGCTTGATGCCGACTGACCTGCTGAGTGCGTGAATGCACAGATGGCGTCGCTACTCCCCCCACTACCCGCACTGTGACCGATCGGAGGCTACTTTCTGAATGGCCCTCATAGTATATTACTTCATTTTCATTTGTTTTCAGGTACTTGCTCTATAACATGTTAATCTTCATATAGTGATTTTGAATTGCCAATGGAGTACTTGATATTTATTAAAGCAACATTTCCCTGAAATATTCACAATTACTGAAGCTACACTTTAATTGTACTCCCTAAAGCCAAGTTCTAGCTTACTTAAATACACCACAAGAAAAATGGTCCATTCAAGCAAACATATTAAACAATAAGTCTTGCATTTTTCTGTGGGACATCAGAAACAGCACTTTAATTGTTAATTAATTGTTTGTTCCACACTAGCAGTGTGTAGGACAGGTGAAGCCAGACTGAAAAATTCAATGCCATAGCCAGGATTTGAACCACTGATCTCCCAGTCACTGACCGGTTGCTCTAACCACTGAGCTATCATGGTAACATAAGCTCCCCAAACTGATTCACATTTTACCCAGTAAACCACAAGAAATTCTCAAATTATTATAAGATGACATACCCCAATTTTTACTTACACTGTTGTAAGTATTTTAAGTCCCAGGCTCCATGGTTTAATTAACTGTAAGGTCAATTAGTGTTAATTGTTTCTCCCAAACTAGCCATGTGTGCAACAGTGACACAGGTGGTAATGTTGAAGATATCTCAGAATTAGCAAAAAAAAGAAGAAAAAACAAAAACAAAAAAAAAAAAAAAAACAAAAAAAAAAAAAAAACAAAAAAAAAAAAAAAAAAAAAAAAAACGTGTTTTACTATTGCTAATAGAAGCTCTTAATTTATTGGAGAATAACACACAAGAAGGAAAAAGGAGCATGTTTCCAAATCAAAAGTAATTATTAAGTCAGTCTTCATTGTATTTTTTTGTGTAAATGACTGATTTGGAATTTATATCATGATACAGATGTAGACAAGCAAATCGTTTTTATTTCTCCTCAAGGTTGATGCTCTGAAGCGATAATGTTGCGGGTAACATGCACTGTACACACACCTATCCAACCCCTCTCTTATAGTAATCCTGAATTTAATAAGCTATTTATTTTTATCTCCTTTTTCTGATATGACACCATAATTTTTATAAATGCAAATATTCCACTTTGTGAGTAGAAGTTTTAATTATTTTTTTCTATGTTTTAAAATTGTGGTGGATATTTAAACTCAATTGTATTAAAATAACAAACACATGGTTATAAATAATAAAATTACTATACTTGCATAATTTGCCAATCATTAGGGTATTTATTTATAAGTATTGTTGTGCTAAAGGACATAGTTTTTTATATATTTGTAGTCAATGATGACATTTTGCATGAATGACATCTATTTTAATATTATTATTTTGCATGAATGACATCTATTTTAATATTATTATTATAATCAATCTACTTTGCTCAAAGGTCTGAAATTTTGCAAGATTGTTGGTTTATGCAGTTCAACACACACAAGATATCACCGATTTTATAAATTAACAAGGTAATTTTTTTCTGTCGACTGAAAATTTTGAGATGGACTGACCCTACTGGAGCCAGATTGAGACTGGGAGATCAGTGGTTCAAATCTTGGCTATGGAATTGGATTTTTCCGTCTGATTCTATCTTTCCAACTACTTTCTTACACATGGTTAGTGCTGAAGAAAAAATGAAGTACCTTTAATTGGCCTAACAGTTGGTTAAACTATGAAGCCTGGGACTTAAGCACTTATGATATTGTAAACCACCACTGGAATATGTCATCTCAAAGTAATTGTAATGTGTTCACCATTAATCATACACCACATATGTGTCGCATCAACGGAAACACTCACAGGATAAACTTCCACGCCTATATACAGATAAAAACTTACAGGACGAGTATTTACGGCAATTGGCACCGGACTTTGCTCGTCCGGCCTCACTGCAGTTATCGCATGGAGATGAGGATTTGGTTTCTATTACGGCCCCGATCTATAGGGAAGATATCTTGTCTGTATTACGGAAAAAAAGGGAGGCATTGTGCGCCCGGAAAGGATGCCGTAACGTACACGTTTTTGATACTGTTGCCAGAAACTTGCTTTGACTGTCTTGCCCTTGTGTTCATACGGATATTACAAAACGGCTATATTCCCGCACCCTGGCAACAGGTGCGTATTCATCCAATATAAAAACCGCATCGTCCGGGTACGTCGGTGGTTGATTATGCCACTAATGCTTTATCTACAATACGGAAATTATTTGAAAAGACCTCGCAGGATCGTATTAGTTTTTACCTGGAATATAATGGTATATGGCTGAAGGCTAAATATGGTTTTCTCAAAGGTTTTGGGATACACATTCAGCGTTTATACGACAGCAGACGGTTTTTGCATTGTTCTTTGACGTCTCGCGCGCTTATGACCGTGTGAATATTGGGTTATTGCTCCAGAAACCGAAGACCGTGAGACTGCCGGCAGTCGTCATTCATATTCTGCAGCATGAATTATTTGCGCAAAGATACATCACCCTTCGCAATTATGTAACAATGTGTGGAAAGCACACATAGGGACCGGAGTCATACAGGGTTCCTCCCTGAACACGTTATTATATGAGATCTATGTTGGGGATATTAAAATGACATTATAGTCGCCCATCCGTATACTACAATACGCGGACAACATAGTCTCATATTGGACGCCACCGTCACGTAACGTTTCCCATATTCGCTCTTTTGAGCGGGTATGTTAGAAGGTAGTGACGATTCTGGAACAGTTAGGGGTTTCGGTAAACATGAACAAAACGCACTTCGTTAAATTCCAAAGGCATATGTGCCGCCCGACGGCCTCGATTACGCTAAACGACAGGAAAATATCAGCAGTGACATCAATTTCCTTTCTGGGTGATCTCATTCAACAAAACTTACAATTTACTCACCATCATAGCCGTACATTGTCAACATTACGATATATTAAAAACCTCTTTGTGACGATGGCGGCGGGAAAATGGGGTATGTATCCTTTGCCATTGTTGCGATTGGTATTGCCATTAGTTTTTACGCGCCTAGATTATAGGATGCTGATGTCCTCCAAATCACCCGCCTCTATCCAGGTGAGTGGAGTCATTATTATACCAATTAATGAAACTTGTACTTCAGATCCATAGATTTCCGGCACTAAGACGGTGAGGCAGATATTTCCCCTCCTTTTCAGTGAGAATAGACGCCAACGCCGGAGCTGTAGGTTTATAGCGAATCTATATACACACAATAATAATAATAATAATAATAATAATAATAATAATAATAATAATAATAATAATAATTTTTTGTAGTGTTCAACGCCCGCTTTAACTACTGATGGCACCGCAGGCGGTGACACTCATGATACATGAATGATGATGGAGCACCGGTGGAATCCGATGGTGGGGGAAACCGGAGTACCCGGAGAAAACCCGCCCTAGCGCCGCTTTGTCCACCACAAATCTCACATGCGGTCGCTTGGGATTGAACCCCGGCCGTCTAGGTGAGAGGCAAATGATCTAACCACCCGGCCACGGCGCGACCCTTAATAATAATAATAATAATATTATTATTATTATTATTATTATTATTATTATTATTATTATTATTATTATTATTCTACTACCGAAACAATGGGTACTAAGTGATTTACATCTTATGCGAACGGATTCGAACCCATTGGTGCAGATGCCGTTGATCAAGGCCTTCGAAAATGTTCAACTTTTCCGCATATATACGCGACTCCAGTGCAACCGATATTTCTGTGGGAGAGACGGTCCAGAATTAACTGGGGGGAGCTGGAAATAGATGTACACTCATTTCAAGAGGAACCCCGATAAACAACAATATTGGATGGACTATACTGGGGATCCGGAAGCACTATATTTTGCCGGACACAAATACATTTCTTTTTTACGGACGGATCGAAGCCTTAGCTGGTGTCAGTTCTGACATATATAACTGGAATACGGGGAAGAGTCAAGTATGGACGAAAATGTCTAGTTACACGACCGAATCTTTCGCGTTCTTAAATATGTGCAAAACGAGGAAATTAGGTGTGTGGCTATTTTTACAGATAACCTTAGTGTAATAATGTCTTATTCAAAGTCTATCATGACACGAAACAGGGGATATACGAGATATTGATCAGGATTTTGTTGGGTAAGCTGTCAGGTATGTTTACATCAGACTAGTATGGATACCAAGTCATGTGGGCATATATGGCAACGAGATCATTGATCGGGCGATGAGGGGTGCTACTTTGGATAGCAAGGTAGCTACCAAGTTTCTAGTGCCGCCGTCTGATGTCACCTTTTTCCTGAAGGTGGATGCTTCACATACGGGACCAGAGAGACAATTGTGGCGGGAGTTACATTCCTTCTCCATTTCTATTACTTAGAGTAGCAATTTCTTTGTACTTTAGTATCTTACTGTGTATTTGTCGGACGCCAAAATATTTGCGTCACATCGCCGATCGGATACCAACCTATACGAGTGTGGATTGCGTGGCACGGTGAATCGCGTGTTTTTTCAGTGCCAGTTTAATCAGAGATTTATTCGGTTTATCCTAATGGAGCTTTTCAATTACCACCTCTCTTACTGTCTTTCTCACTCAAGATATGTAGGACACTTTTTAGATTTGTCACGAAGACCAAAATGAAACTATAATTCACCAGAACATTGTAGAACTTGTAACCGCATTTAATTGATATCAATCTATGCAATGGAACACACCCTGACTCAGTAGCCAGGCTCATACAAGAGTTGGCAGTATCGTCGTAAAAGTACGTCGGGGGGAGAGGGGGATCCTCCCCATTCAATGCTAAGGGAATGAACCAGGTTATGGATGGCGCAAGATAATATTCAAAATCAAATACATTTTTATGTATTAATTATCGTTCCCTTGGACACATCGTTAAAATAAAGAAATAAAAACGTACTTGTTTCACGTACAAAGTATTTTTGTTGTAATTCTTTAAAATTAACAAGTTATAAACTTGGCGCATTAACCAATAATTCTTCTTGGTATCTGAAAATTCCTGAAAAATGACGGGACCCGGATAGTATACCGTTTTAGGGTAACCTACCGGTTGCAGATGTTGGTTATTTGAGGTTGTGTGGTACATAAGCTATTCGAGCGTATATACTCGAAGTATAAGCTAGCTATAGGTGACTACATTAGAACTTGAAGAAATCCCCCGCCCCATCACATTGTAATTGCGGTGCTCTTAATATATTTGATCAAGTAATATTTTGGGTTAAATGGAGAAATTTAATACACAAAACTGCTATAAAATAAACACTTGTCAATTGGCTTGTTTCTTTTTAAATAAAACATAGCAGCATTAGTAGTAAATAATAACAATAGTAACAATAAAAATAAAATTGCTTTTATTATTATTATTATTATTATTATTATTATTATTATTATTATTATTTTAAGAATAATTGTCAGCCCAAGCAGATCTATTTGCTCTTTAATTAGTCATTGTTATCCTTAAAAAAGACTGTTTTGCAGTATAAGAAAATAAAGAAAGCTGGAAAACAGTAGGAGTAAATGAAACAATGAGATTTGGAAGAATCAAGAATGTTACTTTCTGAGGGAAGAAAGATGCAAGTTAAGTTTTGGAGGAAAATAGGATGGTTTAAGCTGGAGTGCAGTTTTCGGAGAGTGTCACGAGAAACTCTGGAATACTCACTATGGAAGCGCTGCCATTACTGTTATGCCATCAGGCCAATAGCATCCTTGCTGTTCCACACAGTACATTGCATATTTCATATTCTCTACATTACCCTATGGGTGCTCTGCCTTCCCTCCTTTTCATGATATCAGCTATATATTATGATGACTCTTCATCTTTGAAGCCCGAGAACGTCTGCTCTGTGTGTGTGTGTGTGTGTGTGTGTGTGTGTGCGTGCGTGCGTGAGTGTGTTCCATTTCGCAGATTGTGCCTTTCGGATACAAAGAGGTTGGCTGCCTGACCTTTCGCGGCCAAAGACCCTTAGTCAGCAACATTACCAATATTTCTACTGTGTACATGAACATGAATTTTGTGAGCAGCTTGTGAATTGTCCTTTCTTTAGGAGAACGCTATAGGAAAAGTTTCAAGTGAAGCAGTTAGGGAGGCAAACTCCAACTCTTAATATAACGCAATCAGCAAAGGTAGGGAGAAATAATTTATACAGCAGACGGTTTAACCCCAAAATCTATGAATATGCATGGATATGTGGATGCCAAGAAAGAAATGCCTTTTTTAGTTTTCCATGCTTGATGGTTGAAAACAGCGAAACTTGGAGAGCAAATCTAGGCCACATTAGTATGCTTGTTAACAAACATAAGCAAAATGTAAAATTTTAAACCATGTTATTCACCTAAGGTACTTAAGGCAGTACAAATATTGTAACTCAGTTATGCCGTGCTTATAAAGAAGCAAAGTTGAAGCACAATCAGCAATTTGAAAAAACAGGCATATGCTGTTGCGCGTGATTAACTGTATCAAGTTTTGTGGTTTATTTGAGCTTGCCTTAAGGAGACATAATGAGACTTAAATCTCTAAAACTCTTGTCGTGTTTTTGGAACTAATTTATTTTATAAGTAATATTGACAGTACTGTGAAGTAACACATGGACTAAAGCAAAATTTTCAAAGGGACCTGCAAAACTATCCAGAACGAACTACTGGATTGTATGTTAGAAGTTTGTCGTGAGGAGATTACGGAGATAATTAAAGAAGCTGACTTTGTGGCTGTTATGGCAGATGAAACCACAGATGTTTCTCATCAGTCCCAGCTTGTACTAATACTTAGATACAGGAGAACTGGTTTATCGTATGAGAGATTTTGGGGACTTTTGAAACCAGAGGCACAAAGCGTAGAGGCAATTTCTGAAAGCATATTAAAAGTTCTAAATGAATTATTCAGAGACAAGCCTCATAAACTAATTGCCCAAACTTATGATGCAGCCTTAGTAATGAGTGGTGTAGGTGGCGGTGTGCAAGCAAAAGTCAAATCTCATATCCAAATACACAGTATATTCACTGCTATGCACATCAATTGAATTTAGTGAGCAACTTGCGCCTTTGCAGAATAAGTCTGGCAGAATATTTTTTCTTCATCTTTCAGGTTTTCTTGCCTTTTTCTCAAGATTCCCACAGCGTTTAACCATCCTATAATCTGCGGTAACCAGAACAGTCCCTGGTGGTTCTGCAACTAGGTGGAATTTTAGATCCAGGACTGTCAGTGCAGTTTATGAAAATCAGGAAGAACTGCCGGAGTGTTTCTCGGAGCTGGAAACTTCTGCCCACAATAAGACTTGTCTAGAAGAAAATGGACTTAGAAAATAGCAAATTCCTTACATGAATGAAATTCTTTCATAGAGTAATGCCTCATGTTGATATACTTTATAATCAATCAACTGCAGTCAAGATCAACTGAGGCAGTTAAAGTAGAAAATGCTGTCTTCATTAATTTAGTGTATCTGTAATATTCGAGAGACACCCGACAGTATATTTATGTTTACATTTGATTCAAAGAGCAAACGCCAGAAGGTAGAGAGTCCTTGAAGATAGAAGCCAAAGAAATGTGTGATTGCATTGTTGAGGAGGCTAGACGTGTTTTCAGTGCTTGAGTCATTTCGATGCAGCAAAGTTGTTAAATTGCAAATTCTTTGGCAGCTATTTAAATAACCGAGAGTGAACTTCAAACTGCTGTAGACATACAATGCTGAACAAGAAAATGCTAAAGACTAACAGAGCGTTCCATATGCAAGGCCTGGCTTTAGAAGCATTGATGCGGCTGTGCAGTTTTGGCAAGATATAATGTCTAACAATTTGAAAGATTCATTTTCGGAAGCGACCACCTTGCTAAAAATTTTGATCACAACACCAATGCCCACTGCTGAACCGGAAAGATGGTGTTCGTGTAAAAACGTAACACCATGTCGCAAGATCGCCTTTCCTCTGACCTAGACGGCCCGGGAGTCGATCCCAAACGACGAGATTAGTGGTGGGCAGAGCGACGCAGGGGCGGGTTTTCTCCGGTTTCCAGCGCCAACGTATTCCAACGGTGCTCCATCTTCATTCCATGTATCACTAGCGTCATCGCATGCGGTGCCACAAGTAGTAAAAGAAGGTGTTAAACAATACTACAAAAAATATCGCCTTAATGCTCTGGCAATGCTGTTCATGAAAAACAGCATGGCTTCTAAGATGGAAGGATTTAACACCAGAGTCATCGATAAGTTCTGTAGTAGGAATGACTTCATATTTCGCCATTAGGTAAGGTAATAGGTAAGAATGTGTACGCATACGAATGTACTGTAGCACACATTATTTTGTTCACGAGCCGGCACTGGATGCGCTACTATGCAAACCGAAAAAATGTTGTTCAGTTCCAGTCACACAGGCACACCCAACACCGTCTGTGCACTTACTTCCATCGGTGAATATACAGATACGGTCACTGCAAAAAAAAAAAAAAAAAAAAAAAAAAAAAAAAAAAAAAAAAAAGTGATGTGTTCCATTCACATGACCTTCTCTACTTCTGTGTAACAAATTATTGTTAATAAGCTTATTCTTCTATTTACTTCATGCTAATCGAGAACAAACTAGCAGAAATAGTCTTATTACTTGCTTTCTTGTAAGTAGAAGCGAAATATGGGGGCATCATAGGTTAAAGTGAAGTCAAAAGCTGGTTACTAGGTGACCGAAGTTCCTTTGTTTGTGTGGACACGAGTTGGCAAATTCCTGTATGAGAATAGTACAAGTTTTTCAAAGCTGAATCCAAAAACAAGGGATATCTAAAAAACGATCAACTCCTCGAAAAAAATGTATATAACATAAATTGTGTGTTTTCTGTCTGGTAAGTTTTTGTCCATTTCTTACGGTTTAGCAGTTATGAAAAATTTCGTAAAATTCATCCTGAATAAAGTAGTCCTCAGAGGCTATTCCCAGAAAATTCAAGATATACATATGATTTGCCAGGTAAATATCTTTAATACACGATGTTTTAATCAAAATCGTTAGAGCCATTTTTGAGAAAATCAAAATTTTCGAAAAATGTTCCATGTAAAAGGTAGTTGGAGTGGGGTGATTTTCTTGAAACTCTTCGTGTCGCATCCTTGGAAGATACCAAAACTTAAATACAAATTTGGTATTTAACGGTCTTTTCGTTTTTGAGCTATGCTGTTCACAGACACACACACGGACATTTTTCCAAAAATGCTTTTTTTTTTGGATTCAGGGGACCCAAAACATTTATTTCCGGTGAAATATCGGCATCGAATTTTTGGGTGCAATACAATATCTTCTCTATACAATATGTACATAGTACGTGTATAGAAAGTAAAAAAAAAAAAGTACGGATACTGCAAGCAGGCATCGTAGACTTCCAGTATACCGACATCCCAAGATCTATATGGAATGTAACACGCAATAAAGGTGAGTGCACCCTCTCGCCCTTGAGAAATATGCAAGGCAGTTCAATATTAAGCTTCCGAAGAAGCTCGCAGTAACGAAAACCTGCAAGCTTTGGAAAAATTGATAGGTAGCAATACCGTTCGTCCAGCTCGGTAGAGAAAAAAAGGGCGAAAGCCGGATGCGAAGGTATGCACTTATGTCCAGTGCCATGATTAGGGAGCACATCACGCCGACAATACAGAGGAGGTTCTGCCAATTCGGCGTAAAAGCTCACAACTGGGCTGATCGGAAAGGGTCCAATAGCCACACGGAGGCCCTGATTATGGGCGTCACAACATAGACAGTCGTGCTGAAGAATAAACAATGCAGCCATAATCTAATTTGGTTCGTATCAAAGTACGATATAGACGCAGCAACACCGTCCGATACCCTCCCCAGGATTTGCCACTTAGTATCCGTAAAATGTTCACAGTGAGCTTTCAGCAAGTCTATGTGTGTTGACCAGCAAAGTTTCCGATCGAATATTAGCTCTATGAATGCCGCCTCATCAGCGAACGTAAGGAAATCTGTCCCGAGTCGAAGAGACGGCGGAACCGCCTTCTACGGCGCCAGAAGTTAATGCAGACTGACTTCTCAGTGGAGAAAGGAAACCCGTTTCTCGAGCTCCAGTCAGAAAGATTGTCTCAGCACTGCTAAATGGAAATGGCGTGTTATTTATGGACGCTCTTTAACTGCTGTGGTTCTCAGCGTCCCATTCTATACTGGGCGTGAAAGACCGCTTAATTTTGCACAGAGGCCTCTCTTATCAGGCTTGAGGTTCTTTTACGTGCTGTAAATCTACGACACGGGACCAACGGCTTTACTTCCCTTCCGAAGGAAGCCATGCTAAGGATTTTTACACCCGAAAAAATCCATCGTCCTCCGCCGGGTTTGAACCCGCAACCTTGGGTATATGAAGCTAGCATGGTAACCATTACACTACGGAGGGCAATCAGCACTGCTAGAGACGTCGTTCTAAAAACAGCGTACACTGAGAAGAACAAAACGATGATAAGGATGTTTAAGGGCGCTTAACTGCCAAGGTCATTAGAACCCTTATGATAAAATCCTGGCAGTAACCAGTAATAAAACACTATTTAAAAATAAAACACAGATAAAGTAGAACTAAAAAAGCAGTATGACGCCAAAGTAAAATAATTGTCGAACCCTGAAACCAGAGCTGGCGATAAAACTGTGGGTAAAAAGGGAGGAAATTAGGTAAAACACGCGAGAGCATTAAAACTACAAGTTTAAAAACCAACTACTTAAAAGTTCATTATCATGGCATACAGCTACCACAGACTAAAACTTCAAGGGAAAAGAAACTTGTGCTAAACATTTAAAAACCCTGTCCACTGCTCTTGAACACCGGCAGATGTATTCAGACTAGCGATTGGTATAAGGGTCGATTTGCCTTCCAAACGCCTCAACTTATCCCATACGACAGAAGACCGGGTATGTCTATTAAAGGAAACTACTAACTTGCTCCAGGACGTCTTTTTGCTATCCTTAATAACTTGTCGAGATTTGACACGCATTCTCTTATACTGTGTAAGGTTATCCAGTGTAGAGCGACGCTGGAAAACCCTGAGAGTACGACGGCGAGTACTGCGGCACTTGTCAGTCCACCAAAGTACCGGAAAGTGACGGGTTGGGCCAGTGGAACGCGGAATGGATTGCTTAGCAGAGGAAAGGATTATCTCCGTGAAGTGTTCGACTAAATAGCTCAGAGTCGTGCTCATCATAATTAAAAACAGCCAAGCATGAAAACAGTTCCCAGTTGGCTTCATCGAAGCGCTAGCTTGGTAAACGGGTGGAACATACAGGATGTGTCCAGACACTAATAAGACATGGTAAGTGACCACTAGAATGCAAATCACAGATGATATTCCGACTTAAAAGAAACTGCTAACGTGGGTGAACAAATTTCTATATCAAGATATGAAAAAATATGAAAGGCGTCAGAAAGTACGGTGAGCTCTCCAGTGTTCAAGAGTGCTAAATTATTACTGTCCAAAAATATTAATTATTACTGCAATTAGCTCTCGCACACGACCGAGGTGAGCCTAAAAGTGGGTAATGAGCATTCACATCGCCTAACAACAAAAATGGTGGAGGCCATTGCGTAACCAGGTCTTCTAAGTCGGTGTGCGGCAGGTCAGCACATAGAGGCAAATAGATACTACAAATAGTGAACATGAGGAAGGGTGATAGCCCTAACAGTGACGGACTACATGTCAGATGTAAGGGTACGGATTAGGCGAATAATTCATCGCAGTGCCCTCATGTGCCGGCACATCCTGCTCGGTGATAAATCTAAGCGTGCGGAGGAATACTGCCTGATGGTAACGGTGTCCTGCATACGGAGCTTTATCTCTTTAAGCATATGACTAAAGGCTGATTACGGTGCAGCAACAATTTAAGCTCTGGTTGATGTGATCTAACTCTGCGTATGTTCCACCGCAGCATAGTCATAGTCTACATGATGGGATATGTTCTAAACTGACAGACATTTCTGTGTATTAGGTGGTGCTGGTCGGTTTAACGTATTCTTTTTGGGCGTCGGACTAAATTTTCCATCTGCAGCACGATCATGTTGCTTACGCACTGCTCGTCTTGCAGTGACGGCAGAATCCTTCTGATCCATCTCCTCCATGGGAAAAGACCCCTTTCCAATATAAATTTTCGGTTCGAGAACCTCGAATGAATTAGATGTACTGATCGGCGAAGGTGGTCATTGGCGATCTGTACCTCCCTCAGAAGAAGATCTCCGTGAAGAGTGGTGTGGAATTTACTTTCCCTTAAATGTTTTGGTAGCGGGCTTGACACTATCTTTCAGAGAGAGAGAGAGAGAGAGAGAGAGAGAGAGAGAGAGAGAGAGAAGTAATGAGCCCTAGAAATTAAAAGAGAGAAAGAAGCACACATAAAATTTCGGGCTAAAAGACCACACTAAAACACACATAAAATGAGTATTAAAATGTACGAGACAGCTCTCCGTAAAATAGTAAAAACCCCAGTTAGGTTATTAGAATAAATAAAACAATATAGTGCCAAAGTTATAGAACGCAATTAAAACTGTTTACGGCCAGTCGTGGGGCACTGTCGAATAAAATATAAAATACGTTCTACAGCAGCCAGGTTGTCCGCCAAGATGGCACGCAGGTCATGTGGCAAACTCAACATCAGAAGCACTGTAGGTAAAAATTGGCACTCGCTTAAAATGTGTCTCACTGTCAATGTCGCGCCGCAACGACAACCTTGAGCTGGCTTTCCAATAAATGACAGTGGCTAAAATAACAGTGTCCGATACGCAAGTGACATAAAACGAACTCTTATCCGCGGGAGGCGCGAAGAGAAGTTTTCCAGGATTCAGGGAGTCTTTTAATTGCTCGCAATTCATTACTCCTAGTTCTAGACCATTCAGCTGCCCAATGAGAAAGAATGGTTGCTCGTAACACCGCCTTAGGATCATCCGCGGGAACGGCAGAAGAAAATATCCTGGAAGATGCAATGGCTCTCTTGGCAGCAGAATCAGCCGTCTCGTTCCCCGCTACTCCCGTGTGACCTGACACCCAAAGAAATGCCACCCTGAGACCTGCTGCTGAAAGAGAGTGAAGGCAATCGTAAATCCGCTGCACGAGAAGGTGGTAACTGTACAGCGCACTAAGACTTTGGAGAGCACTCAGAGAATTTGAACATACGGCAGAGTGGTATCAGATATCGCCGCACATAAAAAATAGCCTGGAGAATACCAAATAACTCAGCTGTAAAAATCGAGCACTGTCGTAAAAGACGAGAAGTAAAACATTGGTTATCAACCAAAAAGGCACATCCAACACCTTGATCATTCTTTGACCCGTCAGCATAAATACAAATGGCGTCGCGATGTTGGTCTTAAAGAGCTAAAAAGGTGCACCGAGGAATGAAATTCAATGAGCCTATACAAAGGTATCGTGTGCTTTTTGTTCACGATGTGCACAAACTGGCGAGTTGGTACAATGTTTTGCGTATGTTCAAACTTCTGACAACTGTAATAACGCATCGGATTAAGTATATACGGGCGCTCTTTCATAACCGCACATGATGTAAGCCGATAGTTCCGTCTGCTCAAATGTCAGGAAGACCTGCCAAGTGGGAATGGCTTGTCATCCCGTTTTCCAATTTGGCGGTACGCATCGACAATAGCTTGATCTGAAAGGGATTTCACTACTTCCTCGTTTGATAGTCCGTCAAAACTGGAGGTCGTCACTGCACCTCGGTTGCTTATAAAAAAAATGTTTCTCTACCTTAATGGGGTAAGAATCCAAAAGAGAAGCACTCATTAGCTTGGCCGGTTGTTCTAGAGCGGCTATCTCAATTAAGCGTGTGCCATCTCTACAGCTCGTGGCATTTGTAACCTTCCCGTATATTCTAACCAGTTCCTTTTGAATATAAAATGGGGCTCATATTTTTCATAGCCTTAGTTTCGCACATCAGCGCATTATAAAAAATCTGATGCGTTCCATTCACATGATTTTCTCTATATCTCTATAAGTTATTATTGTTAATAAGCTTATCTTTTATTTATTTCATGCTAATCGAGAAAAATTAGCAGAAATAGTCTTCTTTCTTGCTTTATTGTAAGTAGAAGCGAAATGAGGGAGTACCATAGGCTAAAGTGAAAGCCAAAAGGTGGTTGCTATGTGACTGATGTTCCTTTGTTTGTATTAACAGGAGTTGATAAATTCCTGTATGAGAAAAGTATAAGTTTTTCAAAATGAAACCAAGAAAAAGGAATATCTCAAAAACGATCAATTCCACGAAAAAAATGTATTTATTATAAATTGTGTGTTTTAACGTGCTCTACATTTTTGGTGTGTTAAGTTTTTGTCCATCTCTTAAAGTTTAGTAGTTATGCCAAATTCATCCAGAATAAAGTAGTCTTCAGAGGCTATTCCCAGAAAATTCAAAATATACCTTTTATTTGTCAGGTAAATAACTTTAATATACGATATTTTAATCAAAATCGTTAGAGCCATTTTTTAGAAAATCAAAATTTTCGAAAAAAGTTTCATATAAAGGGTAGTTTGGGGTGAGGGATTCTTCTCAAAATCTTCGTGTCGCATCCCTGGAAGATACTAAACTTAAATACCAAGTTTGGTATTTTACCGACTTTTCGTTTTTGAGTTATCATGTTCACAGACACACGGACACACATACACACACACACACACACACACACACACGGACCCTTTTCTAAAAATACATTTTTTGGATGCAGGGGACCCTAAAACATAAATTTCCGGTGAAATCTCGGTATCGAATTTTTTGGTGGAGTGCAATACATTCTCTATTCACTATGTACATAGTGAGCATAGAGAAAGTAAAAAACGTGATGTTGTAGGAAGTGAGCGCAGAGGAGCCATGATGGTATAGTCCCCCTTCCGGATCCGTCGGCTTCAGCCTGCCATCCGGGGGATACAAGAAAAAGACACCTACATCTTTCGGCCTGTGCCGGCCTGCAGCACCCGCTACAGGCCTGATCTCAAGGAGTACTTCAGAGGAGTTACCCTCCAACTATCACTACTAGCCAGTATGCGACATTTTCACTGATGGCAGGCCCAAATTTATACCCCTACTACTGGAATAACCACCAGTGGTCCCCCACTATACGCCACACTGCCTCAACGGAATCAGTGTGGATTCAGGGGACTTGTGGTTGATTACATCGGGCCCCAGACAGCGGTAACACGTCGAGTCACCCCGATCGACCCAACCACTCATGGTCACCGAACTGCTCGCGGGGACCCGGCCCGTTGCGAGTTACGTGAGTGTACATGACATCGGAAAGGCTCCGCACGAAAGAGGTGAGGAGGGTCCTCTCAACCTTCACACGAGACCTCCGGAGAGAACACAAGTTGAAAGCAGCGCCGAAACCGTGGGACAGGAACCATGGAGAAAGGAAAGGTCCCTGTTGGCGAGACAGTTCATAACGCTAAATAGCCTAAACTTAATAATTACATTAACCTAAAGGAGGAAGAATCTATCATTATATGGAATGATACGACAGTGACGCAAAGAAAAATGACACGTGGCTAAGGCATATGAGGGAGGGGGGGGACGGATGACGAACGGGGTGACTGGCTCGGGCAACCTGGGTATGCCAAAGCTGTACACATAAAATGAACTCCTGAGGGGAATAAAGCTGAGACCCTACAACTAATAATATAAATAATCCTAGAAGGAAGAAGAACTAAAGAGACACACACGCAAGCGTGGTGGAACGTGGCCCACTGGATGGTGATAAGGATGATGATATGGCGTTGCGCCAAACCCGTACCAACCGTAGTAGGCCAATGGGGGGACACTATCTTTCAGAAAGTCTTGTCTTACATAGCTCGTCTTGAATTGTTTGTTTACTACTTGGCTAACGAAGAATGGGAAGTTTGACGCTTGTTGTCGCTTCTTTATCAGGAGCCAATACAAATGCGAGACGCGACGCAAGACACAACTTGTTAATGTGTTCGACAGGGAATAATGTATGTCGCAGCCACTGTTAGGTAAGTCTAGCTGCAATTGTAAATAGCGACCTGTGTAAACCTTGCTGCGACACGAAGTGGGACTTTGAAATATTCTGCTCTCAGAGTGCACTCACCTTGCTGCGATACGAAGTGGGACTTTGAAATATTCTGCTCTCAGAGTGCACTCAATCATTTTTTCCATGACTTTACAAATTTATCATTAACTCTCCGCTAAATCCTATACATAGAGGTGACGCCTTGTGCTGAGAGCTCCTCCTGAATCTCCTCATTAGACAAACCGTCCAATGCTCGGGTGGTGACAACCCCGCGCGAGGAGCTCAAAGTCTTGTGCATAGCGACCTTCACAAGGTAAATGCTTTACATATTTGCTCACATTAATTTTGATGTCTGGGATGCTGATACTGCTTCAACCAGGAGCGTGCCATTGCGGGAGCGAGTACATGACTTCACTGGACCAGCTATCTTATCAAGGCCTTTTTTTGATGGTAAAAGGGCTAACCAATGTAAATTTCTTTCCTTCCTCTGTCCTATTTATCACCAAGTAGTGAGGACCACTGGACTCGACTACTTCCTTCCTGAGGCCATAAAGAGGGTGGTTCATATTCATCCCCCAGTGCTCCTCACCCACCACGGAGTCCAACGAAGGTTACCCTACTGGGGTGACGGGGCTACACGGGGGATATAGCAGGCTCGCCGTCCCATCCTCCCTGCATTTCGGTATAATACTTAGTCCTGGCCGATTGATTAAGGGTGGGTTAGTCCCTAGCCTTCCATTTAGGCAAAGCATACACAAAGTGGTATACTAGGTTGCGCACCCTCCCCAGTCACTGAAAATCAGAAGCCCAAGCTGAAGTACGCAACCCTCAACCAATCAGGCACGGCTTACCCGTGTGTGGTCATTTTGGCCTACTGACTCCCTCACCACTCAGGGGTTACTCACATGAGGGAGTCAAAGTTGGCTCGGGAACCCGGGTGCACCCAAACCGTACCTATCCCCTGGGGGGAAATTTAGACCGAATGACTCCCTCAGCATTTAGAGGTTGCTCACACGAGGGAGTCTGGGATGGCTGGCTCGGAACCCCTGGTTCGCCAAACCCGTACCTACCGTAGTAGGCCCCTGAACGGGGGGTACAACAGATGGTACAATGTCTACGAATAAGCAGGACGAGATACCTGGGAGAATACGCTGCGATATAAAATTAATCGCCACAGCAAACAGCGTGACGCTTAATACCGATCTCTGGGGCACTCCGATCTCTTGAATAAAAGGATGCGAAAAAACCGAGCCGACCTTTACTCGGAAAACGTGGTCTCTCACGACTCCTGAAGGAGTAATGGCTGGCGTTCACGTATATTCCAGTTATGGAGGCAGCGTAAGCTCCCTGCTCGCCAACACGTATCATAAGCCTTCTCAAAGTTAAAAAAAAACAACAAAAAAAAAAAAAAAAAAAAAAAAAAACCCCTAAAGTTTGACAGTTCTTAAGAAAACTGTCCATGGTCTGTGTCGATAGCGATACGAGGTAGTCAGCCACTGAACGACGTCTACGAAATGGAAATGGCATGTTATTTATGGACGCTCTTTAACTGCTGTGGTTCTCAGCGTCCCATTGTAAATTGGATGTGAAAGACCACTTAATTTTCCTCAGAGGCCTCTCTATCAGACTTGAGGTTCTTTTACGTGCCGTAAATCTACGACACGGGACCAACGGCTCTACTTCCCTTCCGAAGGAAGCCATGCTATGGATTTTCACGCCCGAAAAAATATATTGTCCTCCGCCAGGTTTGAACCCGCGACCTTGGGTATATGAAGTTAGCATGGTAAACATTACACCACGGAGGGCGACAACGACGTCTTCGAAATCCGCACTGGGCATTAGTCAATAGATTGTTGGATTCCAGCCACCACCCCAACCGTCCTTTGATCATGCGCTCCTTCAACAAGCAGACGCAAATGGAGAGGGAAATAGGACGGTAGCTGGAAGGAAGATGACGGTCCTTTCCAGGTTTCAAAACAGGAATGATGGTGGCCTCCCGCCACTTTTCTGGAAATGTGCATCCACCCAGACACGATTATAGACCTCGAGTAAGAAAGCCTTACCCTCAAGAGACAGATGTTGCAACATTTGGACGTGGATACCTTCTGGCCCTGGTGCAGAGTTTCGCTAAGTCTTTAACGCCCACTTTGACTGTCATGCCACCGCATGGTCCAGTTCTACTAGAGTGAAAAGGCGATTGTAATCTTCAAGGTTTCCAGAACGAAAGGAGAACCCTTGAGATTCCATCTGAGCCTTAACTAAAAGAAACTCAGGCAAGTAGTTGGCTTGAGCAAAACACTGCCTAAAGAGTCAGCCACGTTAAAGCTATCAAGCAACTTCAAGTGCAGTTTGGAGACAGGCGATTGGTGTAAGGGTCAATTTTCTGAACACACATCGCAACTTTTGCCGAACAACAGACGAAGGTGTATGTCGATTAAATGAAGTTTCAAACTTGCTCCATCATGTCTTTTTCCTATCCTTAATAATTCGTCTAGAGGTGGCACGCAGCTTCTACAGTGTATCAGGTTATCTAGTGTAGGACAATGCTGGAAAACCTTGAGAGCACGCCTGCGAGCACGAATGACATTTGTCGCTCCATGAAGGTACCGGAAATTGATGAAATGGGCCAGTTGAACAAGGAATGGATTGCTCAGTAGCAGAAAGAATTGTCTCTGTGAATCGTTGGACCAAATCATTCACAGAGACATGCTCATTGTAATTAAAAACAGCTATGGCAGGAATGAAGTCCCCAGTTTGCTTGATCTAAGCACCGGCTAGGTAAATGAGCGGAACATATATTGTGTGTTAAGAGACTAATAAGATAGGGAAAGTGGTCTCTTGAATGCAAATCCGAGATGATAATCCAGCATAGGGAAACTGCTAACCGTGGTTAACAAAGCTCTATATCAAGGTGTGAAGAAGTTTTAAAGGTGTTAGAAAGAAATGTAGGTTCTCCAGTATTCAACTTGGTTTTTGTAGCTAAACAAATCGGGCTACTGATAAGATCTTTTGATATGGCCATGAGAAATTGTGCCAAGCTATCTGCTACAAACAATGTATTTTATTCAGCTTGAAAATCTAACTATAATGGTATTAAAAATTAACTTACTTTCCATTAGTATGAATGGTTTGGCAGTGATGAAGATCCTAATGTCAAGATGCTACTTTGCCATGATAAAGTAATGGATGTTCTCATATCAAAGAACATAAATATCACTACAATTGGTCTCATACATTAACTATATATAACAGAAGATATGTGTTCTATAAATGTATTTTTCCAATGTTTAGCAATTTTTTATGGATATATCTGAAAAGTTTACTGTGGTTACAAGAATAATTAGTGGTCCTAAGAAAAATATTTTAAAGTGATATAATTTCATAAGATTTTCTGCCAAAATTGGTACACTATAGTTTTGATCAGTGGTAAAACTTCTGTTATAATCTGAATCTGCTGAGATCTTGAAGAAAGAAAGGAAGCTTTTCATAAACAACACTTTCTTCATTTTACTCTTTAAAACATGAAGAGAAAAATATGTGACATCAAGTTGATGCTCGCTCATTCTATATCCTCAATGGAATGTTGTATATTGCTTGGACAAGACATCCCTCACCCCTTCAGTGCATGACAATACTTATATGTTCCCTCAGTGGAAAAACAACTAATTAAGGGCCAAGCTATGGTGGAAAGGATAATGCCATGAGCTGTGTGGCACTAGGGTATTAAAATATTAGTACTGCTAATGATCTCTTTAGGGCACCTCATGACCTACAACATCTATCCTTCTCAGCATAGTCAGGCTCTGTGTTGCCTTATTTCCATCATCTGATAAGGGGATGCACAAAACTGTCATCTATAAGCTTGCTACACCTGGGCTAAAAGATGGCCCTATATGTAGCAATAAATAAATTGAGGAAAGCTAGAAGAGAAGAAACAGCTGGGAGTAATGTACAACCAAGACTCATCACCGATTAGCAAAGGTTTTAAAGCTGAGCCAAGAGCTTTGAGTACCTTAAAGCACCATGGCCAGTCTATAACATTGTCTTTGGCTAAAACTAAACTGTTAAGACACAAAAGCGCACTGAATCTAGAGTGTTTTTTACAGGGAAATTCTAGTTTGAATTAAAATGACCATTATTACATTCTTTTATAGAAAAAGCAGGATGCATGCTCGTGAAAGTGAAGATGGAATAAATATTGAATTGTACAGAGCTGGAATTGGGCTCTTTGATAGATCTAGTTTAAGTCCAGGAGGGGGAGAATTTGAAAAACGGTTGGTGATTGTGTCCTGGTTCATATTTACTTTATTGATATTGCTAATCATTGGCGGAATTGAGCAAAATCTGGGACCAGAGATGGAACAAAATATTATGGGCATGATAAGAGGAATCACAGAGGACATAACAAATACAAATGCAAATATAAAAGGTATGGAAAAGAAAATGATAGGAAGATGGATGGAAAATTTGAAGAACTGAAAAAAATGTTGGGAAGATTTGAACGTGAAGTGAACAGGGAATTAATAGAATGCAAACAAGGAATTATATACTTGGAAATAGCCTAAGACAGGAAAAAGAATGTGATAATTTTGGGAGTTGAAGAATCAAGAGAGAAAAGAGTTTGAGATCAAATTGAAGAGATTTTTGAAAGATAAACTGGGATTAAAAACAGAGTTGTGAGAAATAAGTGATATATTCTGAGTTGGTAGAAAAGCCTGGAATCCAAGGCCGGTAATAGTCAGATGTACTACAATGAAAATAAAATGGAAAATTTTATCAAATGCCAGAAAGCTAAAGGGAACAAGAATATTTATTGAACAGGGTTATGGCAAAAAGCAGAGGGAAATTAGAAACACTCTACTACAAGAAATGAAGACAGCCACAGAGGAAATTTAGGAAGTGTTGACAGTACAAGAAAAGGAGTGGAGCATAGTGGAGGAGAGGGGAATATGCCACCTAGCACGTCATCAGTTATGAGAGGAGGAGAGAGGCATACGTCACCGAGCATGTCACCAAGTAGGAGGGGAGGGGAGGGAAGATACATGTGTCACCAAACAAACAAATTGTGCCAGAGAAACAGCTGCAGGAAGACACGAGGAGAATGGCCTTGGAAGGAGTGACGGGACTGGATTTATGGAAAAATACCAGTCTCAGCATTATATCAGCAGATGGAGGGAGCATTATGCAAGTGATGGACAATGAGGGGGAGACATGTGAAATGGAAAGGTTAACCAGGATTAAGGCTAGATTGCAGAAACTCACATTTGAGAGAAATGAATCTGTGTAGGAAAAGGAACTGGGGGTTATATCCTGGAATATTGAAGGTTTGTGGGCGAAAGTGAGGAATGGAAACATTTTGCAAATCATGAACTTAGCTGATGTGATAGAGGTGGTAGAAACTTGGTTGTCAAAAGGTAATAAGGTGGATCTGAGGGAATCTGACTTCTATGGGAAATGTGGTACCAAAAGGAAAGATACAGGGAGAAGTTCAGATGGATTAGGTTTATTAGTGGGAAAAAAAAAAAAAAAAAAAAAAAACTGAGACAAATTAAGGTGTTTAACGACCTAGGTGAAAAAGCAGTTTTGTGGTGTGTGCTAAGTGAAGTATGGGAGAGGGAAAGTTATGTATGGCATTATTGTATAACCCGCCAGGTTCCTCTGAATTTTATGAACCATATTATTTATTTAATAAACTGAGACAGAACATGGAAGAGATATCAAGCAGGGAGGTCTACAAAAGTTTTATAATAATGGGAGATTTTAATGCAATAGTGGGAGAAACCCAAATGCAGTTAACAGATTTTGAAGGGGAGATAACTGGGTTAAGAAAAGAATTGGATAGAAGAAGAAGCAAAGATAAATATATTCATAATGAAGGCAAGAAACTGATAGAATTTTGTGAGGAATTTGATTTGGTGATGTGCAATGGGATGAAAGGAAAAGATGACTTAAGAGAGTTCACTTTTTTGAATATAAATGGTCAGACTATGATAGATTATATGTAATACTCATCAGATTTAGATGAATACTATAAGAATTTTGAGGTGCTAGCTCTAGTAATCATTTACTGTTAAGGGCAGTATTCAGAGGAAAAGGAAAGGTGCTCTGAGCAGAAAGGATTAAAAATTCAAACGTACAAATGGAGGGATGGGGAAGCAGAATTATTTTTGGAGGAGCTGGAAACCATTTAAACAAGTTAATAGTAATAGGCTTAGAGGAGATGCTGAAAGAAAATAAAATCGAGGAAGCAGTAATAAATCTAGAGGAGTTAGTGAAACAGGCAGGGATAAAAGCGAGAGTGAAAGATGAACTAAATACTAGGAGAGGTTGGTATGACGAGAGCAGAAAGGCAAAGCAGAGTTCTAAGGGAGTTAGGGAAATGGAGACAAAGAGGGGCACCCAGGAAAAAGAAAACTTTATAATTGAAAGATGGGGATACAAACATCATACAGAAGCTAAAAAGAAGGAATGAGGGGGAAAAATGAGTCAGAAAATCTATAAGGCAGCAAGAATAAATGATACAAAAACAACTTGGTCCTTAGTAAAATGAGTTTTAAAGAATTAGAGAACTTAAGAGATATTCACAACCAGAGAGTTAGATAAGAATAGAGGAAGTAAGGGGGAAAATAAAAAGATTAAAATGGAACAAAGTATGTGGTATAGATGATATTCCAAGGGACTTTTGGAAGGCATGGTGAGGAAATGAAAGTAGATTAGGTTTACTAGTGAAAATTCTAAACAAAGTATTTGAAGGATGTAATGTTCCAAGCAGTTGGAGAAAAGCAATAGCAGTGCCAATATTCAAGAATAAGGGGGAGCTAGATATAAGGGAATTAGTTTATTATCTTTGCTAGGTAAGATTTACACTAGGATTTTGGCAGACGGAGTGCAAAAGTGGGCTGAAGATGAGGGAAACCTATCAGATTTCCAAGCAAGTTTTAGACAAAATAAGAGAACAGTGGATAATATTTTTGTAATAAACACAATGGTAACTAAATATTTAGCAAATAAGATGGAGAAAGTATATATGCTGTTTATTGATCACAAAAAGGCCTTCGATACGATAAATCACAAAGCACTACGGTACAAATTGTGCAAAAAAGAATGAACACCAGTTTTATAAGGGTTTTACATAGAATATATTTGGACAATAAGTTTTGTATAAGAATGGCAAATAAAGTAACCAGAAGTATTCAAAACATTATTGGACTAAGACAAGGTTGTAAGTCGAGTCCTATATTGTTTAATCTGTTTATAGACAATATTCTCAATGCAATTAGAGGGAAGAATACGCATATGCCAATAATTAACAATAAAGAAATACCTGGTTTGTGGTTTGCAGATGATTTAGTTGCAGGAGCTATAACCAAAGTGGGAAAAGATAGGTCAATAGAAGCAATAGATAAATTCTGTAACAAGTGGAATCTAAGAATTAATGTAAGGCAAAAATTATATTATTTAAAAAAGGCAACAAGTTAAGGAAAAATGAGAAATGATATTGGCAAGGAAGGGATGTTCAGGTGGTTAACAAATTTGATTATTTGGGGCACCACTAAGTAGTAAATATGATTGGAGTGAGCAAAAGAGAATGGTACTGGCTAAAGGTAAAATTGCATTAAAAACAAAGCACACTTATATAAATTACCAGGAATGGAAATAAAATGGCTAGAGAGTTTATACAACTGTAGTGGGGGCAAAATGCTCTATGGGGTAGAGATATGGGGTTTGGAGGAAGGGGGCGCAATCATGGATATGATCCATAGAAATTTTTACAAACAAATCCTGGATTTACCAAGAGTACCAAATGGAGTGGCACTAGCAGAATTAGGCAGAATGGGAACTAGAGGGAAAATTGTGGAAAGAGTGTTAAAATATTGGGTGAGAATTAGAAAATTAGATGAACAGAATATTGCACATCAATGTTTGGTATTACTGGAAAGGCTAAATCAAAAAGACTCTTGGCTAAATAAGATAAAGGAAATTATGTTACAAATTGGCTTTGGGGATATGTGGCAAGCTAGGGAATCACTACACAATGGGTTTTGGAAAGGAATTAGGTTAAGAATGGAGAATATTGAAAGACAAGAAATAATAGCAAGTTTCAATACAAAAGGCTTATTGGCATTGTATAGAGAGATAAAAGTGGTCTGGAACAGGGGGAATTACATTGATATTTGTGATGAAGTAGAACAGGGGTGGTGAAATTGAAAGGGTTGAGAAGAGAGTGTGATATAGAGAAACAGCCACTGTGTCGCCTGAAGGATAAAGAATGACATATAGTTTTAGAATGTGAAGAACCTAGGATGCTTAGGGAGAGGATAGGAAAAAGGAATGGACAATGTTACCAACAGAGGTCCAAGCGAGAAAGTTAATGAATGTAAAATTTAGGAGGAACTTAATTGAAATTGGTAACTTTTTGGGTAGAGTAAGAGCCAAATGGATAAAGAAAATTAGTAAGTAGGACAAAGAAGAACAAAATTAAACACTAAGAGGTAGTATGTATTAGAATTGATATAGTAGGACCTAATAGCTTGACAACCACAGGTTTTGAGTCTATTGGGTTCCAGGGTAAACAGCAACTCAGTGGAGAGATAAAAATGTAAGGAAATGTATAATAATTTGTAACATTTGTGAAAATAAATACTCATTCATATAGAGAAAGCACACCTATCAACGATGATATCAAGTATAACCAAGTGGCAATCCTGAAAAGGATAATTTGCCACTGCCTGGTGAAATAGTCTATCTTTATTCAGAATATATTCACTGCAATGATCTACTACTTTAAGAATCAGATCTTTTAAATGTGTCAGACAACCTTGATGAAGCTTGCTATGGAAACATATTATACCAAGTTAATGTGAGCTAAAGAGTTTACCAAACCAGTTAAGTTCACACTTCAGAATAAGAACCTAACAACTGTGAACCTAAAGTACTCCCCAGATATATTCCACTACTCAATTCAGGTCCTACTACTAAGCAGCTGAATGTCTCCTTTGGGACAGTGACTTATACTGCTGACTGACCAGAAGTTGGCTGAGTAACTCACTACCAAAACTATAAACTTCTACTCTATAGTAGACCAGTGTCTTTTTCTGGATTCTCTCTATTTCTTGAAAGAAGGCTGCTCATAAAATTGCATAAATGAAATGACAATCATAGGAGTTCAGAACCCAGGGTTGATAATACTGGAGACTCCCAGTCCAAAAGACTGAATAAGTTAAGGGATTTTTTTTCTTTACCTCTTTAACCCTTGAGCAGGTTAAAGAGTGTTACATTGAGCACCATTGTAACAAAACTTGTAATAGTAATGATACTATTATGCCAACAATGATGTTTCTTCTTGTACCTTCTCTTCTGTTTTTCAACAAGCATTAGTAATATTTGCTAGGTGCAAGCATGGGTAGCTAAGCGGTTTTATGATTTATATCTAGAACTGGACTATTGATGCACAATATGCATCAGTGCGCCTGATCATGTAATTATTTTATGCAGATTGCTTCATAATTTTAATGTATTGCATTATGTGATATATTTTTGACATGATTGTATAGCTGTTCCAATTACTGAATGTTTTACTTTTAAGGCAAATGTTGGAAAACCAAGTGAACTCAAAAAGAGTTTACTAGAAGTGCTAGCTGAGGAAGATGATGAGAATTACATTTTTGATGGTGACTTCTCTGATGGCGAAGAAACATAGTGTAAACAGGGACCATGTAACAGATTTAGAAATTGAGAATGATCCTGACCATTATTCTTTTGGCGATTCTAGCACTCATAACTTGTTGCCAGAGTCAAAATTAGCCTGTACAAGAAATCTTACTATATAGCACAAAATATAATCAAAATGTTACCAGGGCCCAAAAACAATTTTTAAAAACTCACAGGATGTGAGGATATGCAACAATATTATTAATATTGAAATGACAGAAGGACAACTTGCATGATCCAGAAAATATTCGTTTCCTGATTAGCTGCATAAGATTTGATGATAAAGACAGTATCTAGAGCAGAGAGATGCAAGTTTGATAAACTGGCAATTATCAGAAAATGTCTTGATAATTTTATAATATACTGCAGAGAATGCTGCAATATTGCGGAATTTAGCACCCTTGGTGAGAAGCTGGAAGCATTTAGAAGAAGAAGTTCCATCATGCATTACGTATCAAATAAACCAGCAAAATATGGCCTAGATTGCTTTTTACGCTGCAAAACCATTTATACAACTTCTCTGAAGTTAATTGTGGGAAATAACAGGACAGATTGTATCAAGTTTCTAACAAACCATTTGATTGTGCCATAATAAGAAAGAAATCCCACATGAGTTTCTACCAAATAAGAACTGAGAAACTGTTTCAACACTTTTTGGATATCAAGAACTGTCATCCCATGCATCAACAAAGAAAGAAGCGGTGATCCTCATGTCTACCATGTATAGTGAAGCTATTATAGACAGGTAAACTAAGAAGCCACACATAATGATATGACCAAAGGAGGAGTACACACCATGAATTAAATGTGCTGCAAGTACTTGCTATGTAGTGTTACCAGAAGATGCACAATGGCTTTGTAGTATGCTTTTCTAAATATAGCAGGTATAATTCACAAGTTATGAGAGAATCATGAAGAAAATGAGAAACATCCTAGAGGAGTTCATCAAAAAGCCTTTTACACCTTATGAAAGACCATCTTATAGAAAGGGCAAGAAGCGCAACTCTACCAGTGGATGTTAGGGTGCTTTATAGTTCTTTTATAGATGAATATCCAATTCAAAATTAAGAATGCCAAAGGAAGTGAGGTTACTGTGATATCTGTGAATGTACAAAAACATAAATGCAACAATTTGGTGTTCCTCCTGTGATTCATTTATGTGTAAAATGCACTCATAGGCAAAAATAGTTTATGAAAAATATGATCAGCAGGATCAAGAATGTGAAATTGGGTGAATGCTTCAAGTAACTAATGTAATTTATGTAAGTTTGTCAATTAATTTAATGCATTGTAAACATTCAGTTCTTTTGACTTATGATATTACATTCAGAAATGTTGTCACCATTTATTGGCAGTTTTATAACAGGTAATGAAGCGTGTAGTTATGTAATGATTGTATGTACTAAATTGTAACATTGTGTGACATTTGTTATCTAAAAATACATTAAATAAATTAGCTATTAATGAAAAAAAATACAGTACACAACAAAAATACAATGAGTTGTAACCAGCAGCCACCCCTGTATCAATTTAATGGCAGTCAAATGTGGAGCACTGAATGCACTAGCGTGCCCGCTTGCATAACATTCTTAGACATGCCTGCTTGAAGGTTAGCTGTGCAGGTCATATTGGATGATGAATGAATGAAATGGGTGCAGTCATGTTCAAGTAAGGCCAGGATACACACAGTGTAAGGTTGCTTAGCATTCACCTTCTGAGGATATGGGAAAACCCAGGGGACGGGGGGGGGGGGGGGGGGGTAACTTCTGCAGGGTACTCATCCCAACCAAGATTTGAACTTGGTACCTCTTGAATGTGAGATGGGCATGTAACGTCTACAAGATTAAAGTGTCTGTTTTTAATTCAAATTAACTTACAAGATTGTCAAATAGCCTCTGCTACCTTAAGTAAAACCAGGAAAAGGACACACAGAAATAGTTCTTACTCAGGAACTTTGTTATACAAGAGCTCCATAAAGGGAGTAAGCTGTATCAGAGATACATTTGTTAGCCCCAAATACAAACAATCCAAGAATTTGCTTTTATGCTAGAAATTGGTTAAATGTGTTACTTAAGGTAAGTTATTCTTCTAGGGCTGGGACTGCTTCTGAAACATCTAGTAGCAGAAATAGGAGAGTAGTGTTTTCATCTGCATATCAACCTGATATAATTGCAGCCAGCTGCTGGATGTGATCAGAAAATCTGGCTTCTCATGACAAGACAGGCAAGCAAATCATCCTAGGACTGATGACAGTGATCATGTCTTATGGGGAAGAAAAGATATGAATCCAAGAGAGGAACATTTTGCAAAACATTTGGTAAACATTAAACTGAATTTTCTAAACAAGCATAATGAATAAAGTTGCCAAATTTTTATAATGACCCCCACATTTGAAGGCCAGAACAGTACTGCATATACTGACTTGCCAAAAGAATTATATTTACTCAATTACACATTCATATTTTGTGCTCTTTTAAGGCTTCAAAGGAAAGCGTAAGACATGGGCTGTGCTCATGGGTTTCAGGACATGATCGGAGACTGAAACTGTGTTGGGTTGATAAAACAAGATGGGACATGGACCAGCCAACAGACTGTGCCTCTGATTTTATGTTTGGCAACACCAGAGGAGCAGACGAAAAAGCAATGGAGTTTCAAAATGTGGCAAGGATTAACGTAAACAAACAAGTTATGGTTATGTAAGACGGAACGTAAATTTATCAATATTATGCGCCAAAATTGGTAAGTTATCATTTGCATTACTGTCCAAGTAATAAATAAGTATGTTAAACCATACCTAACCTGTGGTAATGAGGAAATCAAATGCAAATATTAGTATATTATGGCAAACCAAAGGAGATGCATTTTAAAACCAGTCCATCAGATAAAATAAGGCATGTAATAATTCAGTGTTTGTGATGTGTTTTGGTATAAATTGAGTGCTTTATTGAACCTTAAAAACCAAAAGCAATTTTTAAAGCTTTGTAGTACCACATTGTGACACAACTCTAGAAATAACTTGTTTGTAAATTTATAGGTAATTTTAGTGCTGCAAGGGATCAAGCTAATACTATAAACTGGTCTATTTGACAGAATGAGCATCTTTTGTTTAAATCCTGTTGGGTGTTTGAGGACATTTTAAACACACTGTTGTAGGAGAATCTAGTTTGTGCATTAATCCAATAATGCAAGGAGAAGCTTCTTTGCCACAGTTTAGGTTAAACCAAGTGAAATGCATGAGCTCCCTACATTTGCATTGACCATACCTAATGATTTTATAGGTAAATCAGATGCTAAGTAGCTTTATTTACATTCAGATTCTATCTTTATTTTTCAGATAACTGTTAAAACAGAGAAGCTAGCATTTGTGAACAAATTGCAGTTACATAATCATTAGTTAAAATTAGCCTAAAGGGTACCACAATGTTTACATGGCTCAGAATTTAGTGAGGGACATCAACATAGTTTTAGGGGAAGGTTACATAATAATGGCCAGAAACAACATTACCAGTATTTTTAGTACTCATAATAAAATATAATTTATTCAAATGATATAATTTTGCATATACAATCAAAATGAACACTTGTTTGGTTTATCCTGGAATTGTGTGTGCTTATTTAGATTCCTCAGTAGGTTAGTATGAATATGAATAAACTTGGTATATAACTAGCTTGGTATAGTTTTACTGCCATTTGATTCATAATTTCACCATTATTTCTTCCATTTTATTGGATTTTACCATTATTACCTATGTACAAATCAAATTAATAAGTAAACTTACATTAGGTCACAAATATACCTTGCATATTATGTTAACCCCTGCTGTTCTTGATAATTGGTTTGGTTGGTAAGGGGTGAATTGAGTAAAATTAAGCAAAGGCCCAATGCACTTAGTTATATGAATATATACAGAATAGTAATTTAATTATCAGTCTACTTGTTCTGGCACTCAGTTTTTGTAAGTGCAGTAATTATGCTTGAATTACAATATGATCAGAGATTAAAATTGTCTAATGTAATATTTCTGAAGATGAGGACACTAATTAGAATTACTAATTCAGAATATCCTCTCTAGTAATTTTAATTCATTTTGAAGTTCTGCAGCATGAAGAATTCCCATTTTTGTAACTTTAAATCTTATTCACATTCCAGGACTTAGAAGGTGTTATAGCAGATCATATTTTACTTCCAGAATGTAATGTATAGATACACATGGAAGCTAGAGTGTATGGTCTATCATGACTAATGAGTAATAAGATTAAACAGATCATTAGAAATGAGAACTATTATTGAGCAGATTGCTGCATGCAGTCTAGGGAGATTACAATTTTACATTAAATGAATGGTGGGGATTCAAGACAACTGTGTTCTCGTTGGTGAACCTCATATGAAATTTTCTCTAGTTGCAAGCACTATTATGTATTATTAGAGATGTAATATGCAATACAATAAAAATTCCTAACTGAAGTTCTGGAAACTAAACACTGAGTTGTGAATTGTGTAAACTTTCTGTTCTACACATTTGGTTCATGCCTAGTGAAGTTGTTCCTTTAATAGGTTTCTAAATCATGCAGATGTTTGATACTTTTGCATCATAATTGTTTACTGATTTTGTTCTTCTAGTGCGTACCATTTACACATTCGTATGCCTGCTAGATTTATGGAAAGCTGTTACAGTAATTAATGCTGCAACAAATCAATGTTTGTTGCAGCATTAAATACTACAACAGCTTTAAATAGCTTTACAAACAGTGGTATTTATTGTTACGGAGCCAGTTATATACATACATCTAAATTCCTATCATAAAATTCATTTATGTTTAACGTAATATTATAGTTAAGTAGTTTTATCCCTTGCATATAACACAGAACATATTCTTGGACCTAAAGTTTGTCATGATTACATGGAATTGCAAGAGATTAACATTTTCATTTATCAGTGAGTTTTCTTGGTAAATTTATTTTTCTTAGACATCAGTGCATATGACATATGCAATGTTAACAAATATTCACCAAATAAGTATTATATTTGAATATTTCTTTCCTTTCTTAATAATAGATGAATTAATGTATCCAACTCAGAAGTTATAAATTAATAAACTCAGAGTAATTTGCCAAGTGTTTCCCTCAGCGCATAATTATAAGTCTCAATTCTCTTAATGCATACATTGTATTAGGCACAATACAATTAGTCATAACATTAACAGGTACCTATGAAATAAGATTGATATTTAATTAGGTAAAAGTATACGATGGTTGGATACACATACACACATCACCCTTAAGAAATAGTGTAATAGGTGAAACTTCCATAGGCGATCCAATTTTAAAGTGTTGAAAACATCTTGTTCAGATGTAAAATGCACCAGATAGCCAAGGTTTTGATTATTGGAGTTTTAGCTTCAAAGATCCCTCAGCAAAGCCCTCTCGCTGTTCCACACTCCTCTATAAAGAACATCCCTCGGCTACGCTTTGCAGCTTAGGGCCCTAAATGTTTATAACTGACCAGTAAATAGCCACAAAGTGGCTCTAATGACAGAATAACAAAAGTACCTACCAAATCCAGATCGTGTATTGAAGTAATGCCAAGCGGTGTGACCAATGTATATAAATATCTTCATTACAGTTGATTGCCTGACATGTATAACACATTATCATGAAAATGAGGTTAGCTCTCTGCTTAAATTTGAAGTCTAAAATATGCATAAAATAAAGCACTTTTAGATTGGAATAATATAAAGAAAATGATTATATGCAACTTGAGGACTTCACACACTTAGAACAGTTTGGTATATGTTGCTCTCAGCACATAATTATCAGTCTGAATTCCTTTTGTTACATATAATAAGAATTAAAGTCATAATAACATTAATCAATAGGAAATGAGATTATGCCCACTTTGTTGTAGTTGATCTGACAAAAATAATAAATTAGTCGAGGTTAACGAGCTTAGCTCACTCTAATGAAATTTTGGATATTTAAAATGTCCGTGAAATAGACCGAAGTAAAACAAAATGAGTTAAAACATCTGCGAACATTACGTTATACTGTAAAGCATTCCCATATCTCTGAGGCCATGCCTAAGACCTACCCTTGCCTTGGCTCCACCTTTAGGACATATATACAAGCCATGTCTTGTGATTTGGTGGGAAACCTCATTTTAACAAATGAAGGAGGGGTTAAAGCCAAGGCCATGTCTTATGCCACGTTTTAACAATTGGCCCTAAGAGTCTATAGTTCAACTTCCGGCTCTGGGGTGACAATTTTAAGCTGGCCTTCACCTCTGACTGGTTCATGTGAAGTAACCCCATGACTCAATGTGGTTCAGATTCCATGACAAACACTGTAGGTTCTCTCATTCACTGCCATCCTCATTATCACTCTATCATCAGAAGTAATGGGCACCACTTGCTCACTGCCTTCACCTCCGGAATGGGTTCAATCATCACTTGGAGGAATAAAGTAATCCCCAAAGGTTGACCAAACCATATGGGTAAAATTGGAAAATAAACACAGTCATCATTTATTGTCTAATACATAACATACCTACATGCCTACTGTTAAATCAAATGCACTGGGTTTTATCAATGGGATTAATGTTATCTAACAACTGCATTATCATTGTTGCAGTGACAGTGGTGATGTGTTGGTGGTGCTGGTGGTTAGGTTTAAGTAACCAGTGTTCTACTACTTTGAGCCATTTTAGATCACTCAGCAATGTTAAACCATAAATTTATTTCTCCATTGCAGCTTATATGTATTTATGCAACCAAATAAAGCATATTTGCATTACTTGCATATGTTGAAGATACTACTTTTATTATTTCTTAAATAGGATTCATTTAATGATTCATATCTATTAAAACTAAACATGAAAATTAACTATATTAATTAATAGGCAACACATTTGAGCTATAATGCAATTTGAGTTTCAACTCAAGCTCAGACCAAGCTCAATATTAAACCTAATTTTCCAAGTGCTGGGCCATTCAGACATACTCCAACACTGTTTTGCTAGAATAAAGTTATTGTTTCTGATACTTAATTAAATACTGTTTATTTTCAAATCTCTCACAGGTATACTATGGTGCCCAAATATTTCACTTTCTATTTTACACATAGGTTTAATTGTAAATGATAACCCAATCCTGGAGAGGTGAACTTCCCTTCCAAACAGAGTTGAAATAAACCATGAAACACAATACATTTGAAGGTTAAGTACTAAAAACAAAAAATGTCTAAGGTCATGCAGTGCAAACTTATTAACAAATTTGCTCCTTGTACTATAAAAACCTTTTGAAAGTTATCCCAGTTTCCCAAGTATCTGATTTCCCATGCAGTAAAAGAACTAATGAACATAAGTAGGTATGCTATTCTAAACGCCACCCTCCACAGAAAAAGTGGTAGCATTCAACCTGACATTTAAAGCACCTAACTTCACTACTTGATAAATTGGTGGATACTTAAAACTTTTTCTAAATTTTTACCATGAAGAACAAATAACTTTAATTACTAAGAATCGTGCATCCATTTTTGCATTAATTTCATTAAGCTCTTCCAGAATATAAGGGATATTTACCCATATGTCATAAAATGGGCCCAACCAATAGGATATTCAATCTAATGACTTTCAAACCTGCATTAATTTAACCCCTTTTTATAAATGAATTTTAAAACATTTAATAAATTATTCAAGTCTACCTTTATTGCATTCTGAATAATGAATTTAGAAGCATAAGACACAGAAGGAACATCAGAATCATCGTTAACCATATTGGGTTTCATTTATATTTGTATAACACAACAACTTCTAAATTGGATGAAACATTTTTTCTGTGGATGGTATTGTTTTGGGGAAGTGCTTTACCATTCTACTGAGGATGGCAAGTGATTCAGATTTCCTATTGCTTGTGTGTACAGGCCTCTAAATATACTTGGAATTACACTGCGAATTACTGATATATTGAAAACACAAGTATCTTTTATGTGAGCCTATAGCTCTTCAAATTGTCTATAGGATGTCCAGTATGTAAAAATTAATTATTGTGCTATTTTACACTTTCCTTAAAGAGAGAGATTTTCTCATACACCTAATCCACTATATAAACACTATCCATACACATATAATGTCATATTTTTGTTATTACCATCACATCACTACTACCACCACCACTAATTAATTTCTGTTTAGTTTCAATTTTAGTATACACATCTCTACTTTCCTGTATCAATCATCAGAATTTGACCACTGTAATTATGCAAGGCTGTAACTAACAAACCTTCTAAGTCGTTGCAATGTAGTTGGAAGATGAGAATTGATAATGTACATTATCCCTATATTAAGAGTATGTATATTCACATCCTTTGGCAGAGGAATATGATTTGAATAAACTGTTCCAATGGTATTCTACATTCTATTATAGAGAGCAATGAGTAACTTGGGAAATTGTGTCTTACTATATGATTCTACTCTTATCAAGACAATTTCAGCCACTTGTTTAGCAGAAAGTGTGCAACACTCAAGAGTAATTAGTCGGTCTGTATAGCATTAAGTGTTACATTTAACTTCTAAATCATGCTTTTAGACTCCTTCCTGTGGTTTATACTCATTTACAACTATTTCATAAGTAATTTTAAGCTAGAAACCAACATTTTTATACTCTAGAAAATGTGTCACTTTGTTTTTAGCATTTCAAAACCCTAATTCTTTACCTATAGGCACTTGCAGGAACAAAATAAATGTTGCCCTCTTTGCTACCCAAATCCTCAGCACCTGCTTCAAGACTGGCATAACTTCCCATCATACTCAAATTCCTATTGTCCCCTAAAATGTTCTCAACATTTTCCAAAATAATGAGTTTCAGAAGTTCTTAATGTTTCCTGCATAGGCTAACATAGTAGCTATAACACTAGTTGAAGCCATGACTGGAATTGAATTGTATAACATTATGTGTTTCCTTCTCTAGGTGCCCCTGCCCCGTTAGTTCTTAACTGATAAACAACTCTAAATCAAGAGAGACCAATAGACTAATACAAAATCTAGTGGCATTTAGGACAACTTGTAAAATTCAGTAGAACCTCTGGTTTTCATCTGATTCATCTAATAAGATCTTCAACACAATAAATAATTGGTTTGAAAGTAACAAAATTCACATAAACTTTGAAAAATCTAACTACATTAATTTTTGCACAACACATGGCAGACCTAAGGATAGAATATGCAAATAATTAGATTGCAGAAACCTGTAATACAAAATTCCTAGGTCTTATGATTGATCATAACATGAATTGGAAGCACCATATTGATTATATCTTACCCAAACTGAGCTCTGCATGCTTTGCAATCTGATCTTTAATTCAGATAAATAAGAGCACACTAAAAACAGCTTATTAAGGATATTTTCATTCACTGATGACCTAGGGAATAATATTTTGGGGAAATTCAGTAAATACTAAAAAAGTGTTCTTTATGCAAAACAAGTTAATAAGAATAATGGCAGGGGAAAGACGATCAACTCAGTGCAAACCACTTTTCAAAATGCTTGGAATTTTACCACTAGCCTGTGAATATACTCTAGCCATATTGTCATTTGTAATAAATAACCCAGAAAAGTTTACAAAAAATACAGCTATTCATAACAAAGAGACCAGACATAGGTAGGACTTACATAGACCAACAAATAATTTGCAGTTATTCCAAAAAGGGGTTTACTACAAAGGAATAGTTTTGTTTAATTCACTTTCCTCTTCTATAAAAGAATTGAAAATGAACAAAAACAAGTTTAAATCAGAATTAAAATGATACCTTATTACTCACACATTCTATACAGAGGAGAATTTCATTCAATCAAAAAAGACTGGTAATAGTGTAACATTGTAAATATAATAAAAATGAATACTCTAAGAATGCAAGTGTACAAGTAGGCTTTTGGAAACAGACATGTAATTGAAAATTATGCAAAACTGACACCTCTGAAAATTCACTGTCAGAGTTATTATTTGTAAATAAATGTATTAATAAGTGTGAATAAATGTAATTCTTGACATGATCTATAGCCTAGAGTTTGAGCATAGAGCCTAATCTCATAATAGGATCTACAGATTGCAATGTACGGTACAGTAGGGTATGGTATGGTTATGTATGTATGTATAGTAGTTGAACCTGAAAGTAAACTGGATGAAGCAGCCTCATGTTAGTTATTATAAGTAAACACAAAAGCTTTATTAGGCACGTGTGAAGTTATGAACTGCCATATCGAGGGTTTACAGACATCCGTATTTTGTGCAGACAGTTTGTATCTTAAAAGAATGGCAATATGTCCAATTTTCTTGTTGAATATTTCTGAACGAGAAAAATGTTTATTTTCAATTTCAGTTATTAGGTGACTTTACAGTTTGTTATAATGATTGTCTTATCCTTAACTTGTACACTGGTATATCATATCAAAATACTGAACATTTTACCCAAAAAGTATATAGTTTTTCACAACAGTATTCTAATAAGTTTGTGATCCATTTGTTATATTTACTCCTTTGCTTTGGCTAAGCATAGTGAACTTTCACTCTAGCACTGTAACATTCCTTGCTGTTGTTGTATGGTGATAAAGGTAAGGAAAATAGTGTAAAAGGTACCTAAAATTTTGAAGAGGAAATATGTCTTCTCATCTGAGTTAGAAAAGGAATTTCCATTTCTAAAGAGAAATAAAGAATGCAGAAATGAACTTGGAAACATAACAAAACTGCTATAGTTTCTAATGTTAGCAATACAATGGAAAGTTGCAAAGCATGAAGGCTCTTAATGTGCTGCTCGAGAGGTAGCTTAAGTTATCATTTTGGATAGTATGGACAGACCTTCAATTCTAGTGATTTCTAGTCAAAATTAATAAATAAATTATAGGATAAAATTTACTTGAAAACAAAAATTGAGGCAATAGCAGTTAATATCATATCCCCATTTGTAAACAAGAATGCTCAAACTGAACTTGCAGCTGCTAACTTTATTGCTATAAGAAAAGATGTTTTCAATAGGTTAGATTTGAAATTAGTCCCTGTACTTCAAGATTTTTCATCCCAAATTTTGGCATTAAAATCAGCTACAGCTTGGTATAATTTAATGTTAATAGTTCAACTTCAGTAATTTCTATTTCTATTTCTTTATTATCTCCATTTGTAATACATAATTTACAAGAATCGTCAGATTGATTACAAAACTAAACATATAGTATAAATAATAACATGTGTATACACACTTTATAAAAAAAATACAGGGGAGTACCGTCATACAGCATAACTTATTTAATTTAACATTTTATACTCCTCTATAGAGTAAAATACATTTTCTGAGAGATACTTTTTAATTGCTTTACAGTTTTCTTCAGTTATCTGTTTTATTTGTTTAGACAAATGATTGTACAAATCTTTGGTTTTACTTTCTATACTTTTGTAACTTAATGTTCCTCTTAGTCTGTTAATGAAATAATTTTGTTTTGTCTTGTGTCATGTTTGTATATGTGCATGTTTTTACTTTGATTGCTGTGATTTTTTATTGAGTATTTAATGCATTCATATATATACAGTGCCGGAAATGATAATATATTTAGTTTTTTATAGGAATTTTTACAAGTATCCGTCTTCTTTAGTTTACATATTATTCGAATGGCATGCTTCTGTAGTCTTAATATTCTTTGCATTGTTTTTTTCTGTGCATTACCCCATAATACAACCCCATAGCTCAAATGAGAATGCATGAAGGCATAGTATATTTGTATTAAGCTATCTCTATGCATTTGTTGTGCTGCTTGTTTTAAGATGTATAGTCCTATATTTATTTTTTTTTTTTGCTATTTTTTCAATACGTTTTTTCCAGTTTAATCTGTTATATATTATTAATCCTAAGAAGTTTGTTTCTGTTACTTGTTGTATTTGTTTATTATCTAGGACAAATTGCATATTGGGTGGGATTTTCTTTTTTAAGCTGATTTGCATCCATTCTGTTTTATTTATATTTATTACCATCCCTAGGTTTCCTAGCTCTTCCCTAATTTTTTCAAGTAGTATATTTGATTTATCTTGTACTTCAAGTTCTGTATTTCCCCTTATTATAATTGTGGTATCATCAGCATATCCAATGGCTATTTCACCTGCTTCTTTTATTATTTTGAATAAGTAATTTATATATATATAAGGAATAGATATGGCCCTAGTTTTGATCCTTGTGGAACACCGTGAGTCACCTTGTTAAAAGATGATCTGATTTTATTTAGGTTACCATTTGAATTGTATATAATTTCCACACATTGTTCTCTATTTTGTAGATAAGATTTTAGCCATTTTAATGGTAGGCCCCAAATACCATAATTTTCTATTTTAGTTATTAATTTATGTATATCTACACAGTCAAATGCTTTAGTAAGATCAAGAAAGATTGCGATTACATATTCTTTCCTGTCTATTGCATTTATGAGGATGTCATTTCCTTTACAGATAGCTTGTATTGTTGATTTCTTTTTTTGAAAACCGAATTGGTACTCTGATATTATTTTATACTTGCTGCAGAAACTCTGTAGTTGAGTTAAAAACAATCCCTCTATTATTTTGGAAAATGTTGAACATAATGATATTGGTCTATAATTTTCCATTGCATGCTTTGAATTTTTTACTTGTATATTGGTCTTACTATTACTTTTTTTAGTGCATTGGGAAATGTACCTGTTACAAAAAACTGATTAATTATATGCGTCATTATCTCTGCCATTTCAGATTTGCAGTGCTTAACCATTTCATTTGTAAGTTCATCTAACCCAGAAGATTGTTTACATTTTAATGTGTTTATCTGTTTAATAACATCTTCATTTGTTATTTCTCGTAGCACCATTGAGTTACATATACTATTTTCAGTTGTTTGCTGGTTTTGACCTTGGTTGAGGCCTAAACTTTTTACAATACTTATGTAATAATCATTAAATTTTTCTGTTATGTTTATTGGGTTTTCTATTAATCTATTGTTTACTTCAATACATATGTTTTCTAACCATTTTTGTTTCTTTTCTTTATGTGATGCTTTTATTATATTCCATGTTACTTTAATTTTACTTTCTGCATTTTGTATCAGTATTTTGTTGTGCTGCTTCTTTGCTTCAATTATTATTTTATTGAGCATTTGTTTGTAATTTTCTATATATGTGTATGATTTATCGCCTAGTTTTGGATGTTGTAAGCTGTTTAGGAATTGCATGCATTTTTTTGAGATGTTTATACCTTTGGTTACTTTTCTGCATACAACAATTTATTTTGCATATAGGTTGTTAAAGCATTTTTGTAAGATTTTAGCAAAACATTCAAATTTTTCATTTATTTCATATTTTTCATAGATCTCTTCCCATTGTGCTTCTTTACTGTAGTATCATAGTGCTTCTATTGTGTTTTTGTTTACTATTCTTTTGGCCTCTATTAGTTTGTTAGTTTTGGGTTTTAAGTTACCTAATGTTTTACTTACAATTTGTTGGCCATAGTGGTCGCTTATTCCATTTTTTATTATTTTAATTTCATAACATTCCCTATTTATGTTTGAGAACATGAGGTCCACGCATGTTGCTGAATACTTAGTTACGCTTGTTGGTTCTGTCTCTGCCAGTGCGACATTATTTCTTACTAGCATTTCTAATAACAGCCTTTTCTTTTTGTTTTCTACTTGAACATCTATATTGAAATCTCCTATTACTAAGGGGTGTCTATTTTTACTTATACTGTTGAGACATTCTTCTAATCTCTCGAGAAAAATTACTTTGTTTGCATTAGGAGGACTGTAGATCCCAATTACTATGAGGTTTTTAATTTTTTGCTTTATTTCGACTGTAGCAAATTCGCTGCACATTTCTTCACAGAATTTTTTGCAATCTATTTCTTTGTATTTAATTTCTTGTTTAACGTAAATTACCACCCCCCCCCACACTTTTATGGCTATTTCTGCAGTAACTAGCCCCCAATGAGTAGTTTTCATAATTATTTACATTTAATTTCTCTATTTTTAGACCATGCTCTGTAAATATTATAATATCGGGTTGCATATTTAGAATGTTTTGCTCGATAAGTGCCCTTTTATTGGCAATACTTTGAATGTTTTGATGATACAGACTTTATCAAAACTTATCAAAATAATGATATCATGAACAAAATAGCTTCATATTGTGCAGCTAACATGAACACAAGTTTACTAAAAATAATTTTCTGGAATTTTGGAACAAATAAAATGCCAATGTTTTTGGAACCAGAATTCTGGTAACGTTATCATAAATATCTGATGTGTTCCATTCACATGACTTTCTCTAGATCTTTGTAACAAATTATTGTTAAAAAGCTAATTCTTCTATCTACTTCATGTTAACCAAGATAAGCATTAGCAGAAATTGTCTTTATTACTTGCTTCCTTATAAGTAAAAGGGAAATAAGAGAATACATCAGGCTAAAGCGATAGTTCAAATCTTTAAAACCTGGTTGCCATGTGGTTGAAATCCATTTCTTTGCTTGGCCAGGAGTTTACAAACTCCCGTATGAGAAAAGTTTTAAGTATTTTAAAACTGAAACAAATAATAAGGAATATCTTGGAAATGGTAAAACCCACAAGAAAAAGTATATTACATAAATTGTGTTTTAACAAGATCTAAATTTTTTTATGAAGTTTCTTCTATCTCTTAAAGTTTACCACTTTATTATTGTGAAAATCCATGAATTTTGAACAAAAATCCAAAATTTTGTTTTTAATTTTAAAATTTTACTTGACATCTCTTCTTTAAAATAACACCATTGAAGTGTGTGGTCTGCCATTTTTAAAGGCCCTATTGGCAACTTAAAGACTAGCCTGCAGCAGTTTAAATAGCTTCAGTCCAGCAGCCATGTCCCACTTTTAGAGTACATTTTTCTTTCTGGCTAAATTTTGTACTACTTATCAACAAATTTTAAATTTACCACATATTGGCAGTTGGTCATCTGTTACTGCAGATGGCAAAGTACAGCAAAAGTCAAAATAAATATTACAATTTACAAATAAATTGTGTTATATCAATTGAATAGTTCATGGTATGAAACAAGTTCTTATTATAGCAATACTAACATATATATACTTGGAAAGTATGTTAGTACAGCCATCCAGTGTTTTTTCCTCTGTAACCTCGCAGAGTTTGTTGATGTTTTGAACTTACAGTGTTTTTAGATGTGTTTACTGTGATCATCATGGGTAGAATAAGGGACAATAGGAAAAGTTTCTCAAAAAAGCACCCATCTAAGAAAGGTACTGCAGACTTAATTAACCAGGCCAAAAGAAACAAATGTGAAAAACAAAATAAAGATGCATTTAGCAGTGAATTCACTGCCTCTAAACCTGGAAGTTCTATAAATAGTGTAGATGGCTCTGTAAATACAGTAAGTAAACTTGGGGAGATCCATAGCGATTCCTGACAGCCAGTGCACTGTCTCAGCTGATAAGAGGTGTGCTGCCTCTCTGCCAATAGATTCATGCTATGTAAGCAATGATATCATCCTTGTTGCAACATGTAACAAACACTCCTCAATGCAGTTTCAATTGGCGCTGAGTAATAGTAATGTAATTCTAAATGTAAGCAATGATAATGACAGTGACTTTGATTTTAGAAACAACGATGAAGATGAAGTTGACGATGAAGATGATTTAGTAGAAGAGCCCCTGCCCAGCGACTGAGAGGCTGGCCACAAACTTAGAACAAAAAAAAACCTTGGTTCACAATTCCATATTCCAAGAACTAGTGAAAAATGAATTGTGCAGCCAATGTGCAGAAAACAGTGTATGTACGGGAATAAAAGAACATTTTGATTTTTGTTCTAAATTAGTTGCTAAGTATTCTAACTGTGGAAACATTGCATCCAAAGTTTATAGCTCACCTAGAATGCAAGAGCAACATACTAGCAGACTTCCTTTTTGTTAAATAGGAAAATTGTGAATGTTGTCACTTCTGTAAGTAAGGGGCACAGTGGGCTAAAAATATGTTGATGTCTATGGGACTCAACAGCACGTGACAGAGTTCATTCAGTGAGCATCTGCATGCACTAATTGAAAATAAGAAACTTAAATTATAAATGTTATACATGGCCAGAACTGTAGTGCACTATGTACAAGAAAAATTGGACTGCTCACTTAAAAACACACCTGAAACTGACATTGGGGTATCGTTTGATGGCACATGGATGAGAAGGGGGCACAACTCCAATTATGGTGTTGGATTTGTTATCGACACACTTACAGGTATTGTGCTAGATTATGAGTTACTTTCAAAACTTTGTGTGGAATGTGCCATCAATGAAAAACGTTCAGGGAGGGACACAGATAGGTTTAAAGTTTGGTTTGAGCATCAGAAATCAAATGAACAGTGCCAAAAGAATTATGATGATTCCTCAAACAGCATGGAGAAAGAAATTGGTGCTATTTTATGGAAACACTCCATCTCTAAGTGTAGCATGAGGTATGTTAGCATGGTGTTTGATGGTAATGCTTCCACATGGTTACACTTCAATGAAATGAAGATCTATGGCACTGATTTGAGAATAGAAACAGAGGAGTGCATCAATCATGTGGCCAAGAGATTAGGAACAGCTCTCAGAAATTGGTGTGCCAAAGGAGTAGCATGGGTGGGCTTAAAGATGGTAGCCTGAAAGATACTACAATTACTAAGTTGACATATTATTATAGCTATGCAATTGTTAAGAATATTCCTGATGTTGAAAACATGAAAAAAGCTGTATATGCCACCCTGAGACATTGCATGTCAACTGACAGCAAGCGGCAACATAGAAACTGTCTGCAAGGTAAGGAATCTTGATGTTTTTATAATAGAGAGCTTGCAGAGAGGAAAGTTATGGATAGCTGTAATGGAATAAAATGCAAACTCTCATCTGAAGTACTAACAAAAATTATGCCTGTACACCAAAGGCTTGGATCGGATGTTGGCTACAAAGATGTATTAGGGGTAACACACAAAATCAGAATGAGAGTCTTCATAGTGTCCTTTGGGGTCTGCAACCCAAGGAAACTTTTATTTCCAAAAATAAATTGGAGATTGGAATAACTAAAGCTGTGTCACAGTTCAACATGGGATACAAAATGTCACAAGAAGTTAGGCATGTTTTAAGAGGTGAGGTTCCATCAACTACATCTATAGCAGTGAACACGCTTTGTGGCCAGAGGTGCATTGCCCAGGCAAAGAAAAGGACTGCAGAGAAACAAAATACACACAGGAAGCAAGCCAAATTATTATAACCATCAGAGAAGGAGTGGAAGAAGAGCTCTGAAGGATATACTTATGGGGCTGGCTGCTTTTAGGGTGAGCACAAATGATCAAAATCTTCTTTCTAGGTTTTCCACAAGTTACATTTTAGTGTATGTAAAACATCCTTGGTGCCACAGTTTTGATCCGAAAAGCTTGAAACTTCGCACTGGAGCTTCACAATAGGTGATGATTAAAAATTATATCTGAGCATTTTGTACTCTGAATCCTGGAGTCAGAGTGGGTTATATTGTGGGTGAATTTTGCTTTTTTGTAAAAAATCTAAAAACAGAATATTTAAAAAATTATAGCTAGCTAGTCATTCTTCTCACAGTAAATTCAGAAGTAAATTTTGTTTCCACGTGCCTAAGAGTCACCCCACAATACAAAAATTAAAACTCTTTGAAACTGTAGTACCAAGGACCTTTTATATACAGGAATATAATAATGAATTAAAATATTAATAAAATGAAAACTAATTAATACTGAAAACTGAAATTTGAAAATTTTCAGAACTTCTTCCATCTGAAGTGTAGTTTGGGGTGGAGGGATTTTCCTCCAAATCTTCATGTTGCATCCTTGAAACATGCCAAACTTAAATATCAAGTTTGGCACTTTACAGCTACAGTGTTCACACATGCATGAATGCACAAACACACCTTTTTCTAAAAATGGAGATACAGGCAACCCTAAAACATGTATTTCCAATGAAATACGGTATCAAATTTTTAGGTGGAGTGCAATATATTCTCTATTTATGTACCATATACTATGTAGAGAAAGTAAAAAGTCCCTTGAAGTGACTTTAAAATAAAAAGTGGAGGAGTGCATATCAATGCACATTTAGTCATGGAAAAAATTATGAACACATTCTGAAAGCAGGATATTTCCAAGTCCCACTTCGTATTGCAACTTGGTTTACACACATTGATAATTCCAATATGCTGTTAGACTTTGCTGATAGTCTATGTGGTGTAAATTATCATCTGTTGAACACATAAATAAGCTGTGTGTAGAACCATGTCTCGCATTCGTATTAGTTCCTGATAAAGAAAGAGGGGAGGTGCAACAACTACCACCGTAATTCCCTTTCTTCATTAGCCAATTTGTCAACAAATCCAAAAATGTTTCTGTCTGATGCTATGTGCATTGGTAGTTATATAGCCAAACAAAACAACCAATGACCTGATACATAAGCCTATATGAATGTGGTAACAAACATTTCTAAGCCCAAGCAAATATAGCTCCAAGGTAACACATGCACTTTAAAAAACTGGAGAACCTGAATTCAAACCTTTGTGATGAAGTATACTTTTTTTACCTCCTTTATTTTATATCTTCTTCATATTCTTAATTATACAGATATAGATTTTCCATGTAGTTAGCTACACATTGAATATTACATATATGCAAATATATGTATGTATCTATATAATAGCCAACACTTCCAACTACTGGTGATAAACTTGAATTTTTATCATTATTGTGTTTCTGTCTTTGTCACAAACTTCTGCTTAGTTCTGTTCATCACTGAAAGAGGTCCTCATTCACTACTAGTACCCTACAATAATGCATTCATTTATACTGTAGAAATGGCAGAGGCCTTTGATAGATGTTCTGCTGTTTCTCATTCTGATTACACAGGGCTCTCCAAGTAGGTAGAGTTTGTGGTGTTACACAGTCCATTGTGAGGAGGTAGGCAAAATTGCAGGAAGGTTGCTGCAAGGAAGCAGGTTGTTCATGTGTATTTACCAAGAATGAAGACAGATCTCTCATGGTAGAGATCAAAAGAGATCCATTACGAACTGCCACTGAATACAAGACATTATCTTTATTCCTGGGCAGTGCACAGATAACTACCAACAATTGCAAAGATGCTGGAATTCAGCATAGATGTGCGGCAGCAAAGGAAGTGCTAACCAAAGCCCACAATATCAACAGGTTGGCATTTGCTGTAGAGTATGAGAACTTTGATTGGAGCAAAATAATATTCTTGGATGAAGCTACATTCTCTACTGCAGATATGAATGCTGCTGTGTTATGTGGGAAGCAGAGTAAATATGTGAAACACAGTGAATATAACTGCATATAATGTCTATGTTTGTTTACAGGCCCAGTCGGACTCGCTAGACAGATACTATCTGGCTACTCATGCAAGGAGTGGTCAAATGAGTGTTACTGCTTGGGCAAGGAAGGCTCAGGTATGCTGGAATGTGTTCATGAAAAGTTTAATGGGGAAATCTATTTTGAAATTCTAGAAAATGTTCTGCTCCCATCTACCTCAGAGCATTATCTTGAAGATACTATTACATTCCAACAGGATAATCATTCTGTGCATAAGTCAGCCAAGGTTCAAAAGTGGTTTTCTGATTATGTGGATATCCTAGAGCTGATACAGTGGTCTACAAAGTCAGCAGATCTCAACCGAATTATACTTGTTTGGGCAAAAGTAATGCAGAGGCTTTGAGAGGTCCCAGATTGAATAATGCTACACAATTCTGGTGTGCCATGACCGACACTTGAGTGTCACTAGCAGAAGACATTAACTATTTTAAAATGCTGGTGGATTCTATGCATGCCCCAAAGATTGAGGATAGTGATAGCAAATAATGGGGACCACACAAACAATAAGAATTTTTTCTCTTGTATTAGCTTTTTGTTACCTTTATAAACAACCGGAGATCAGTTTGCTGTGTTTTACTTTATTTTAAAATTTGCAGGAATAGCAGATAAGATTTCACATATAGAGTGAATGTTGATTAATAGAACATATCTACATCGATATAAAAAGTGCTAGTATGAAATAAAAATAAACATGAAGGAATGAAAAACTACGGTGGTTGCTGAACTTGAACCTATATCCCACAGAGCATACTGAGCTTCAAATGCAGAATGTTGGGACTGAGCCATTTTTTACATGAAGCATAGTGAGCTGTGTTTATTTAGACAATTTTGAGAAGTTGGAATCAGGAGGTTTGGTTTAGTATTTGAGTATTCAGCATTTTTAGCAAGGAATGGCTCTTTTAATTACTTGCAAGTTATTACTCTATATTATAACACAAAAAACTGTGACTTAACCCACATTTGTACAACTCTGATTTTCAGAAAAAGTATAAGCAATGTGAACCAGGCTCAGTGAACCTCATATGTTATCATGAGGCCGAAGATTATACTTTTGAAAGTTTATAGCACTCAAGCATTTTTTCTATAATTGTACAAGGAGTGTTAAAAAAATTACAAAACCTTATTTTTTCTTATGTAAACCAATGAAACATGGGAGGCTTCCTTCAGTGGAGATGTGGAAGGGACATTCATGTGCAGTCATGAATTTTTTTCAGCCAGCAGAAAGTGTGTCACTGACAATTACCCTACAAGTAAAGACATGTACTGAGTGGATTTTGAATTTCAGTTTTTGTAAAATGACAGAACTTGAGCAGCGATATTGCATGAAATTTTGCCAGAAGCTTGGTTTAAAATTGTGTTTAATTTATGGACACTCTTTTAACTACTATGGTTCTCAGCGCACCACTCTATATTGGGCGTGAAAGACCACTACATTTTGCTTAGAGGCCTATTTATCAGGCTTGAGGTTCTTTTATGTGCCATAAATCTAGGACACAGATCCTATGACTTTTCTTCCCTTCCAATGGAAGCCATGCTAACAATTTTTACACCCAAAAAAGTTCATCTCCCTCTGCTGGGTTTGCACCAGCGATCTTGGGAACCAGAGGCTAGCATGTTATCCCTAGACCATAGAGAATGACAAAAGCTTGGCGATATCCTAGTGAAAACCATCCACAAGATTCAACAGACTTTCGGGGACTATACCATGAGCACCTCATGGATAAAAGAGTGGTAGAATCACTTCAAAAATGGCCACACATCAGTGGACAATGAACCACATTCAGGTAGGCCCTCAACAAGCCAAAATGAGAATCTCATCGGGAAAGTGCAAACAGTGGTCCTGCAGGACCCTTTCATCACAGTCCAAGCACTTGTGAATGAGATAGGGGTAAGCACTGGATCAGTACATTTAATTTTGATGGAGGATTTGGGAATAAGTAGATGGTCCCCAAAATTTGTACCAAAGCTGTGAACAATGGAGCAGAAGCAATGGCATCTGGACATTGCACAGGGCATGCTGGACAATCTAAACAGTGACCACAACTTTCTGATGACTGTGATTACAGATGATGTATCCTGAGTGTGCACCATAAAGGCAAACATCACAAAGGAATACTACTAAGTGGTCCATCGTCACCTTTGTGATTCTGTGCTGTGCAAACAACCAGATCTGTGGGCACTAAAAGCTTGACAGCTGCATCACAATAATGCAACTCTATTCTACTCATTTGATTGATGCTTTCATTGCCAAACACAATATTGCTGTCATTTGTCAGGCTCCCCACTTCACCGACATGGTTCCACGTGACTTTGGGCTATTTCTGAGCTGAAAATGCCATGAAATGCATCTGATTTGAGGAAAGAGACAATATCATGTGGAATACAATGGTATGACTGCTCACATCCCAAAAACTGTGTTTCAAAAGAGTTTCCAACAATAAGGAGTGAGTGAATCACCAAGGAGACTACTTTGAAGGAGGTTAGTGTTTTGGACCTCCATATCAATAAACATACTTTTTCTGACCAAAGATTCAATACTTTTTGAACACATCTCAATATGTGCACAAATATGCATGCTGCATTACCCTTTTCTTCTTACAAAACTTTTATAGATTTTCTAGATAAGCCAATGATAAACGTGTTCAGTAAGCAGTTTTCTGGTTGGTGTTGGAGCTATTTGGATTTTTTAGCTAAAATATTAAATAAAACATAGAAATAAACCAATAAATCTGAACATATTCAGGAACCATGTTGCCCCTATGATTCAGCTATGGGCTACTGACATGATTCTTGGCTTCAATGTGGATGTTGTTGTTGGCGGAAGTGTTTTAAAATGAGATCACTGCCAGATCAAAAGCTAAAATTTAATCAGTGGTACCGGTTCTTCTCTAACAAAAGTATCTCCCACACATCAATTATTTTGGGTTCTGAATTGCCTTTATTAGTCCTGCCTTTGTTTGGATGTTTTGATTGACATAATGAACACATATGGCAACATATGACATAGTGGCATTGAATATGTTTGGGACAATTACAACAAAAAACAGTGAAGTTTTCAAGCAGACATCCAGTTTCTTAATAATAAGGAAGAAAAATTTAAATTAAACATTTTTGACATTTGTAAATAAATGCTGTACTTACTTAATAGAGCCACAGCATACTGCATTTACCATTTTTATTTCAGTATTTGTTTCTTTAAAATATGCAGACAAACAAGGAAGATAAAATTGCTTTTTCACAAAGTAGAAAGTTCAACTAATGGCTGACTCAAATGTCTAGTCAACCAGTGCATGCTCTAAGTGACCATTGGCAATGCATTAAATGCCTCACTAATCTATTTAAACTACTGTCAAAAGACAGCTGGAAAAATCAAGTGACTCTTTAATTAATTAAACTTTCCTGTGACGGTTTTCAGGTTTTGATGAACATTGGCTACTTACAGAAAACAAAAACCATGCTGATTTCCAAAATAACAGTTTTCTCATAATAGGTGCCATGTTTTTGCAATTTTATATTTTATTAATTATATTACACACTCATATATACATAAAATTATAATTATAGTTGTGATTCTCAATATATTTTTACAGCAAAAGATGAATAATAATTTAACACATATTATGGAGCTACAATATATATATATATATATATTATTTTTTTTACAAAAATAACCACCCCTTTATCTATCCTTTAACTTCCTATGTGTAATTGACAATAGATAGTATGGGTGGTAAATACCTAGCATGTGTTTATTAACTGTTGCATCTTAGGAAAACAGCTACTGATGACACTCTCAGCCTTATAGTGAGTGGTGTATCCATAAGATTTCAGAGCTTTAGTTACTCCTAGAACTTATGGTGACTGGTAGTGCGCTTTTTGCAAGATTTATCATTGCTATTTTTACTTTCTTTAAGATGTATGTAAAATTTACATAGTAAAGTAGAGAAGATATTGTATTGCACCCACAAATATGATAGTAAGATTTCACTGGAAATACATGCTTTGAGGGCACCTGAATCCAAAAAAAATAATTTTTAGAAAAAGGACTGTGTGCGTGCATGTGTGTGTCTGTGGACCACATAACTCAAAAATAAAATGTTGGTTAAATACTGAATTTGGTATTTAAGTTCATTATCTTCCAAGGATGAGATACAAAGATTTTCAGGAAGATCTACCCATCCCAAGCTAGCCTTAAACGGAACATTTTCTTAAATTTTCAATTTTCTAAAAAGTGGCCAACAATTTTGGCTAAAATGTCATATATTAAAGATATTTAACATGGAAAATGAAATGTATATCTTGAATTTCTTGGGAATAGCCACTGAAGTTCTCTTCATACTGAATGACCTTTGCATAACTGGTAAACCATAAGAGATAGACAAAATCCTTACCTTACATAAAATGTAGATCTAGTTAAAACACATAATTTATGTCCTATACAGCTTTTTTGTACAACTAACCATTTCTGAGATACTCCCTGTTATTGGTTTCAATTTTAAAATACTCAAACTTTTTCCATATGGGAAGTTCTTATCCAATGTGTCTCCCTTTTTGTTTTACTCCTGACCACAGTAAGAGAACCAAATTTAATTTACAATCAAAAAGGACAGCTTTTGAAAATTTTCACCTTTGCTTTAGTCTACTGTATTCCTTTATTTCCCTTCTACTTATAGGGAACTAAGCAATAAGACCATTTCTAGGTAATATTTGTCTTCATTAGCATGATATACATAAAAGAATAACGTTTTGTAATAATAGCTTGTATGCAGAACAGATAAAGAAAGTCATATGAATGGAATGCATAACATTTTTTATTTTTAGTTTGTTTATGTACTGATATATTGGTAGAAGGCTTCCACCTCATCCACAAAAAATGTGTGAACAATCCAAATTTGTTATACATGTGGTTCTTTCTGTCTTTCTTTTTTTTTTTTTTTTTTTTAAATTGTATTGTTGGTATAGCCTCCTTAACTGCTATGGTCATATGCTTTTAACTTGGCAAACAACTCTATATTAATGATAAGTTACTGGTATTAAGTTAACCATTTTATATCATTAAACACATACACACATTCATTCTCACATTCATACTTCCAGTCTCCATGGGGATAGGGAATAATTATAAAAAAATTCCGCCTCAGCCAGGAATTGAACCTCGGACCTCTGGGTGAGAAGTCAGCTTGCTGACCTCTCAACCATGGAGGCAGTCTGATTCTTTCTTGTTATCGAGAGAAAACAAACATTGCACCATTTCTTAAGAAAGTGTATTCGGCATATTTTAAAGTTAAACTGTGACAATAAAGTGAAATATGGGCTCTGCATACGCTTTTTAAATGTGTAGTGAAGAGTTAAGGAATTGGTACAATGGAAAACAGAAAAAAATGAAGTTTGGAATTATTCCCATGGTATGGAGTGAACCCAAAAAATGTATTATGATGATTATTACTTCTGCATGTGTAGTATTACGCAACTATAAAGAAATAAAACAATAATTAAGTAGCCAGTTGGCCTTGCATCAACCATAGCCTGCATCACATGGAGTAGATGTCTCTATTGCTCTTCCACCCACTCAAACAGAAAATACACAGAGTTTAGTCTCGGAGTCAATAGAAAATTTCATGTATATGAAGATTTTTCAGCACAGACTTTTGAAGTCAAGTCACAGCATTTTAATCAAGATGAGCTGAATGAATTACTACGAGACTTAGGTCTTACCAAAGATAAGAGTGAATTACTTGGATTGAGGTTGAAAGAGAAAAATATGTTGCATCCAGACACCACATTTTCCTGGTGTAGGAATAGAGACAAGCTTTTATCTATTTCTTTAAGAAAGGAGACCAGCTTATTGATAACTGTATGAGGGTGATTCAAATATAAATGGTAATTCAGCCAGAATACTGTGCATGCAGACCCAAGCAGGATGGTGGAGTTGGGGGTTGAAGGTCAGTATTTTAGGGAGGGGTTAGCTTCTTTGATAGGTTTCGGCATTAGTACAGCCATGAGTGAACAAAGAGGTTCCTTCACCTATTGTGCAACACATTTTATAAAGTCTTTAAGCAGTTAAACCCTCTGAAATTTTAACTTGTTTGAAGGCACAGTTTGGAGATGCTACACTGTCCCAGAGTCAAATGTTTACCTGGGCCAGACAATTTAACGACAGCTGAGAAATTGTACAAAGCAAATGTCAGTGTCCGAGGTCAAGTCTCACAGATGAAAACATCCATGTTACTCAAGAGCTTATTGAAGGTGATCATTACTATACTTTTGAAAAAATCACATCAGAAGTGGGTGTCAGCTTTGAGAGTACTCATACCATTATCAGTGAACATCTTGGGTTTAAAAAATATCAGTTCTCAATGGCTCTAACTAGCAGCAAAAACAGGTGAGGTTGGAGAATTATGAAACACTTCTGAATTGTTTCCGCTGAGAAGGGGAGGATTTTTTGAAGCACAATATCACATATGATGAGACATGGGCCCATCATTTCACTCTGGAACCCAAAATGACCAGCAAGGATTGCTGAAGAAAGGATGATTCCTGCCCAGTGAAGAGCAAAACTCGCCTCCCGCCAGAAAAGTTCTTGCCAGTGTTTTTTGGACTACAGAGGATTTTACTTGTTGATTTTCTTCATGATCGACTACAATGATTGCAGTTTACTATTGCCAATTTTTAAGGTCAGGAAAAGCCGCCTACTGAAATAAAAGATGCTTTATGCCATCAGAGCTAGCATCCTTCTCCAAGACAATGCTAAGCCTCACACTGCAAATTTTACGAGGAACATACTTGAGGACATGCACTAGGAAACCCTTGAAAACCCTCCCTACATCCAGATTTATGTCCCCTGGACTATTTTTTGTTTGCACCATTGAAAGAATCACTTGGAGGAGAAAGAATTAAAACAAATTAATATATGATGGTAATGGCTGGTGCTTATTCCCTGACATTTGAAAAGAAGCGTAAAAGATATGCTAAGATACTTCTTAGTATGGCAGCAAGGAGGATATATGAGATATCCATGTTTTTAATGTGAATGGGATAGTAGAAATATTGGACAATAAAGAAAATAGCCTAAGAGAAAAAGTTTAAGGCCAGGAGAAAAAAACAACATTCACACCAGTCTAATCGATCCAAAGGAAATTGTATTGCCTCCTTTGCATATAAAACTAGGTATCATAAACTAGGTATCATTATGAAAACACTGAACAAGAATGGTTTCTGTTTCAAATAACTGAGCAGTATTCTGTGATGTCTGAAGCTAAGATAAAAGAGGATATGTTTGATGGAAAAGATGGGACAGTTAATGAAGGACAGTGCATTTTCATTCACCACAAACTAGAAAGAACTGCAAGCATGGTGTGCTCTCAAAGAGTAATCTACAAGTTTCTGGAAATTATAAAAGATCTGCAATATGAATAAATTGTGAGAAAATGTTACAAAAGCTATGAGGTCTTAGGTGTAACATGAGTTTAAAACTTCACTTCCTGTATTCTCATCTAGTCCATTTTCCTGACAATTTGGGATCCCTCAGGAAAGAAATAAATTGAGAGGTTTATTTAAAAAAATCAAGGGGGGTTGTGGAAAATTGTGAGGTTAGTGGACTACTGTTGCTACTTGAAAAGGGAAGTTGCTCAATCAGTACATAAATGTAAATCAATGCAGCCATCTTTCCAGCAAAGAAAAAGGTAACTTCATACCTTCTTTTTCAGATATGTAAATATTTAAGAGTAAAAGCAACAGTATTACACTCAAACTTCACTATGAAATAAGTGGGTTACTTATTTCATAGTGAAGTTTGAGTATAATACTGCTGTTTTTACTCTCAATTGATTAGTTACTTCACTGTGAATTCCCATTAATGTTTTAAATGTAAGTATTTCTTTTTATTTAGTAATGAGCAATTTTTAATCTTCTATTTATTTTATAATGCAGCTTTTTAACATCATTATATAATTGTGATTTTTAAAAAACTTCACATGATAGAGAAAAACAGAAATCATCATTTAATTCAGCACATCAAAATTATTTAATATCTCATTTCAGATCCAGCGGAAAAAAAGAAAGGAAGAAAAAAGAAAAAAAAAAAGATCTTTATTCTGCAGGACAGTGTTAATTCATATGGAGTTTTAACACAAAAATATTAAAACTACAGTAGAAGTGACTGAAGTTCTCTTTTCCTGCTTTGACAAGCGCCAAAATTGTAAATTTTTTCTAAACTATTCTGTCACTCTTCCCCGAAAAAAATTATAAGCAAAACAAAATACTATTTCAAACCTCTTATACTTCATTATATTCTAATTAAAATATAGTATCGACCATTTATAAAGTATTGGAAAATAAGAATAATTTGATAGCTTTCCCTCATTCTGCTTACCTGTATGTGTTGCTCCATTTGACTCTGCAGAAAGATTGAGCTGTGGCTGGATGGATGCAATGTTTTCTGGCCAAAATCTTTGTGCTGCCTGCTTGCTGTTTCCATTACCAGAGTTTTTCACTTTCTTGCTAGTGGAATTCTTTGAACTCTGCAGAATGTTATTTGTGTTAGCCTGATCTGCTGAAGCTGGGTTTGATGCATCCAACATTGGCTGTAGTATTCGTCGCCGTGCATTGATAAACCAATTGTTTACCTGCAGAAGTGTGAGATTTGTCTGAGCAGCAATCTGACGTTTTTCATCCTCTGTTGGATAGGGATGCTGTTGATAAAGGAAACAAGTGCCATAAATTTATCTGTTTAATACAGACTTTTTACTTCTGTAATTTGTTATGAAATTAACAAGAGCTCACTTTTACATTTAGCTTACCAAGCTATCCCTACACAACATATTTCACCAGGATCAGGCTTGAGTCAGAGCCTGCATTACATGCCACAAACACAAAAGCTGCATAGTGAGCAAGTAAGTATTAATCTTAAATGCTACAAATTTTAATGCTGTTTTCTCTCTAATGTGCACCAAATTACTGAAATCTGGACTAATAAGGAATTCCAAAAGTACAATTTCACTGAAAATTTAATTAATTCTTAAGAAAGTTGATACAGAAAGAAGAACAAAGAGAGAAAAAAATTGCAGTTTTCTATTATAACTAGAGTACTCTCTATTTGATCATAAGAGTAAGTTTTATTTAACACTAACATCATTTAACTTTACTTACTGGGACCAGTTTTGGGAATGTTCATTCCTGAAACCAGTCCCTGTAAGTAATTTTAAAGTGCTCTTTAGTGTTACAAAAACTGACTGCAATCTTAGTATCGAATATTAATCATATCACTGTCAAAAGCTTCTTTGCAAACTTCAACTCTCTATTTAGCTACAAAATACTGCATGATAAATGTGATAATGTTACAGATGACCTTACCGTTTGCTGATTGATACATCTGTATCAATATACTGAAACAATTAGTGTGTTTCCACTGGGTTAATAATGGCTTTTCATCAGCTGTTTACAAGACGGCAGATAGGATCAAATCTATGAGTGTGTATCTTAGCACATCACCAGTCACATATCTCCTTCTCCCTGTCTTTGCCCCTGTCCCTATCCCTGTCCTGGTTTCTCTATCTCTCTCTATTTTCATTACATTGTATGCAGAACCATTCCTTCTTAATTGTAATACATTTTTTTGTGGCTTATATTTCAAAATAACAATGTATGATTTGAATTCCTAATTCCATAAGACAATAATGTGTGGTGTGCTACAAATCCTCATGAAATGATAACAGATTAGAAAATCCTACAATAGTGTGAATTTACTATCAAACCATTTTTTCTTTTAACCTGATCATCTGACAATTCATCACACCCATATCTGTTCATAAATCTGTTTCTAGTTTAGTAGTGAATGTTAAAAGTGTAATTAAATATGAACTTAAGAAACTCCTCCTCTTCTACACAAGTTTGTCTTGACCACTACAAAAAATAGTCAAACAATACCTTTTCTTCTGAATCTATGGTTATTTATTTTCAACTGACTTTAGTTTCTTTTGTAAAAGTTTTGCCACATTACACACATAACTCATATACTGTGTTTGGAAAATTACTGTGCATAATTTTTCTAATCCCATAAAGCCTGTCAGGCAGAAACAGCTGAATATTTATACCTTTTGAAAAGGGACGAGTAATAAACAGCATTTTACATACTAATTAATCTTGTGTAACACAACAAAATCTAAAATTTTGTTCATCATTCTATTAATTGGCATATATGTTAAGTACTTTGTATTAAAACCAGAGGTATCATATCAGCAGTCACCAGCTATCATGACTCTGCCCTACTTTCCCACAATGTTGAACTGTTCATTCTGTGAACATTCCCAAACTCCCAATTCCAGCACCAATGTGTTTCCTTCATGAATCTACAATATGTATTCTACAAAAGGCTTGCCAAATTTATAGTTTCAAAAAACTTTTGAAAATGGAAAACCATATACCTCTTACACATATGGATGTAGCTAATTTCATACACAGTTAAGTTCACCTATACAGGTTTTTCTTGAGACTTCCACAGGGTATAGGGAAACTCTCCATTGTAGGGGAAACCTCATGTATTGCAATCTATGGAGATCTATTGCAACACTGCCCACATAGATGAAGGAATGAAGTGAAGAAACCACAAGAGGCTACAAGCCCCAGAAACCACCCCAGCATTTACCTACTGACCAGGGATAACCATGAAAAACCCATATTTGGAGAGGGTGGTTGATGGGAATCAACCCCTGGACCAACCAAATATGAGCCTTACACATTACTGCAGGACCAACTTGCTGATGGTGATCTCCACATATTTATAGGAATACCTGTGCAGTCACTTTCTATTTCCTCTCTTTTAAGCATTCTTTGTCCTGATAAGTTTGTCATATACCATATGAAAAACAACAAGGGATATGAGTCATTCCTATGTTACAAAAAAAAAAGAAACAGTTACTTTTTACCTCTTCACTTTTGGAGAATACATAATTTTTCACTTCTTCTTCTGTATCATTATTGCCAATATCACTGTCACTGTTTAATAGTGCAGCCATTTTATCCTGATTGGTGCTTTTAGAGTTCTCACTTTCAGTTTGAAATGTTCACACTAAACATGAGTTTCAGACAAAATGGTAGAAGACCATGTTTCTATGTAATCCATGTCATCAGTTGAAATGTCCCATATGAGATTGTTGTAACTAAATTCAAACTTTGAAAACTGGTGATTGCTTCCAATTGTAGAAGTGATTGTTGAGCTAAATATTTTATAATATTTCTTTCCTCTTAAATGCATAGAAAGAATCACTTTCTCTTTTAAAATTCTATGTTCCTTACTTTGAAGTAAATTTGGGTTTAGGAAGCAAGAGAGTTTGTAATTACCTTTAGCGAAATGAACAAAGTGAACAATCAAATTTTTTCTTCGAATAAAGTCTTTGCAATTAACCCCTTTTTGCCATGCATTATAACATCAGGAGTTTTTCTCTATTCAGAAATTTATGAACATGATACAAATAGATAAATATGAGATTGTTGTAATTAAATTCAAACTTTGAAAACTGGTGCTTGCTTCCAATTGTAGTAGTGATTGTTGAGCTAAATATTTTATAATATTTTTTTCCTCTTGAATGCATAGAAAGAATCACTTTCTCTTTTAAAATTCTATGTTCCTTACTTTGAAGTAAATTTAGGTTTAGGAAGCAAGAGAGTTCGTAATTACGTTTAGTGAAATGAACAAAGTATAAAATCAAATTTTTTCTTGGAATAAAGTCCTTGCAATTAACCCCTTTTTGCCATACATTATAACATCAGGAGTTTTTCTCTATTCAGAAATTTATGAACATGATACGAATACCCATCGTATATTCGTATCATGCAACCCAAATACATCTGAACCACTGCACAGTGTTTTTCCACTGAGCACACAGAAACATGATAACATACAGCTGCTGTACACAAGATCATGGTGCTGACTTGCTTTTCTCTACTCTGAAAGTGCCATATTGAGCTGATGGTGATATTGTGTGGTTGACTTATTACCAGTGTGCTTTATTATTTTGCCCTGTACTTCGTCACAAAGCATATTGTAGCTCAGCATTTATTTTCTACTACACAGCGTGTATTTATTTATGATTGTATGTGTTAACACATTTTGTGAGTGGACTCTCAATAGTGTATACAATGGCACAATTGACCCACATTTTCACGGACAAGGCTTCGTTCCACCTTCATGGATATGTGTATACACAAAATAATGGTTATTAGAGCTCTGAAAAACCTACTATTATTCATGAAATACACCTTCATAATGAAACAATTGGTATATGATGTGCCATTAGTGGAGAAAGAGCTATAGGCCCATTTTTTTTCCAGTCAACAGTTGACGCCCATACATACATGAATACAATTTTGCCCCCTTTTTTAGAGAATTAACAGACAGGAAGCGTGATTTTGCCTTTTTTCAATAAGATTCTGCAGTAGCTGATACAGTCAATCTTTTGATGAGAACAATTGAAAGTGTGTTTCAGGACAGAATTGTTAGTAGAGATTTGTGGTCCCCTCGGTCCCCCGACCAAGTCCCCAGCAATCTCTTATCTGTGGGGAAACTTAAAGCATGAAGTGTACAAGACAAACCCACACATCCTGGAAGAATTAAAACAAAATATTCGCCAAGAAATAGCCAGCATTTCTCAACGTGAATTATGGCAAGTGATGGATAGTTTCCGAAAGAGGTGCCAAAAATATATGGACAACGGCATTAGCCAGTTTCAGTATCTCCTTTAATAACATTTGTAAATAAAGCCTTTAAAAGTATTTTTAAAAATGTTGCATGATTTCACCAGTGCCTTTCTATGATAGTGATAGACAGGAACAAACACCAAGGGCGCAAACAGGCAAAATACCAAACAGCCAGTTCGGATGTTTTTGTATCATCTGGTACAACCAAAACACTAGAATATCACAAATTTTGCTAAGCATCATTTTTATAGTGGTAATATTACAGATGTTATTGTACTTTTATTAATGCTGGTTGTAATTATGTCATTGGCTCAGTGAGGCAAACATTTACAGGATGATTACTATAGAATGAAACAGATAACTTTCAGAGTTTTTAGCGCTTGTAAAAGAAATATTTATTAAATTATGAAAACATTATATCCAATTTAACAGGGCCTTTAGGATTGAAAAGTAATGGTACTTACTACTAAGTGTTGAAACAGCCATGATCGCATGACGCTTGTTGCATGTTTTGGAAGTACTCCTCTCTTTTGCTTCTTTTTGTTGTTCAAGTAATCATCATCGTCATCCATGGAGCCAGGAGTTGTGGGAGCTGGTGACAGTTGACCTAATACAAACATGTGGTTATGCTAGTTACTGAAACCTTCTGACATGAATCTATTCACTGGAAAAATAGTTCAATTCTAATGCTATCAAATATCTGAACGACAATTCAGGAAAAATCAGTGCAATTTTCATATGCATTTGCTACTCAATCTCCAATATGTACAATTTGGCAGAAAATTGATACATATATATTTAAAGTAAGCAAAAATTAGTATTTATAATGTGCCATCCCAGAAAAGGAATTTTAGAGGAAAGTGGCAATGATCACCAACTGAAAGCAATTATTTCTCAGTGTAACCTACTATCAAGTAATGGGAGTGAGAGATTTTAGTCATTGTGCATTTCATTTTAATTGCTATATTCTTTCATATCAGCCAAAGACCTCCATTGTAATTGAAGCAAACTTCAAAATGTTTAAATCATCACTAGGTAGTCTCTACTTGGATTACAGCATAATTGATTTGGCTTTCAGCAGACAAACCATTCTATTAATTATTTGGAACTATTTACTGCAGACATTTATTATGAGTGACAGGAAATAGAAAAAAAAAATATATATTCCAACATAAGCTTTAGATTAATGATGCCACAAACTGATTTTTTTTCCATTAAATGGCAGAGGACAAGATATAAATCAGTTTGATTATCTAATTAAACATGCTTTTATTTTGTTTAGCTCATCATCATAACTGTTGCGGCTACCATTAAGGCATCATTAATCTTTACAAGCAATAACTTTTTTCTCTGAAAAGTGAGACACTTTAAAGCATATTTGAGACCTTATTTCATTACATGACTTTGACACTGTGCTCCCCAAGGCTTGATCTCCAGTTATATCCAAGAAGCTCAGTATTTACTTTACAATTTTTGTTACTCTCTGATGCAAACAATCAGGGTTTTTCATTCTTTTTTTTTTTTTCTCTTTTTCTTTTCTTGATAATAGGAAAGCAGGCATATATTAACATAATTCTTACGAAATGCTTTAATCTGCTTTTGCTTCTGCTGAGCTTATTTGTCTTACCTTAAGATGAAAGAATCATAATAAAGTACCATTTAAAAAATGTATAACCACTCATTCTATGTTCAAGTTCAAATTAAATTTAGTTCATCCATGAAAATATCTACATGTTGTGGATCCATCAAATACAAATGTAACTTTTTTACAATTCTTAATGGTAAATGCATTTTATTATCTGAGGAATTTAAGTGTGGGGGTTTTAATCAAGTATCTCTATATTGCTTACACAGTTAGATCACAATTGTTGATTAGTTTTGTTTCAGCTAAATTATTATGAAGTTGTTTTCCCATTTTTTACACACCATCTGCTTAATAACAGATCTGAAATAATTGTCACTGATTTTAGGTTATGTGTGTATACCATCAGTTTTTGATTCATTTGCTTGTAAAATATGTTTTATAGTTTCATAAATGTATAGGTATATACAAGGAACAGTTAATATGCCAAATTGTTTAAAAATTAATCTGCATGAATGTTTAATGTTTACTTTACCTATTATTCTAATTCCTTTTTTTTCTTTGTAATTTAAAAATCCTTTTCAACTTCTGTTGCTGTAATATTTCCCAACAGCATTATCCCATATTTTATGTATGAATAAATAAAGTAAAGTACACCTGTTTAATTGTTTCATCATCCATGGTTTTCTTTACATGTCTCAATATAACTTAAACTTTATACTGCATATAAACACTGCAGAGAATGTGAATCTATATTGTGTCATGCTGTTGAGTCAGCTTGCCTTTATTGTTGAACACCCACTTATCGCAAGTACTGCACAGAGTGTTTGGTGAACTTTAAAATAGGGGAGGCTGAGGTAATCGTGAACACTTAAGGTTTTGTGTTCAGTCATGGAAAATATTAGACTCTATGGTTCCTTTCACATGATCATCTATCTGAAACAGTATGCAATGACACAGCACACAACTAACCATTTCACCATGTCCAACTTAAGTGAAATTGAACTACAATCACAACTATCCATTCTTTGATATGCTATGAGACAAATATAATATGTGTAACAAAAAAAAAAAAAATGCATGCACACACATACACCATGGGAATAATTCACTAACAAACATCTTTGTCAGTAATTCACTAAGGAATATTTACATACTAAAGCAATAATAAAAAAGAAATGTTTTATTGTAAATCAAAATACTTATAAATAAACACCAGTACATTTGGGCTTGAGATGTACAATCAGACTGAAAAATTCACTGTCATAGCCAGGGTTTGAACCCAGAATTTAAGTTTTCTTTTGCATGTTTTATTATTTTACTCTACATTTTAACAAAAATAAGTTCATGTAATTTTACTTGAATATGGATAATGTATGCAAATGGCAATTTCAGAAAGACTGTACCATTGTCAGTACTTCTGTATTAGTTTTAAACAATGATGATGGTGATGGTGATGCAGTATAGTTATCAATTTCTCTCTGCCTCTCCCAGCAAATTTCTAAAATGTGCCACCAGATCATGACACCATTTCCTCCAAGCTTCCAGTTTTTACAATTTATTAGAATATTCTGCCACTCGATAATCTCATATTGTTACTTTCAATTAATAAAATAAGTTGCTGGATACGCAGCTCCTGTTGTTCTACAGTTGTTGTCATGTTAACCATATGAATATTTCCATTCATATGTTAAGTCCTTCAGTTGCTTGGAAGTGTTGTGTCAGTGCAAGCATTGCATGGTTTCTGCTGTTGTGCTCAATGTCAAAAAAGTTGCAATCAGGAAGTTGTTCATCTCAACACTGTGGTTCTATGGTTGCAGCCAGTACTGTGTTGCTGCTGTTGCATGGAGTTGACCATTTGAAAGCTACCTAAGGAAAAAGCCAACAAGAGGAACCTAACTGTAACACTCTCCCTGTATGTATCCATCAGAATAAAATCTCAAATATAATATTGGTTATCAAAAAATGAGTTTTAAAAAATATGAGCAATGTACAGCATTACTTCTTGGGTAAACATTTTATAAATTGGTATAAATAAGAAATACATACATTTATGAAAACAATCACTATTTTAGCACTTCTGGTGAACATAAATTAATACAGAGTATTGTGACAGTGCCATGTGTGGCTATTCTCAAAATTGCCTTGGTATGCAGTGTGGCAGAACTGGAGACCTTGGAATGCTATAAACACAGGAAGTGCAACATGAGTAACTGGAAGCCTTAGAACATGACACATCTGGTACATGCCAGAAGCTTTGACTTCCATAAGCTTCTAGAAAATTCTGTGACATCATTTACAGTTATGACAGGAAAGAAGAGCTGAAATCCATATTGAGGAGTCTTAAAGTCATTTTCTGACTGGAGTATTAGCATGTAGGGCATGAGAGAGCCATCAAATGTCTATGTGTCAAAGTGTTGAGTAAATTGTATTGTTGCAGTGAAAAAAATATTTATTTGTAATCAATTTTGAAGCAAATAAAGACATTTCTTACAGCGGTGTCAGGAGTGGGATTTTTACACAAAAATGGAGATGGTGAAATATTTGCTAGCTGAAATGAAGGAAATGAACACAGAAATGAAATCAGGAATGGAGAATATGGTGGAGCAGATGATGGAATCTGCCATGGAGAAAATGGAAGAAATGAAAACTGGAATGGAAACTAGCATAGGAAGATGAAAGAGAAAATAAAGTTGGCAATAGAGATCCTGAAAATGGAGCTTTCTGGCAAAGGCATCCAACAGTGGCTGATATGAAGGAGGTTGGAGGAAAGATAGAAGAGATCAGCAAAAGGATAAAGGAACTTAACCAATGTGGTAATGCCCTGGAGCACATCAAACAATGCATTGATATCCTGGAAGACCTTAGGGAACACTTTAATGCCCTGGTGGGAAGAGTCAATGCCAATGCCAAGGAACTATAAGCCATGATGGAAAGCATACCCAATGAAAGGTTGAGATGCCAGGATGAGACACAACATCCATATGCATAAAGCCACCCAAGTAAGTTGGGACATTAACCTTTGAAGTCTTCCGCCAACAGTTCATTGCTGTCACTACCCCGCTGATGGTTGGCACAAGAGGAAGGTGCACAGCTGATAGCAAGCTTCCTGAAATGGACAGCAGAAGTACTAAATTTGAACCCGACATTGGTAAACTCCAGGGAGATATGGGAGGGCCACAAGAACTGCTTTGGGAACCATCACTTGTCTGTAGCCTGCTGCAGTCAGCTTAAAGTGAGACTGCAACAACTGGGGGAGACAATGCAGAGTTCACTCTAGCCATCAAACAGCTGGTGAATAGAGCCCTAGTGAACCTACCACCTAGCTACATGTCCCAAGAAGCTGCCTACTCCATTGTTGACAGGGTACATGATGTCAAGATACAACAGCGCCTTATGCTCGGCAATTGTAAGATGATCCAAGGGGTGTTAATGGTGGCACTTAGAATGGAGGCGATCAGGACCACAGATGCACACACCTCAAGGACCAGGACTATTTGTTATGACAGGGAGAGAGAAGCAGCCCAGAGACAATGATGATGACCCTCAAGCATTATGTGCTCTTGGGGGTATGGCAAGCAATGTCACCTAATGAAGGACTGCCCACACCAAACTGATGAGTAGGCACAAAACAACTAAGTAACAGCATGATAAGGGGCATATCAGGCCTATCATCACTACCCCCTCAAGTAACGCTATGTGCCTTGGGCACAAAAGTGGATAACAGCTTCATCCTAGATGGCTGGATACTTGGAAAGCTGTGCCATATATTCATAGATATAGTTGCACCTGTGACTGTAATTAGACCTCATATGATGAAGGGCTTGCCAACATGAACACCCAGTCAACCCTAACAATTAGCAATTGCATCGGGTGACAACTTGCCTGTAGAAAAAGTCCTTACTACAGTTGACATTTTGGACTCAGCAGTGTGAACCTGTGGGTCTACATCACAATGCTGACTGACGGTGTGATACTGGGATTACCCTCAGGAACCACAAGACGATGGTTGACATTAGCCGAAGGGTTTTGCAACTCGGCTGAGATGAGTTGTTTCTCCAGAGCCCACATGAACATCTGGGGATGTGCAGTGTGATTTTGAAGGACAATGTAGTTGTGCCTGCGAGAAGCAAAGTGATGATGAAGGTGCACCTTGAGGGCCAACAGTCAAGGAACCTGCTACTGGACTGGAAGATATCATTACATGCATTATGTGTTGCCTGAGCACTGTTGCCCTAGCAGGAAGTACCCATGAGGCTCCTGAACCCAATGGACACCAACCATGACATCCAGGTTGGGAAGGAATTAGGGAAGTGCAAGCTAGCTGTCACTGCATCACTGTGATTGCATCCAGTGTCTACTCAGCTGATACCAATCTGTCTTCAGCAATGGGAACAGTGATTATGATTGCACTGACGGATTACTCCATAACACCGTTGTTGCCCGACCTATCCAACAACCATTAAGATGTGTTCCCCTGGCAAAGCAAGCAGAGGTACGGGACATGTTGGAGGACATGAAATCTAGGGGCATCATTGAAGAGTCTGACAGCCCTTGATGCTCCCTTGTACTCTTGATAAAGAAGAACAGTGAGCTACACTTCTGCATGTACTGCAGAAAGCTAAATGCTGTCACCAAAAAGGACTATTTCCACTTAACATGGATTGACGACACCCTGGACATGCTTACTGGAGCCAAGCAGTTCTCAACTTTGGATTTGAAACCAAGATACTGGCAAGTGGCCCTAGATTAAGACCAGAAGAACACCACATTTTTGACTAGCCAAGGACTTTGGCAATTTATGGTTATGCCCTTTGGTTTCTGCAATGTGCCAACCACCTCGCAGCATCTCATGGAATCAGTGATCAGAGGGCTGACTTGCGATGCCTGCCTGCTATATCTGGGTGACATTATCTTTGTAGCCACCAACCTCAAAGAACATCTCAAGAATCTGACCAAGGTACTACAAAGGCTGCAGGCAGATGTCTTGAAGCTGAATGTAAGAAAGTGTCAACTCTTCTGCAAGGAAGCAAACTACTTGGACTATACGCTCTCCCCATCTGTGGTGGCTACAGACCCAGAGAAGCCTTGGGCAATGAAAGATTGGCCACGCCCAAAAGACAAACAAGAGCTACAAAGTAAACTGGGCCTACACAGCTACTACTTCCGGTTTCTCCAACGTCACAAAATCCTCAATCATCTGACAAAAGAGCACTGGCCTTACATGTGGTCAGAAGAGGCAGGGAACATGTTCCAGGCACTAAAGTCAGCACTCTGCAGTGCTCCTATTTTAAGGTTTCTCTCAACCTAGTGGTAACTTTATTGTGGACACTGATGCTAGTGTCACTGGCATTGGCAGCATTCTATCCCAGGTTCAGGATGGCCAGGAGCAGGTAATTGCCCACTACAGCAAGATGCTCTCCAAAGCAGAAAAAAACTACTGCATTACCCAGTAAGGGCTCCTAGCAATAGTAAAACCACTGGGGGAACTTCCACAAGTACCTGTAGGGTCAGCTATTCCACCTGAGGGCTGACCACTATGCCCTCACCTAGCTGTTAAATTTCAAGAACCTGGAAGGCCAGACAGTGCATTGGAACTAGAGGCTCCAAGAGTACAGCTTCACATCAGAAAGGAAGGAGCCACTCCAATATGGATGCCATGTCCAAAGGAGTGTGGCCACTGCACTGCAGCTGGTTGGGTTAGTGCAGGGCTGGGGAGGGAGCAGCTGCCAGATACTGACTTGGGGTCATTCCTGGAAGAAGTGCAGGCAGGAACTACACTGAGCTGGGAGGACATTGTACCCAGGAGTAGGGTATGCAAGTTCTAATGGGCTCAATGAGACTTGTAAAAGATCAAGGAAGAAGTACTGTTCAGAATTTGGGAATCACCTGATGGAAAGTCCTGAAGGAAGTTCACTGGGACTATGGGGGGGTTTGGTAGTGTTTAAGGCCCGCTTAAACTATTTATGGCACCGCAGGCAGTGACACTGATGATACATGAATGAAGATGGAGCACCGGTGGAATGCGATGGCAAAAACTCGCCCCAGCGCTGCTTTGTCCACCACAAACCTCACATGCGGTCACATGGGATCGAACCCAGGCCGTCTAGGTGAGAGGTGAGTGGTCTAATCACTCAGCCATGGCACAGCCTGGGGGGGGATGTATTTGAGACCCAACCAACTCATTTACAAGCTCCAACAATGGTATTACTGGTGAGACTACTAGTAGATGCTAAGTGGTGGTGCCACCAATAACATTTGTGTGCTGGAAGTCATGGCCATAGATCAGGAGCCTGGAATGTATGCAACAGTACAACACAGTAGGATCCTTTTAATGCATAGCCATTGGCATAGTTGGGCCATTCCCTCTCAGACAGGAGCAACAAGTATCTGTTGATCACCATGGCTTACTGCACTATGTGGATGGAGGTGTACGCCATCCCTAACCAGTAGGCCAAGACCATTATGAACTGCCTCATAGAAGAGTTTGTTTGTCACTATGAGGTACCAAATGAGTTACACAGTAATCAGCACACCAACTTTTAGCCCAACCTCATGAGGGGAAAAGTGGAACAACTCAGAGTGCATATGATGCGCACAGCACCTTTTATCCCACAGTCAGAGACAGCATGCCTGAGCAGTTCATCAAGGTTCTAGAAGAACATTTGAGGAAGGTTGCAGACAATCATCAAAAAGACTGACATGTCAGGGTGTCACTTTTTTGCTGACATACCGCTCTTCAACCTACATACCACTGGGTTGACACCAACCAGTTTGGTCTTTGGCAGAGCTCTACATCTGCCATGCAACCTGATGTTGGGGAGACCTTCTGGAGCAGAACAGCCAGCAGTCGACTAGATGGTGCATCTCATAGTCCAACTTTAGGGCATGCATGAGATGGCCTATCAAAAAATCCAGGTACTGAGCAATCAGATGAAGACCCGTTATGGCCAGCAGGCTAACAGCCAATGCTTCCAGCAAGGTGATCTGGTGTGGCTCTATTGCCCTATCCAGACCAGGGAGGCAAACCCAAGTTTCAACAACCATGGTAAGGGTGAAGAGGATAAATGATGACTACCACATCCAGAGGCTACCCTAAGGGAAGAAGCTAATATACATTTTGATTGTCTAGCCTGCTATGATGGTGCTGGTTGGGATGTTGGGATGACCAACCGTGAGGAGCCATGTGTGGCCATTTTCACATTTGCCTTGGTATGTGCTGCAGCAGAGCTGGAGAACTTTGAATTCGGTAAACACAGGAAGTGCAATGCACTGATAACTGGAAGCCTTGGAATGCGACACATCTGACAGACACCAAGAGCTATGGCTTTCACAAGCTCCTAGAAAGTTCTGTAACATTATTTATAGCTACAAAAGGAAGAAAGAGTTGCAATCCAAGTTGAGGATGTGTGAGTCAGTTTTCGACTGGAGTGCTAGTGTGCTGTAGCATGAGAGAACCATCAACTCTCTACACACTGAATAGATTGTTTTGTAGAAGTGAATTAAAGACTTACTTGTTACCAATTTTGATGCAAATAAAGACATTTGTTTCAGTATTTATATACACTTACGCTGTCCAATTAGGCATTTACTGAACATGTATAAAAATAGTTTATGTATTCCTCAGCTTTCTTCTCCTATGAGCTCTAGGTGTAAAATTTTTGCAAGCTATATTTGAGCACTTAAACCACAGTTCCTTGTCTTGTGCAACTCACCTTAAATACAACAGATATATAATAAATGAGTTTGGAATTTGTAACACTACTCCACTAAAAACACTTACTTGGACACATTTCCAGAACAGGGTCTGGTTCCTATTCTCAACAATTTCTCCACTGATTGTGTCGTTTCTTGTCTGGGGAAACCTGTAGATTAGTGGTGCTCTCTGATGCCAGAGTGGTGAATCCCTCAAGAGTGGTTGTCAGCAGTAATTCAAAGTTCATTACATGGTCTTTGTGTTTTTGAATATGTATTTTCTCCCAGGTTTCTAATTCATAGTTCTTTTTTATTGTTTCAAAATTTTTATACTTGGTTTGATGTCATAATTAGAGGTCCAGAAATGATGTGCTGCTGCTGATTTGTCTAATTGCTTTTTGTATAAACATCTCAGATGTTCTTTTAGTCTTGTTTTCAGGGTTTTTTTTTTTTTTTTTGCTTCTGCCCAAGTATTCTAGATTACAGTCATTGCATTCTATTTGGTATTATTCAGCCCACTTTTCGCTAGAAGTAGGGTCTTTTGTTTTGTTGTACAGCAGTTTTTGTGCACTATGGTGGTTCTGGGGAGCTAAGGTGATGTGCTTTTTGAAGATTTTTTGGAATTTATGGTGTACCTAGGGGTTATAAGTGAACTTTCTGTATGTTTGTGGTTTTTGTAGTTTTGTTTTTTCCTGAATGCGCTTCTGTGTTTCAAATTTCTAGATCTTATCCATTAGGGTTTTTTGGTAACTGTTTTTGCTGTTGTATGATGTGCTGTATTCTGTTTTGTATTCTTCATTTTCTAGAGGTAAGTGTTCCAATCTGTGTGTTATGCTATTTAGAGTAGGATGTTTGTGTGATATAGGATTGTAGCTGTTGTTCTTTTAATGCAGTTCTCTGTCTGAGTGGTTTTTTGTAGATACTGAAAGTTGGTTTATTGTGGTTTCTAATAATTTTTAAGTTCAGATAAAGTAACTGTTCATTTTTTTCTCTTTGTATGGTGAATTTTATGGATATTTTTTTGTAAATTTAGTAATTTTAGGGCATCTAACTTGATTCATGTTAAGTTATTCTTTGTTTTGAATCCAAGTATTGATTTCAGCTAGGTCAAGTACAAAAGCATATGTAGCATGTATTGGATATCTCCAGAAACCCTGTTTCAATGTACCTACAGCACATTTGATCAAGTATGTCTATATTGCAGTTTTAAAAACTGTAGTGTTTCACTGTTTCAGGAAGTTTCTTAGCTTTTTCATGATCTAATCTCACAGACTGATACATAGAACTTAAAAGCAGGACAATTTTCTTTGCCTTTCCCTGCTATTATATGATTTTCATGTAACCAGATTTATACAGAATGGCATCATCTAGAGAACCCATTGTATACTTTACTGATGGTGGAACTTCTGTCTGAGTTTTCTTCACAGTACACAAAATGAGCAAGTTTTCTTGCAGCAATTCCTCTTCAAGATTCTTTGCTATAAATAAAATGTCACATGAAATATTCCTTCGCTGTGAAGTGAATGGTTGCATAAGATGAGTGACATACTCTGTTACAGGTATGTGCTGATCTGGTACATGTTCGTAACATACAAAAGAGCCAATAGCTAATATTATGAACATTGGTGGCACTCTATTCTTACTGTGTTTACGTTTTACACCATGCTTGTTGCTTTGTAGCATTTTGGAGTTTACCAGTTGGTCACATGAGGAACTTGGTTAGAAAATCTTGACCAGTGTGCATTGATCCTGGGTGTTAAATTTTCTATAATGGCTTAGATTGCTGCTAATTTTATTGTGCTGTGCTAATACGCTTTACCAACTGTTTACTTTTATGCATGTTTCGTGTTGAACTCTTGCAATTTGCTTGGTCTAAAAGTGCTTCTAAACTTATTATAGTAATTTGTTGCCAAAAATGATATATGGCTGTTTCTTAAATTTTCTCTCGACTGCATTCTGTAAATATGCATAATGCTTTGTATTCAGTGTTCCAGGATTTGCTATGTTATTATAATATATACAGTCTGCTAAATTTCCAAATGTTTTATGGGTTTTAGTGAATGTTGTAATATCTAAAAGTTTAGTTTAAATTTGTTTCAATTCTCAGAGTTTATTCCTCATTTTTTCAGTGATTAGGCTCTCCTCTTTTAAATAGTTAAGTTGTGCACAGTTTATTGTTAACAGTTACAGTAGCCAAATTTCATTAACATTTAATTATTACAATTTGCGAAGTTTGTTGTGGTCTGTTTAAAATTGCCAGACACTGAAATTATCACACTGTTAATCTGGATGGCAAGCTACTAACTTCTGTAGAGTTGAGGTTTTGGCAGTGGGTTAGCTTGAGCAAGTTTGCCTTGTGCTAAATTGATGACTTGTTGATAAATTTGGGGAAGAAGGGAAAATCCATTATCCTATCTTGGACATGTCATCACCCTAACCTAGTTCCATGCTTCCTAATTAATATGGCTTTTCCACCTAAAGTGTGAATAAGCTTCAGCAGGTGTGTTAGTGACCCTTTAATCATTTTTACCCAGATATGAACAACCATTCACCATCAGCATCAACAGCAAGCCAGAATTTGAAACAAAATTTATCTGCCTTATTGCTCATGTACCGAATGAAGCAGCAAGGGTAAAGCTGTTCATCTACAGTTATTTGACTTTATTGCAATTGTGCTCTTTGGATACCCAAGTGGCAACAAAGCAAATGGAATACTTTGAAGCCTGACCACAAATAAATAGAGCATTTCAATGAGGCTGCTGGTCTGGTCAACAGATGGCTCTGAAATCAAGCATTGGAATGTAATTTCTGTTGTTCTTCAACACATTCAGTACATTAGCAGCTGTGACTGTGAGCTCATGTTTTTTCCCATCTTATACTTAAAACTTTTATCTGTATCTTAATAGAAATTATATAGTTGTAGGTTTATCAGTGTTTCATAGTTATAAGCATTTAGTTCTTGCAGATTTTAATTATTAATGACACACTACATTAAAATTATAAAAAAAAATGTATTTGGGGGGGGGGAAACTAACCTTTTGCTGGAATTGAATCCTTGGTGTATATAGCAATTGCTTTTGTCTAAATTCCTTCTGGAAATCAGTTAGTTTTTCACTACTCAATACCTTACATTCAAAAAGTTGCATCTTTCATTGTACTTTCTCTCACCAACATTTGTAACTTCATTATTATATGCTAAACGTAAAGTCTTTTTACTACAAAATCAATACAAAATGATTTTGATTTTAATTGCTTTTGACTTGTTTAATAAATTTTAAAAACATATAATAATACTCATTAACTAATTTTGGATTATAAACAGTAATTTTGGTCAGTTGCAATAAACCACTTTTAATTTTAAACTAATTTGGCACAGTTTGAATGGAATAAATAACCATTTTAGCATTATAAACACATATAAACAAAAAAGCTGATGCTTGATCTGATTAATCAACATAGTACATTTACACCACCAAGGGTTTTAAATTTTTAAATTAAGTTGGAAGTGGAAAACATACAAAATATTCTGGCAACTTGTTATCAAATATATTTTCTACCACATAAAAGTGTCATGAAAAATGTTGTAGGAGTAGTTAAGATGGTTGCGAATTAAAAAAAAAGAAGAAGAAGTACTAAAGTTATTTTCATGGTATAGGTTAATTTAAATAATGGTCATGAAGATTCTTTGAATATTAAAGTTTAGTTGGGTTTTCCTATGAAAAACAAAATTGGTAATTCAGGGTATAATTTTTCCAACTAATTTTAAATGGATCAGGATTAAAATGTCACAATGTGTATAAAAAAACATAATAAAACAAACTGTGAATCAGATTTTTGATACTTGAATTCATTGACATAAAATTATTTTTTTCTGTTAAAATTTGAGGAAAAATTAATTTTATTTTCCTTAAAATGTTGAAAAATTAATAACTCTGCAAATATAAAAGATTTTTCAAAATCCGTACACAATTTTATTATTATCAATCTCTATTATAACATGCAGATTCTCAATGACCTAGTTCAAATTTTAATTTTAAAAAGTATACCTCAATTTACAACAATTTAAAGAAATAAAATTAATATTTGTAAAATAAAGAACCAAAGGCTTGGAACATTTCTCATGTAGTGCTTAGGATAATGTATGTTATTTTCTAAGAAGTTCATTAGGTTTTGTCTAAGAGGATAGAAGTGTAATTTATTACCAGTGTGACTCCTTAAGACGTTGAGGACTTGGAAAACAAACCAAGAAGCTGTCATTTTGGCCACACCAGCAAATGACCCTTTATTGAATATATACCAGTAGTACCAGGAACAAGAAGAGAAAAAAAACTTTGAATAAGGAACATCAGATTTTTGTGTGATTATGATAATTAGGGTTTAAGGGGGTTCCAACTGCTAGGTTATCAGTGCCCTTGACATAAAACATTGAGGTTAAAAAGACCAGAGACAAAAACATGCTAAAATAATCATAATTAAAGCACCTAAAACAAGAGATAAAACCCAGTATAAAATAAAAACTAGCAATGGAATGATACTGTTCTCTGGAGAACCAAAAAAAAAGCGGGAGAGCCAAAGTCATCAGCGAAAAAAGTTAAAAAACTGTAACTTCTGTTCCATTGATATGTCTCAAGATAAAGAAAATAAAAATAAAACTATATCCTGAGTGGTACAGTAACCGAGGATAAAAATTTAAAAACTTTAGCTACAGCACCAGAATCATCTGCTAATACATCGGAGAGGTTACCCGGCAGTGATATAGTGGCCCATAGCTACTATGCTGAACTGACAATGTTGTGACACATAGTGGACTGATAGGAGGAGGGTCTCTGGTAAGAAGGTAGCTGTGCATAAAGTTGTAGTGGTCAATGCGCAAGAGAGCCAATAGCACCTCTCCATGAGAGGAGATTACCCAGTTTACAGGCAAGTCCTTCACTTCTCTTAATTTGCTGCCATGGAGAGCCAACCACTAGGCATGCCAGCACGAAAATACTGCTTTCCACATAACACAACTGAAGTCCCCAGATGTTACACAATGAATCTCAGTGCTGAGTTCTGTTGCTGCTGTCTTTGCCACCAAATCTGCCAGTTTATTCCCCGGCAAGTCAACATGACCAGGAATCCAAGCACAGTCCACTTTCAAGCCAGACGTGTGCAAAAAGTATAGCTTATCCTGAATATGCTGTACAATAGGATGGTAGTTGTTCAGCTCATGAATGATATGAAGTGCGCTGAGAGAATCACTCATTATAAGACAGTCACCCAGATTTCAATGGCAAACATAGAGAAGAATTCGGTGTATGGCGCAAAGTAAATGGATGTGCCACCAGTCAACCCAAAAGTATAGGGTTTAGTCCCAGGAACAAAGGCACATCCAACACCGTTGATATACTTACTGCCATCAGTGGATATAGGTACACAAATGCGGCCACTACAAGTTGATGAAAATTCTAAAAAACATACATGAATACTACACAAAGGCAAAGCAGATTTCCTGTAAGCCATCGTCCCTGGATCTACGTGGGATATAGGTTGTAACCAAGGTGGGTGTTCCCTCTCCCTCTTGGAAAACATGCTTGGCATTTCAATACTAATCCTTCAAAGCAGTTCTTGGAAATGAAAACCTACAGGCCTTCTACTAAGCCACAGGTTTCTATAACTTTTGTCCAGCTCCGAGTGGGAAAAAATGAGTAAATGCTGGATGTGAAGGATGCACTTAAGCACACAACCATAATTACCTACTAAGGCATCTGGCCGTCGATGCAGAGGTGGTTCTGCCGATTTGGCATAGAGACCCAAAACTGTGCTGGTTGGAAAAGCTGCCACAGCCACATGGATGCCCTAATTATGGACTGTGTCTAATCTCCTCTGCACAGATGGTCATGCTGAAGAATAAACAATGCATCCATGGTCTTAACTTGGATCGAATCATTGCATGACAAAGATGACAACACTGTCCAATCTGCTCCCCAAGATTTCCCACTTAGTATCCATAAAATATTCAGAGAACAGCCACATTGCGCTTTTAGCTGTGCTATATGTGGTGACCAGCAAAGTTTCCATTCGAAGATCAACCCAAGGAATCTCGCTTCATCTGTGAATGAAAGTAAATCTGGCCCGAGTCCAAGAAACAGCAGCAATCACCACCTACAGTGCCAGAAGTTAATGTAGGTGACTTCTCAGTAGAAAAACGAAAAAACTTTTTGAGCTCCAATCATAAATGGCACCTCGCACTGCTGAAGATGGCATTCCAAAAAAGGTGTATGCTGAGAAGTACAAAAGATGGCAAAATCGTCTACCAATAAGCAGGACGAGACACCTGGGGAAATACACTGAGAGATAGAATTAATCACTACAGCAAATGCTCAGAACCGATCCCTGTGGCACACTGTCCCCTTGAATAAAGTGGTTAGAAAAAACTGAGCTGACCTTTATTCAGAAAACGCGGTCTGGCATAAACTCCTGAATGAACATTGGTAGGCATCCACGTATATTCAGTTATGGAGGGAACGTAATATCCCCACTTGCCAACATGTATTCTCAATGTCAAAATATATCGCAACTGTTTGGCAGTTCTTAAGAAACCCATCCATGATTCGAGTTGATAGCAAGACAAGGTGGTCAGTTGATGAACGACGACGTCAAAAACCACACTGAATATTAGTCAGGAGATGGTGGGATTCCAGCCAGCACACCAACCGTCTATTGGTCATGCATTCCATCACCTTGCAAATGCAACTGCTGAGGGAAATAGGATGGTAGCTGGACGGAAGGTGATGGTCTTTTCCAGGTTTCAAAATAGGTATGATAGTGGCCTCCCACCACTGTGTGGGGAAAGTGGCATCAACCCAAACACGATTATAAACCAAGAGCTGGAATGACTTAACTTCAGGAGAGAGATGCTGCAACATTTGGATGTGGATTCCACCTGGACCTGGTGCAAAGTTTCATGAAGAGGAAATGACATGGTCTAACTCTGCCATGGTGAAAAGGCGATTGTAATCTTCAAGGTTTCCGGAATGGAAAGAGAAACCTTGAGATTCCACTAGAGCCTAAACGAGAAGAAATTCAGATGGATAAGGGTCTGAGCTTGGTATTTCAGCGAAAGCACTTCCTAAAGTGTTAGCCACGAAAAACAGATCAACAATAACAACACTGACAGATGTTTTGAGAGCAGCGATTGGCATATGGGTGGATTTTCTGACCATGCAATGCAGCCTACCCCATACTACAGAGAAAGATGTATATCGATTAAATGAAGATACAAACTTGCACCATGATGTGTGTTTGATATCCTTAATAACGTGTCTGGATTTGTCATGTATCTTCTTATATTGTGTCGGGTTATCCAGTATAGGGTGATGCTGATTAGATTAGATTAGAAAGCATTCTGTAGGTTTGTTTAGACCAGGAAGACATAGAACTTGTCAAGGGATATACATGTACGCATATGTTTATATACTACGGAAAAAAAAAACAATGTATAAAGAAAGCTCTAGTGCTAAAATCATGGGTTACAAAAACAGCAGAATAGACAGATAATAACACCATTTGCTTTTTGAGGCCTGTACGCCACTGCACTATACGTAATGTGCTGTATAAAAGCATATATACTTGCTTTTTTTTTTTTTTTTTTTTTTTTTTTTTTTTTTTTTTTTTTTTTTTTTTTTCCCACATAAAAACAAAGAGTATCAAAATTAGTGTTACAATGTATACATAAATATCATTTCATTATATGTAACACTGATGTAATTTCAGATGATAGTTTTCTAATTATTGACATAATATTTACTACTAGTAATTATATAAATCTAAAATATGATTATTGTATTTTGTACTCTTCATAAAGGTCAAAGAATTACAATACATATTTACAAATATGTTATAGAATTTACAATGCAAAAATTTACAATTATGTACTAGAGTGTAAAATATCAAAGCATCAGGCTTTACAGACCTTGTGTCATTGCAAAATACTAAAAAATTTATTTGACACATTCATGCAAGGCAAAGTATACATGAGTTTAATTTGAATATAAAACACACATACACAAAATGCAATACATTATAATACTTATAAATACAATGATTATTACGGTATTGTCAGACATATTTGTCACTTAAATATTCATCTACAGAGTAAAATGATTTATTGCAAAGGTACTCCTTAAGAGAAGTCTTAAAAGCTCTGAAATTACCAACATTTTTTTGAGATTACTGGGGAGAGCATTAAATATCTTGATTGTTTCATAATATGCACCTTTCTGAAAGCAATGAAGATTGGCATTGGGATGATGAATATACCCCTTTTGTCTAGTATTAATGTTATAAATTTCCATGTTTGTTATAAAACTATGTTGATTAGCTGCATAGAATTTTAAAATGGATAATATGCAATCTGTTCCATTTTCATTATCAGTGACTTATACATGAATTAATTGGTTTAACTGTGACTGGCATCGTAGAGTTACCCTGTAGTTTCGGACCTCCCCAAAATGGATAATATATAAACACAAGGTTAGGTGAGTATGCCCAATTTTTTAAATAGTTCTTTGCATGACGTCTGCTATAAGCATTACAGATTATTCGTATAGCTTTCTTCTGTACTGGAATATGCATTTACTATCCACTGGATTACCCCAGAATATTATTCCATACTCGATGATGGAGTTAAAGTAGGCAAAATACACCAATTTAAGTGTATCGATTGAGTGAAACTTAACCAGTGCACAGAGAGCATAACATGCTGAGCTAAGTTTAGGTGTGATGTGGCTAATATGTGACTTCTAGTCCAAATGTCTATCTACCTGAAGGCCAAGAAATTTGATTTCATTTAGCTGTTCTAACAATGTATCATTAATTCCTATTTCTATGTGTGTTTGTGGTGAGCGAGTAGTTATAAATTTAATTGTTTTTGTTTTTTCAAGGTTTGCTTTGAACCAATTTAACATACAATTTAGAACATACTTTAATTTTACTACACAGTCATTAAAATCTTTACTTGTTACTAGAACACTAGTGTCATTTGCGAATAAATAAATACTTGCAAATGTATAATGGGAGATCATTTATGTAAACCAAGAACAAAGGAGGCCCTAAGGGCAATTCCTGGGGAACACCATGTTTTACTGATTTCCATTTTGAGCCACTATTTTGATACCCATTGGAGTTATTAACTTCGACCATTTCTTTTCTCTTTTCTAGGTATGAAATGAACCAATCTAATATGCTATTCTTTATTCCATAGAAATGTAGTTTTGCTATCAGAATCTCATGATTCACACAGTCAAAAGCCTTCGCTAGGTCACAAAAGATTCCACCGACATGTTCCTTTTCATTTAACCCTGTTAACAAATTATGTGCGAGCTTGTAGGTTGCATTATCTGTCACTACTCCTTTTCTAAAGCCAAACTGTTCTTTGGCAAGTAAGTTGTTATTTTCCAACTAATTATAAAGCCTACTGAACATTAATTTCTCAAATACTTTTGAGAAAACGGACAAGAGAGATATAGGTCTATAATTTGAGATATTATCTTGTTTACCTTTTTTAAAAAGTGGTTTGACAATAAGGTACTTCATTCTGTCAGGAAATATTCCACTCTTTAGTGATCCGTTACATAAATAGCTAAGGAGAATGCTTATTAGGTCAGAACATGCTTTTATGATTTTACTTGATGTTTCATCATATCCAGAGGAATTTTTGGTCTTGAAGAAATTTATTATATTTTTTTATTTCAGAGTCAGTTTTACTTTAAATTCAGGGACTCTGTTTACAAAAGAAGTTTTCAAAAAACTTAATGCTGATTCTTTACATCCATAATTTATATTTAATTTGTCTGTCACATTCAAAAAGAAATTGTTGAAAATATCTGCAACCTTTTGAGGATCATCAATTTTTTGAATACCAGAATTCAGTGCAATTGAGGAGCTTTGTTGAGAGCGCTTACCTTTTTCTCTTTTTATTATATTCCAGATAGTTTTTATTTTACTATCAGAATTGGATATCTCCTTATTATAATGCAATATTTTAGCAGCTTTTATTGTTTCTTTTAGAATTTTACAGCACTTTTTGTAATGACATTCTAAGTTTGGGGTCTCATTATGTTTCAATTCTTGGTATAATTTTCACTTACGTTTGCATGAAGTTTTAATGCCTGTTGTAATCCAGGTGTTATTTTCCTTCTGATTGTGTATTTTATGATATTTTACTGGAAAGGATGCTACAAAGTGAGATTTGAAATGTTGTAGGAAATGATTGAACCTGTCATTTACTCCATTTATTTCATAGATTTCAGTCCATGATTCTTGTTGAAGGGCATACTTAAACAATGTGAGGGTACTTTCATTCTACAATATTTATAGTTTGGTTTTAACTTTAGGTTAATCTCTTTAATGAGAAGTATTTGTGCTTCATGATCTGAAAGGCCATTTGCAAATGGTAAGGTTATTGAAGCTTTAATTCTATCTATATTTATGAATATGTTATCTATTGCTGAAGATGAGCTACCCTGAATTCTTATAGGAAAATGTACTGTGTGTGACATGTTGTATGTAAAAATATAGAATTGAGTTGGTCCTTTCGGAGACAAGGTATAAGATAATCAATATTAATGTCATCACAAATTATCAGTTCTCGTTTCGGTTTCAATATAAAGTTTAAAGAATCATCTAACTGTTTTTTGAATATCTCATAGTTACCTAGTGGGAACCGATATAGAGCTATTATAATAAAATTTACTTGATTTATTTTAGCTGAACTGCGCACATCTCTATGTCTAGCTCAAAGCAAAACTTGTTAAGATTAATGATCTTATAAGGTACATCATGTCTTACAAATATGCAAAGCCCCCCTTTTTTTAAATTTTTCCTTGAATATGCTGCTCCTAAAGAATACCCATGCAGTGATATTGGAATGAATTCCTGTTCTGTTAAGTGATGCTCGGATAAGCATAAAACATGTGGCTATAATTTTTCAGAAGCAAGACTAAGAGAAAGTTCATTAACTTTGTTTCGTAAACCCCTAATATTTTGGTGAAATATACACAATGAGCTACTGCTATCATTTATCTTAATAAAATTATTGATATTTTCTGAATTCCTAAAATTCTTTTTTGGTGAACTTCTATTTATTTCAATTGACTTTAGAGCTCTTTCATTACTATTTTGGGGAATTTCCTTTAACCTAAAAAAGTTCTATCAGATATCACAACAGGAATTCTACCCATAATTCTGTCGGCAATTAGCTGCAAAAGCTGCCTTTTGCATCTAGAATTGGGGTGTAGACTATGAGATGTATGACCATCTCGACCTATACTACTAACATGTATCATATCAATGTGAGAGGCAGCAGGGCTCAACAAGGCATGCTGAAGTTGCAGATTCAAAAAATGCTGAAAAATCCTGAGAGCACACCTGCAAGCACGAATGGCATTCTGGCATTCAACAGTCCACCATGGCACCAGGAATCTGTGGGGTTTGCCATTCGGAATAGATTGCTCAGCAGCAGAAAGAATTGTCTTTGTGAATTTTTCGACTAAAAGATCCACAAACTCGCGCTCATCGTAGTTAAAACATCAAGCGGGATAAAGTACCCAGTTGACTTGGTCTAGGCGGGTGGAACATACATGTGTTAGGAGTCTAATAAGGCAAGGGAAGCGGTTACTAGAATGTAAGTCAAGGAAATTCCAGCATAAGCAAACTGCTAACTCTGGCAAAAAATCGCTATATTAACGTGAGAAAAAGTATGAAACGGTCAGATAGAAATGTAGGCTCTCCACTTTTCAGGAGAGTCAAGTTATTATTGTCCAAGAAATCTGCAATTAACTTACCTCTTGCACAAACCCAACCTGAGCCCCAAAGGGGGTGGGTGGGCGTTCATATCGCCGACCAACAGAAAAGGTGTTGGTAGCCGAGAAACTAGGCCTTCCAAGTCAGTGCACGAGAGGTCATTGGACGGAGGTAAATATATAGAACAAATGGTGAAACTGATGGTTGGCAGCTTAATTCTCACAGCGACAGACTGGATGTCAGACTGTTAAAGATACAGTCAGCAAAAATATCATCTCTAAGGAGCATCAGAGTGTTCCCAGGAACACCCTCTACCGGTGATAAATCACACCAACACAAGAATACTGCCTGAAGGTAATGTTATCTTGTGGACGGAGCTTTGTCTCCTGTAAGTAGAAGACCGAAGGTTGATTATGGTTGAGCAGAGTTCAAGCTCTTGTCGATGTGTTCTAACTTTGCATATGTTCCACTGTAGGATAGCCATGGGATAGTCTTTATAGGATAAGTGCTAAATTGAAAATAGTTTTTGCAAATTAGGCTGTGCTGGTCGGTTTAATTTGTTTTTCTTCAGTGTTGGACTAACACCCTTTTCTTGAGCACGACCCTGTCGCTTACGCCATGTTCATCTGGCAGCAGTGGCAGAATTCTCCTGTTCCATCTCTTCCACATGGCAGGACCCCTTTCCAATAGAACCGATTGGAAATACTGATTGGCAAAGATGGTACCCTTGGATGTTTTGGGTGCAGATGCAACACATTCTTTAAGGAAGTAGTTCTAACATGGCTGGCCTTGAAATGTTTCTCAGGTGCAGAACATGCTGCGGTTTTGCCAGTCTTAGTGCCATAGGTCGATGGTTAGGCTGAACTATACTTGACATTGGCAGTTTTGGCAGATGGTGATACAGACATAGAGGTAGTTGTTGAGGGCTTTGGTAGAGATCGTGCTCTAATAATCTTTTCTGCAATTGTGGCCCCATTAATATTGCAGGTGTTATTGTGATTTCCCACCTGTGTACCGGTTTAGCTGCAACAAAACTACAAGAACTGGACAGTGGGACAGAGGGTTGGCGGATATGCAAGAGCTTCCGAGAGGGACACCTCATTCACCTGCATCTCTTGGATGGCTTTCTCCTCTGCAAATGGGTGCAGTCCCAGGAACTAGATGGATGTTCACCATTGCAGTTGACACAAGATGGAGTTGACGTGCAACAGTCATTGTGCATGACGTCTCCACAGTTAACGCAGGTAGACTGACTACGGCAATACTCGCTGGTTTTGCCAAAGTGCTGACACTTGTAGCGCTGGAGTGGGTTCAAGATATATGGTCTGACCTTGAAGGCTTCGTACCCTACCTTAATCCCTTGGGGTAGATCTACCCGATCAAAGGTAAGGAACAGGTAAGGATAGGCATGAATTCAGACATTCACTGTCCACTGGTTTGTTTTTGTTACCATTCGATAATGGTGTAAATTCATCCCCTACTGCTCCCCATCCACCACGGAGCCCAACAAGTTGTCACCCCGCTGTGGAGACACAGCTACACAGGAGATATAGCAGGCTCACCATCCTACTCACCCTGGAGTTTAGTATAGACTTTAACGGGGTTTGATTGACTAGGAGTGGGTTAGTTCCTAGCCTCTCATTTAGGCAAAGAAGAAACCAAAATGGTGTATGAGTTACTGAAGGTCAGAAGCCCAGACTCAGATATGCAACCCTCAAACAACCAGGATATTTCTTTCCACTAACACGGGTCTTCACGCCAAACCTACACTTGGGTAGCTGTTTTAATGGACTGGCTTCCTCATCACTCAGAGGTGACCCACATAAGGGTGTCCGGGTTGACTTGGGACCCTGGATGTGCCAAACCCGGGCTTACCATAGTAGACCCCTCAGGAGAGATTTTTGTACATAATTTCAGTAATAATATGTGGAAAAGAATCATTTAGATAATGGCTCAGTACAGAGAACCGCTAAATTCCTAAAGCTGTACAGAAAATGGTGCCTGATGCTTTAACTAAAAATCTAGAGCTCTTTTCTGTCTCTCATAATTTGTTAAAGCTAACATTTAGTCTGAAACAAATCATTTTTCTTTTGTTTATTTTTGGTTCAATATTTTTACCTGCATTGCATTTAATATGTAAGCAGAAGCAATGCTAGCTAACAATTCTTACACATTTCAAACAACATAACACAATTGCATCTTAATTTCCAAACAAGAGCTAATAATTTAAAATAAATTATTCAAATTCTAGCTTTTAAATCTCCAATTGTATTAATAATCTATTTTATCATAATTGTCTTATATTACTAAGATTATCGATTTATTACTTTTTTAAAAAATTACAAAGTGACTATATTCTAAAAATGACACAAAATTACATTCACATTATTCTCTTTAGCTGTTTCTCTCTTTTTCTTTTCAACTTTTGACATATTTACTCCTTTAGTTTATATCATCTGGAATTTGACTTTATCACATTTTCTGGTTACCTCTCAAATAAAATAAGCATTTTTTTTTTCACCATAGCTCCATACATAATTACAGTAAGTAGAATCTCAAAAATACAACTTTAATTATAATAATTAACAATCAGCATAGGTTACATAACCAAAGATCATACTTTTGTTTGCAACTGATTGTTCTTGCCGAACTAAATTCATATTAATACAGTGTGACCCAAATACATCTGAACCACTGTGCTGCATTTTTCCACTGCACACAAAGAAACATAACACACAGCCGCTGTACTCAAGGTCATGGTGCTGACTTGTTTTTCTCTGCTCTGAAAGTGCAGTATTGAGCAGACGTTGATATCATGTGGTTGATTTATTACCAGTGTGTTTTATTATTTTGTCCTGTACTTAGTAATAAAGTGTATTATGGCTCAGCATTTGTTTTCTACTGCACAGCGCATATTTATTTATGATTCATGTGTGTTTACACATTTTGTGAGTGGACTCTCAATACTGTATAAAATGGCAAAATTGACTCACATGTTATATTTTTCACGGATGAGGCTTGGTTCCACCTTCATGGATATGTGTATATACAAAATAATTGTTATTGGAGCTCTCTGAAACCTAATGTTCAAGAAATACCCCTTCATAATGAAACAACTGGTGTATGTTCTGCCATTAGCAAAGAAAGAGTTATAGGCTCAATTTTTTTTGAGTCAACAGTTGATGTCCATACATACAAATACAATTTTGCCCCCATCTTTTAGAGAATTAATAGATAGGAAGCATGATTTTGTCTTTTTTCAACAAGACTTTGCAACAGCCCATACAGCCAATCTTTTGATGAGAACAATTGAAAGTATGTTTCAGGACAGAATTATTAGTAGAGATTTGTGGCCCCCTGGTCCCCTGACCTAGCCCCTTGCAATTTCTATCTGCGAAGTAACTTAAAGCATAAAATGTACTAGACAAACCCACACACCCTGGAAAAATCAAAACAAAATATCCGCCATGAAATTGTAAGCATTTCTCAATGTGAACTACAGCGAGTGATGGATAGTTTTCTAAAGAGGTGCCAATAATGCATGGACAATGGCAGTGGCCAGTTTCAGCATCTCCTTTGATAACATTAGTAAGTAAAATCTTTAGAACTAGTTTTAAAAATGTTGCATGGTTTAATCCGCACCTTTCTATGATAGTGGAAGATGGCAATGAGCGCCAAGAACGTGGACAGGCAAAATACTATGCAGCCAGTTTGAATGTTTTTGGATTACCCGTTATAATTATTATGTATTGTCTTTTAATATTTAATGATAAGTCATCCAATAATATATATATATTTTATTAATAATGTGAGTTTAGGTTTCCATCACATATGTTAGTATGATTCAGGTCTTCCTCAGTTGTATTCTAAAGCATTTTAAATATGCAATATATAGTCATTAACCTCAATTGAGGAATTGAATCAACTATGGATATAACTCATGTTTTGCCCTTTTTCCATTCAATGCTGATTGTATATTAGTCACAGCAGCTGTTCCAAGATTATGCATGCTGCTTTGTACCACTTCTTCAACAGGAACCGTTTCTGCATCTGAGAGTTACATGGGTCCATACCATCCTTATTCCTTTGGTAAGAGGTCAGTGCAATCAAAAGATCTAGAAGTTCCTCAAGTCTCACCAAATTCTGTGAAACTTGGGAAGGAGAATGTTAGGAGTCTGTAGTCATTCATGACCAATGCATAAAAGTCTTACTTTGAAGAAATATTTTCCATGTCTCATGCAGCAAATTAGTCTTTTTCAATATATAGTACTCCATAGCATTCATTTTGTTCTATGTTTTTGCTGCTCATTATTGTCAACAAAATAATATGTTTCATTTTGCTCTTCTTATGCTGTATGGGAAAATGTCACTGGATGGATGAAGGGTAATTATATGTTATTTTGCTACAACTATATTTCCCTTCATTTAAACATGTATTTTTTTATTGTTGGCTTACCGTCCCCCTTTTTTTAGGACTGACACCCCCCCTCTAGAACTTACAATGCTTAGAGGCAGAAGCCTATTGGGGAGCCAAGGACATGAAACCACAGAATGGGGAACCCAGAACAAGGGGAGGCCGCACCATGGCCGGGTGGTTAGACCGCTTGCCTCTCACCTAGGCGGTCGGGGTTCGATCCCAAGCGAACGCATGTGATACTTGTGGTGGACAAAGCGGCACTGGGGCAGGTTTTCTCCAGGTACTACAGTTTCCCCCGCCATCACATTCTACTGGTGCTCCATCATCATTCATGTATCATCAGTGTCACCGCCTGCAGTGCCATAAGTAGTTCAAGAATATGTGGTTGGCCCATATCCAAGCATGATTATGAGGAAGTGGATGATATGAAATGCAAGCAAAATGGATGATAGGAAAGGTGATGATGGAGCAATTGGTGGAATGAGTGGTGGGGGAAACCAGAGGACCTGGAGAAAACCTACTCAGATGCTGCTTCATTCCAACACAAATCCTGCACATGTCCCTGGGGATCGAACCCAAGCCACTTAGGCGAGAGACAAGCAGTCTAACCACCCAGCCATGGCACCGCCTTCTTTAAATACGAGGTGTGATCAAAAAGTTTCCAGAATGGCTTCACAACAATGCCGATGCTGAGATCTCCTTAATTCTTACCCAGGCTGTACATGCAGCGTTCCTACCGGATAAAAATGAGAGGTCATGTGACTACCTGTGACCATGCAGTGAAGAGGTAGACACTCTGAAGTGATCAAATGTTTTGTATATGCTGCAATTTTTCCGCATAGCAAAAATGTCACATTACGAAGAACAAAGGACAAACATTAAATTTTGATTTAAACTCGGAAAAACTGCAACAAAAGCCTTTGAAATGTTAAGAACAGCTTATGGGGAGGAAGTTATGGGCAAAACTCAAGCATTTGAGTGGTTTTCAAATTTAAAAGTGGTGTGACATCAGTTAAAGGTGCAGATCGTTTGGGGCGACCCTGTTATAGCAAAACTGATAAAAATAATAATCAGGTTAAGGAAACGGTTCTAAATGATAGGTGCATTACAATAAGAGAACTTTCCGACTCATTAGGACTCTCCTTTGGAAGTGTTCAAAGCATTTTGAAAGACAATTTGGACAAGAAAAGAATTGCTGCCAAGTTCATGCCCCACTTACTTTCAAATGTCCAAAAGGAAATTTGTGTGATTGCCTGCATCTTAAAGAACAGCTACAAAATGGCCCACAGTTTATGGAGAAAATTATTACTGGTGATGAAACATGGATTTATGGGTACGATCCAGAAATGAAGCAACAATCTTCACAATGGAAGAGTCCTTCATCTCCACACCTGAAAAAGGCCGGACAAGTTCGATCCAAAGTGAAGTCAATGATGATTGTGTTTTTGACATTGTACATAAGGAATTTCATGGCGTGAAGAACTTTACAGTAATAACATTTATGCTGTTTAGCGTTATATTTTAATTTTCTGAAGACTTATTAAGTAACAAATTATAACCAAATTTTGTTTGTGTTGGTATAGTGTTGAAACTAGTGTGGGAAAACCATGATCATAACTAAAGTGTATTCTTGATAAAAAACATGCTGAAAGCATTGAGTTATATTTTGCATATTCTTTATTAAACATAACATAGTTTTAAAGATGTGTTTGTATGCTTTTGTTTGCAATTTAATATAGTTTTATAGTGCTAAATGTCATTCCTGTTATTTTGATATAAATGGATGATATCACACCTAAAGTTACGATACAAAAAAATAATTATTCTTTGTTAATGTGATTGAATATGTGCTAGATATTAATTTGCTATCCAATAATTTTTCCAGCTAATAGATCAATGAACAGAAATCAATATGGTACAATCTGTTTTTTAAACTAGCGTTCTAGCTTTGAAATTACATCTGTTATGAATTTTTTTTTACAATGGCTAGTATTTCAAGACATAGCTGCTCAGAAATTTTTCACCCCTACTGCCAAATTTAAACTTGGCATTTAAACACTGGGAAGCACCATCGATCTGATTGTCACATGGAGCAAGAGGATTAAATACTTAAGACACTTAGAATAAGTAAAAAATGTATATAACTTTTTTTGAATGTTGTAATAAAATAAGAATTACACAATGAGACTTGGTTCAATAATGTGAAATAAAGGGTTCCAGTGCTTAAAATGGTTCAAAATAAACTAATGTGCTAAATTTATCATTCAATACCATGAAAAATTTTGTTTTCAGATGTTAATACTTGATAAATATTCTTTCCTTAGCATCTTCTATTAACAGGAAAAATTACTGCTAAAAGAAAAACAGCAAGAATTGATTTCATGTTGAATGTCCCATATTGAAACTAAAACTATTGGGTTAGCCATTACAAAAGAATTGCAAAGAAAGTAAAAATAAACAAGTTTAGGGGATGGGATTTGTAGCTGTGACTTTGTACGCACTCATATAAGGAATACCAGAGATAAGTTCTTGCTTATAAAATGTTCTCCTCTGAAAGAACATCACTTCTACTGAGAGTAACACAGTATTTACATATGTAGTTTAGTTATATGGGTTATATTGGACTTTTCACATAGCTTCAACATTCTCTTGACCAATGAAGGTATGAAATGAGTACCAGCAAAATCATAAGATCTGACATTTGTGGTCGCTGACTCTGGAGGGTGTCGAGAATTTTCTTTAAGAGATGACTGGAAAATACCTAAGGAATGTGATCATGATGTTCTGTAACTGTTTTCATTCATAACTTAAGCAATAAGAACTTAGCATGCTATTTTGTATGCAGTTCATTTGTTCGATCACACTTACACAATGGATGTATGAATTTATATGCTCAGAAATTCATAAGCTTTGAGAAAATAAAACAAATGAATCATAAAGATAATATATTAATTATTTAACTTTCTACTTGCACAATGGCTGGAAATTATTATAATTGAAGACATTTTAACAAAACTCAACTATAACCATTTACAAAAGTTCACAGGAAAGGTATGTTTAGTTGTACTCAATATCGTTGATGCAAAAAATTTTAAAAAAAAGCTCATATTAAACCACCAGAATCTGTTAAAACAAATTTTGAAAAAAGATGGCCTTCGTTGAGTTTTGTTAAAATGATCCTATTTGTTCAATGGATATAATTCCACAAGTTATTTATGTCAGGTTGCTAAGATATGAACTTGGAGATTGTGACATGTAAACTGCTATTGAAATAGGCATTGAAAGTGTACATTTATTATAGAAATAATCAAATCTCAAATTAAAAATTTATGAAACACTGAGATTACAAATATGACAACTCTCAATAAATAATAATAATGATGATGAGGAGGAGGAGCAGAAGAAGAAGAAGGTGATTTATTATCTATAGACTTTGTTACAAAACTTTGAACATAGTCAGTAGGGGCTAGATATTATAGAACTTTAACAGTTTTATATAATTTAAATACTGAGTATATTAGGTTTCAAATTAAGAGTATCATTATCCACAAATGAATTAAAAGCTATTATGTAATAATTTTAAAATTATGAATGAGCATGTACAAGGCCAGTGCAAATAAAATAAAGTTTGAGACAAGTTCACATAACATCTAAAATACTGCTAAGTATAACATTTCATAATATCAACATGCACAATTATGGAAGTGACTTTATAAATAAAGTATTTACCTAGAAATGAATATGCAATTATGTTTACATATTTTCAAATCTATAGAAGGACTTGTTTACCAAGTAATAAAGTAATTTCGTAATAATATAGCCAAGATTTGACCATTTGTAGATTTTATGTTTTCTGGCAGTTTATTATAAAATATTATTCCATGTTTATAAGGGCCTTTGTTAGTTAATTTGTTTATGAAATTTCTTTAATAGTTATTTGACCCCTAGTCCTAAATATACAACTGCCTTTATTTAATGGAGTTAGTGCATTTTTTCTTTAGTGAATAGAATTAGTTTATAAATATATAATGAGTAAATGGTGAGGATTGCTGGTTGATGAAAGTTTCTTTGCAGGATTGTCTGTTGTTCAGGTGATTTAAGATTCTTAGACTCCTTTTTTTTTTTTGCAAGATAAATAAAATGTTTATATTTTTTTAAACTAGTTACTCCTCAAATTTCTATTCCACATTCTAAATGTGCATTGATAAGACCATAATAAGTTAATTTCAAAATATAAAATATCTCTGTGTAAATAATTTGTTGGTTGACGTAGTAAAAATATACTTGAACTTAAATTGTTGCTAAGAGCTTCAACCTAAGCATCATATGACAGATGTTTATCGAGTTGAACTCTCAAATGTTTAAACTGTGGCACATTTGTATTTCACTGTTTTTCAGATTTATTTTTATTTCATCATGATAGTTGTTTCTTGAGTGAGAAAACAAAATGTATTTAGTTTTGTCTGTGTTTAAATTAAGCATCATACTCTCAAAGTAATTAACAATCTGAGTTAACGTGCTGTTTGTGCGCTGCTGTAATTCATTTAAATTTGGACTGCAACAGATTAAAGATGTGTCATCAGCATAGGCTGCAAACTTATCTAACATATGAGATACATTACCTATAATAAAAATAGCAGAGAACCCAAAACTGACCCCTAGGGTACTCCTGACTGAGCAATTCCAGATTTAGATTGCAATCTCTCAATTATGCTTCCATATTTTTGTGAAATGAGCTAGATTTTCTAAGTATGTTGTAAGTATTTTACCCACTTTCCCCCTAATTCCATAGTTTTCTATGTTGATAAAAGCAGGTTATGACAAACATAATCAAAAACTTAAAAAGGTCAAGGAAAATCCCTGTTACTTTGTGGTTTTTATCTAGATTACTTAGTACTTTGTGTACAAACTCTGCAATTGCTGTGGTAGTGGAGTAATCTTTTTGGAAGCTAAGCTGGGATTTAATTAAAATATATTTTGATAATATGAAATCATTTAGTCTTACGATTACAACTTTTTCAAACAGTTTCTCAAACACCAAAATTAATGCTATTGATCTTTAATTGTTAATATCTGTTGCATTACTTTTCTTATAAATAACACCATGAAAAATAGGTATATTTCTCTAATAGCTTATGTTGATATGAGAGAAGTAGAGAGCGATAAGCATGAGAGGAGATAATTCCAAATGAAGAATGAAAACTGGATGATGGTAATTACAAACAGATTTCTTTATATCCTGACATTGCTATTTGCAGCTGCTCTCACATTCACATTGGTATGTGAGTTGGCGAAGTTGGAGACCTTGGAATGGAAAAAACCACAGGAATTGTGGCACACCAGTAACCAGAGGCTTTGGAAAGTAACAAATCTGGTACACTCTAGATCCTCCAAGCTTTAGCTTTCACAATTTTCTAGAATGCTCTGAAACATCATTTCTAGGCATAAAAAGGAAGAATTGCAAGCCATGTGTGTCATGAAGTGTGGTGAGTCGTGGGTTACTGGAGTGTTAGCAGGCAGTGATGTACAAGCCGTCAACTCCCTAAGCATCAATGCATTGAGTGAATTATTTGCAGTAGTGAATTTAAGACTTTATTTGTAACCACGGTTTGAGTCAAAAAAAGACATTTGTTACAATATCCAATACAGTACAATCTGTCTTCAGCAGAATTGAACAGGAAAGACTCTCAAGCGTTTCCATTATGGACAGGTTTCCGTTTGACAAAGATATAACAAAATTAAATCATGATCATACATAGACATATTGGGATAAAACATATACGCAACTTATTTAGTTGTATATTTATGTATTTCTGCTATACATAATACAACCAAAACTTTTAATGAATGAAAAATAGCTGTACACCAAACCGTTTATTTTTTCCAGTAGTTAAAGTATATGGTGTCTTTTGTGGAAACACTCCAATATCCATTAGTTGCTTTGAAATCAGTCATGCATAGTTTTTCAACTACCATTTTAGCATATTCCTGTTACATAGGCCCTGATATGTGGCAATTTTTTGCCCTGACACAAACAAACCATTCCCACACTATTTTATTGATGTCTTGGTTTTCAGTTTTCTTAAGCTCTCTCTTCATTTTTCTATTAGCACAGTTTTCCATAGCTTCAAAATTTCCGATTTCTTCTTTAGAATTTTGTAAACTTGAGTTTTGTCTACATTGAATATCTTCATGATATGCTTAACACTAAGTTTATCACGCTTCTAGCATAAATCACTTTTACTCTTGTGTTAAGATCTAGCATATCCCTTGTTTTCAAAGTCATGGTGACAACTGCTGAACTAAATTGTCACCTATATAAACTTAGAGGTGAACTTTAAAGTGCTGTTTGACAGGCCATTATTGCGTAAATTGTCTAGGGCACAGACAACAATAAAAAGATGATTAGCCATGCTTATCTTAACAACAGTGGTTAAACTATGCAGTGGATGACTATGATAAGATTTCTCAGTATTCATTAGCAGTCCCCCCCCCCCCCCACACCCTCATAGACTGGTCAGGTAGCAGCAAAATGGTCATGTTTCAACATAAGCATCACATCTGGAGAGCACACAATGCAGACTTTCAGAGAGTGCCTGAAATTTTTCTAAATGCTACATTCTGGAACTGAAAATTTTCCATCAAGAGGCATATTTTGATTTCCATTGTCCACATTAGACATTCCATTTAATAAAGGAAATTTAAGCATATTTTTCACCTATAAATTTGCGGAGCCATGAAATATTTCCATTTAAGGCAGATTTCCCTTTAACCCTTTCAGTGTCAGCCTGAATAGCAAAATGCTGTCTGAAAAGTGCCAAGCAGTTTTAGAGGAGAATGCAAGGTTTTAAATTATTAGTAATAAAATGAGTACCAAATGACAGAGAGAGCTGAATCTTTTTTTCCATTTTTAGTAAACCCTTTTGTCTACTGTGTAATATGAATTATATGGATGAGAAGCCTCTTCAATGTCTTTTAAAAATTAAAAACAAAAGTAAATTTTGAAAATAAAATTAAAAATCTCAAAATATCAATAATTAGTCACATAAACTGACTACACAGAAAGTTCAGGGTAATTAAATGAAAGTATAGATATTTCTTTACCAAAACAGCATCCTCTTTTGGTCTGGTGTTTTATTTTTTAAAATACAAAAACTGAATTCATGTAACCTGAAAATGAAAAACAAATTAAAAAAAAAAAAAAAAAGTACACACACATACACAATCCTGATACCACTATTAATGAAAACAGCATAAATCAATAGAATACAAATGAAACATAGGTTACTGTACAATTTAGCACTTGTGTTACTGCGTAGCTGAATGGTTGATCCACATTGTATTCATCATCTGGTTACACCTCTGTAAATCCATTTTGTTATGTACACTGATTATTATTTGCGTGTATATGAGGGCAGTTATCGGATGCATTTTCATTGCTGAAGCTAGAATTTATATCTTCTTCTGTTACGTTGATGTCAGAAACTCTTTCATCAAGGTCTGAAAATTCAAAAACACTTGCTTTCTTCTAATACATCATGAACTGCAGTTCTTATTTTCTCTTTGGTTCATAACCTTCAGCTAGATGGCACCATGGTTCAACTAGTGTAAACAAATATCAGCTAGGAAATTAAATTTGGAGCTAATTTAGCACTTTGGAGTTAAGATAAGGTCCTGAAATGATCCAGAAAACATTCCTCTATGGCTATAATGTAGAAAGTACACAGACTTTCCTGCTGGAAAGAGTTAAAACATATGAAAACGGGATCATGATTAGGTCATGATTGACAATTTTCACAGAATTTTCGGATCATGATTAGATTGTCATTGGAACTAAAAGGGTTAATAAAAGGTCCGTTAAACTCATGTTTTACTGTATTACATTAGTGTTCACAATCACAGCAACTGATTATGCACTATGCTTGCAATGTGACTATTTTATGTATGACGGAATAAGAGCAAAAACCACCATCACTCCCAATCATAGCTACATGGAAATTGCATGGTGTCATATGCAATCTGTTGATACGTTTGCATCTTTAAAGAACTGAACTGTAGAGGCACTGTGTTACCTATCAGGGGTTTTCATTGACCTAGTATTGTTAATTTTCAGCCACTAAAATTACTGCAAAGCTCTACACCTTGCACATCATCACTATGCTTCATTGGTAATACTTTTTCAAAGTTTTTGGCATTCCTGAATTTATGAACTTAAGTTGTTCGTTAGTCTTGTTTTTTTTTTTTTTTATTATTTTTTTTTTATTTATTTTTTTTTATTTTTGTTAGTTTTACACATAAAATAAATTATTTTGATACAGTGGTGACAGATAATATTAATCTTATTGTCCCTATTTCCCCCCCCCTATAGATTTAACAATCATAAATATATGTAAAACAATTATATTCCACACATCATTCACTTTTTCAAACTGCACTAAGTATTGTACTTAAAAGTAGGTTATTTTAAGGCATTTTGCCTTATCTGCTAGCATTCATTGTGTCATGACTCTAATGCCTTGACATAGTCAAAGTCTACAAATTCATGGACTATGTGAAAAGTAAGCTGAAGTCTTAAGTTTCAATCATTGTAGTTGTTTAGGTTAAAGGTTAAGCAGATCTAACTTTTATAAAATGTGTCATAAGGTGGAAACTTACTATGGAGAATGCTGCTGTCACTGGGTGGGGGACATGGATTGGCACCAATCTGCGAGAGAGGTGTGCTACCATGTACAACACCAGGAGAAGATGCCTGCGCTGGGATGTGAACAGGTGCAGCTACCAAACCTTGCACTGTCTGCACCATCTGGTATGCAATCTGACTGTTGCTGCTGTTTCCAGGAGCACTACTGCCAACTCCATGGTGAGGGGGCACTGCCGGTGGTTGTCCAGACATTAGCAGAGCTCCCCCCCCTCCCCCTCCCTGGTGGTGTGGAGGTGGAACACCGCCTGCAGAGGACACCACCTGTCAAACATGTATACCGCACCAAGCTAGAACCAACTGGCTGGCTGCCGCTTTATCTAAACCATGCTTCTCTATGCCTGCAACCCCAGTTTCTGTTGTCACTCTCTCTAAAACTGCTTTATGAGCTGCTGAATGCATTGATCAAAATTTAGTTATACACTAAACAAAGCAGTATCAAATATGTTGTAATAATACTAAAATAAGATAATAGGTTCAAACATATTTTTCTTTGGAAGCCTATAGTCCAAAGCAAAATAATAACAAAATAAACTCTTCCAAAAAGCACTTAACCCTCCGCCCCACACAATGCTGTTGTTATGTGATTGGGCACAATGTATCTCAAGAGATAGCAGTTACATGCTTTGTGCTGTCTGAAAACCTTACAAAATGTGAACTATTGTGAATTTTATTGTTTTATTTACATTTTAATATTCCATATTTTATTTATCAAAGCATTAAGTTTGTTAAAGTATTTATGAAAAACTTTAGTTATTTTCCAGCATATATTTCACAATTCTGACTGTAGACTATTTTTACACCAGCCAAAACATATATTTTAATTCCTATTTATTAGGCTTACAAGAGTGGGTACCCATAGTTGTTGCTGACTTTTGAAGAAAACCAGTTTACTTATATTTCACAACATACGACAAGACATTTGGAGGAATTTGAAGTGCCACACACCATTGGAAGAGGCAGGAGGAGTGGGGCATATGGAGCACAACGGAAGGAGGCGATGCAGAACTAGTCTGATAGTTATGCATTATAGTTATAGTATAGGTTGTTACAAAATGAAACCAGCTGCAGTCATGAGGTTGTTAGTGGATGTCTTTGGTAATTCGGAGGAATGGTCAACTAGGGTAGGTCACATAGTTTTTGAACAGATTAGAAAACAGCTACATGATGAAGACGTTGTTGATGAGTATAGAACTCTTATGGTAGACGAAGTCACCAATGAAGATGATATTGAAAGTGATTTTGGGGATGATCCAGCGATACAGTTAGAAAGTGACAATGAGATGACTTCACAAGAATACAATCCAGCATTAAATGTCATTGTCAGTGTTGAGAGCAACAGTTCCTCTTATTACCCATCAGCACCAAAGAAGAGTGTTACAGGAAAAAAATTTCCTGAAGATTACTTGGCTGATGCTTACAAAATCTGGACAAAGCAGCCAAAAGAAAATAACCTCCACAATGGTGCCCTCCTGGACAAGCCCTAGACATGTCCCCTAGAGTCAAATTCACTATATAATGGCACAAAAATGACAAATAGAAAAAAAAGACGGTTTTACAAAATGTCAAAAAGATGCTCAAACAACCTAGGAAAAACAGGAAGGTGATACAAGAAAGGATCAATAATGAGGTATGTGATCGGCTCATTGAAATGCAAAAACAACATGGAATTATATACGGCCGAATGCTACAAATTTGGACGATGTCTTTCAAAGCACAAATTGATCCGAACAACACAGCGGTTCAAGAGAAAATGTAGGATTGCTTCTCACATGATCACACATAAAGTTGGCAGCAGATTTAGTGCTGATGCCGCTGATATAGAAAAGAAAGCTGGTGAGTTTGTTATAGAAGTAAAGTGTTTCATTGAAGAGAATAATTTTACATCTGGGCAGAAAATTAAAGCAGGTCTGTCAAGATTTGCTAAAGAGTTACAATCTGGGAGAACTATTGCCATCCGGGGAGCAAAGACGATTTATGGTACTTTGGGTTCAGTTGCAGCAACCACCCGTTCATACATCATAATGCCTGTTTTTGTAATGGATGGTACCCTTCTTCCACACATGCATGTTCTTGTCTCAGAACCCAGTGGCAAATTTCCAGCAAGTATGATGCTTGAACTACCCAATGTAAACGCATATGCTAGCAAATCACCAAACATGACAAAATTGGATTTGAAAGTGTTCCTGGAGCAGGTGTTATGGCTGGAAGAGATTGAATTCTTCTTTTGGTTCATTTATGGACAGCAAACAAAGATGATGCTCTATATAATGAGGCAGTTCCAGAAGATGTTGAATTTCACAAGAAACTGATCCCTGCAAAATATACTGGATTGGTACAACCAGCAGCGTTTTCTTTTTCTGTCCATTCAAAAGTATGGAGGGTTCATCACAGATATGATAAGTCTTACTGTCCACAGTTCAAGTGTGGCAAAGAGAACAATTTCTTTGCATTCAATTGATTGTGCACTTCAAATTTACGGCAGATAGATTAAAAAAATTGGTCTGATTCACTTTCTTCAAATCTGGTTATGCCGATGAACATCCAGGGTCATTTTAGACACCTTCCAAACATTGTTTCAAGAGTGGTTTAGAAGAAAAATGTTTCAGCGATGACTGTTTACAGTTCACCTTCAAGCGGTGTGCTCATTGTGAATGATGTTTATGTCCACACTATGGATTACTCATTGACCTTCATGTCTACTGCACTTGAACTGTCATGGTGCATAATGTATTCTATTACCATTATTTACAGGTTCTTGAATGAATTGACTCAAACATCTACAATATTCAGCCTCCTGTGGACTAATCTGCAGAAGGATTCTTGTCTTTATGTGAACACATACCCTTATCTTTGCATGTTCGTAGCTCCTATGTTTCTTGCCCATAGCAGCTGTAATTTGCATGGTATGCACATTTCGATATTGGCTATTCAACACACTATATAGATTCAAAATGTGCGCAACAACATTTGGGTACCCTCCCTTGTTAGATGAAATGTATTGCCTAAAAATAAATCTCCCTCTAAAGCCTACCTACATCTTGTCTATTGTGACATTTTCTCCCAATGAGTAGCATTTCTGGCAGGTGCCCACAAATGCTGTGAAAATGTCTCTTACTGCTGCAACATAATCTTTCTTCTTTCCAATGTGTGATGTAGTCCAACATGAGCAGAATATTTTTTTGAAGTACAGCTTTACATTTTACTATCTAATATGGATTTAAAACCACTTTCTACTATGATTTCATGCCAGAAGACATTTTCTTAACATAACTTAAGGTTTATAATTCATTATTTATTTACTTACAGCACATGGAGCCATTTATGCAGTGCAGCCAAACTATCCATTTTAAATCACATAATGCAAGGCAGCCTACAGTCTCTTATCATCAGTAAATTACACTAGCTATACAGTTAGTCACTCACTATTGCACTAACTATATAACCATGTACACTCTTTAATCCCTAAATTACTAGATATATACACTAAACACTTAACTCACTTGTTAAATAAGCCTAGTCTAAACCTAATATCTACACCACAGGGTACACCTACCTAATGTGATCCACAAGTTCCTGAAAAGGGTTTGCTAAACAATTTCTGGTGTGGGTATACCACAAATTCTAATGTGAGTATTTAAATATTTGACCAAATGCCATCCTTGGATAGGTGATGTCATAGAGCTTGCCAGCGAGATTCAATATTATTCATGTGCACATTTGTCACTGCATCTACAAAATGCACAGAATGACTTATTGCCAGGTGGGTAGCAAATTCTCCAGCCATCAACCCATAGTAGTCCCTCCAGGCATTTGTATGTATTGTGCTGGTGAACATATGTGCTCTGCAATTAAATTTTTGAGCTTGTTTGCATCCCTACAATTATTTTGACATATCATCCATCATTTGCATATCTATCTTCCCAAGGATCCAGTTATTCTCTATGATGCATCCCCGGTGAAATTTCCGTCGTCCTACTTTGTCAATTTGAACACTGTGGCCAGGACTTCCAATTTTCCCTCTCAAAGTGTATTTGGTGTCATTAGAGACCATACACACTTTGTGGCAATAACCGAACTAAACAGATACTGTCCACAAACTCAAACAGGTCTCCAACTGAGCACTCCATTATTGTTACCTCATATGACTGCTTATATACAAAGCAGTGTATGAGGAAAATAATTTGCTTCTGCAATAAATTTTGCCTGCTTGAACCATGTTCTTTGCATACAGACTGTGTGATTTTTTCATGCCCAGTTCTAAAAAAATGTTAAAGTTCCTTTATCAATATTATTAATAACTAAAGTCACAAGGTTAGGGCTTTATTTTAACATTCTCCTATCTGTAGCAAAACTCGGGATAAGTACAGTCCCATTTCTTATTGGTGTGTAAGACAGCATTGCATTCAGAACACAACATTCTTGTTCTCAGCAGACCCTTATCAAATAATAATTGAAAACAGGCCTCCTAATTGTTGGGGTGAACCCACAGATCTGTCTTATTAATCAGATGAGCCATTTCTAAAAGTATTAGTTTTTGTAAGAATATTTCCAGTAACATACAATCTTCCCTTCTCTCACTACAATAAATTCTGCTCAATTGCATTCCTGAGTATGTAAAGCAAGAAAACTTTAGAGAAAGTATGGTCAGGATTTTTAAAAAATGACAGGTTGTTAAGCACTTCCAGATGGTGCTACACACTTTGTTGTGCAGATGTCTGGGGATTATTTGCAGAGGTTGGCTACGATTGTTAGAAATTATGCGCAGGTTGGCTGCAATGCGAGGCGCAATATGGCTCACAGTATTGCGTTGGTTCTGTCTGCTTGTGCATGTGCATTGCCGAACCTTCGGATTTAGAAACATTTCTCACCATGTTGGACCATGTTATAAAAGAATCCCCCTAATTTCTTTCTTTTTTTGTGAGAAGATCTGTCATCGAATTTAAGGCAGCAAAGAAGAAACTTGAAGTCCTTCAGATTCACTACCAATCTAAATATCTCTATTCTAGATCCATATGTGCCCCATAGCTCTTCTAAAGATAGTGTGCTACTGCATAGGACTCCTGCCAAATATAGAAGACCTATGAATGCTTTCATCTCTTCTATTGTTGAATTAGCTTTTCTTTCATGGCTGAATTTGTTTTATATAAAATCCATATAATGGTTGGTACTTACATGAATGATTATTTCTAATATATCATCTGTAATAAAACAGGTCCAACCATCTGTAGGTGTGCTAGCATTTCTAGCTGGACCCCTAACTCTAGGCAGATGAATAAACAAATTCTGTGATTTGGTTCTTCCTGCCACAGAGGTCTCATTTAGTGACCCATTTTTACCAGTAAACTGTGCTGTCTAAGTCTTCATCTGCGTCATTTTGGGGTGAATGAGAATCATTTACAAGGGTTTCTGTCATAGGATCATAATCTGTGCCACTTTTATCATCAGAATCTTCATCATTGTCTTCGTTATCATCTAACAGGATTGCCAGGGCTTTCTATAAGTCATTTGTCTTACATACATTGACAATATATGCGCAAAACCAGGACTAATAGAAAAGAAGGCCACAAAAACCATGAGGTATGTGAGCAGACACAATGTATCTCATAGATACCTTTGCTTGATAATGAAAAAAAAAAGGCAGACAGCTGGCCAATAATGAACAAGGAAGCACTACAATGTACTTTAGGAAGCTATAATGGGTTGCAACATCTTCGTATAAACGGTTATATCTCTATGCTAAAAAATTGCAGGAAAGGTATCTCTCAGATTTATTGCACCCGACAGAGGGTTAAATTACCTATACAGCAATACAGCCCAAAGTGAGCCATTGCCTAACATATTACCACTGCATAATGCGCCTTCATTTTCTTGCAGGATTAATGGAGGTGGTATGAGATGAGCACTGCAATCCTACTCCTCACTTAGCCAAGTCTCCCAGAGTAAAAATACTCTTGCCAGTATTAGAGATTGAAACCAAGTCTTCTACTGTGAAAGCAACATCAATATGAGGGTGCTCTATGTTATTATTTTGGCCTAAATTTACATGCATTAGAAGCTTGCAGACATGAAGACACACACTCTCTCTACAGACATTAAGATGCAAATGCTTAGTTATTAGAATTGGTTACAAACAGTGAAACCTTTTAACATATGGAAACTGTAAGCTGATTAATAATACTTAATTTTCAGTAACTGTATTTTCACTCAAAACATGTTTCAAAGATGTTTTCTCCATCACCAGCTCTATATCCTCTCTGAAGTACCAATCCAAAGTGTCATCAATCCACTCACAATTTCAATATGAAGATACAATATCAATAACCAAAAACATATCTTGTATTCAATTACTTACAAGGAACATTCCGTTCCTTTGAAACAGAGATTTCCATAGTTAGCAATGTAAGCTCACAAATTTGTCAAATATTGGAAGGTTTATGTGATATCTAGGTTTGTTTTCCAGCATTGCGCAATTGACCTTGTACTTGCCATATGGAAGGAATGTAACAATAGGATAAGCCAGTGACATCAGGGACCAAAATGCTTACACTCTGTTGAGTACTTCAGCACTCTTAAGAACAAAGCCAACCATTCAAAACTGAAAAATCCCCATGCTCAAAAAATGACTCTAAATATAACTGTGGGATAAAAAAAAAAATGTTTGCATTTCTGTGATTCTGTTTTATTAAAATGTAATCCTTAAATGTAATTTATGTTCTTTGATAGCAATACAAGATGGTAGGGGAGGTAGAATTATGATGATGATGACAATGATGATGAATGGTATTTAAGGATGCTCAACTTTGTGGCTATCAGCACCCTCCAAAAACAAATGTGACTAAAACCATAAATAAAATAATGGCTAAGAGAGGAAATAAAATCCACGATAAATAAAACTACCCTGAGGAAAACCAAAGATATACATGAATCAATAAAAACCAGCAAAAACGCACAGCTAAAACAATAAAATGCTAAAACTATAGCCTTATCTAAGGAACATGCATAAAAATTTAAAACACATTTACCACTCCACCAATAGCGGTCATGGTAAATACAAATAAAATACAATAAAAGCCAATAAAATACTAGATACTTACTCTAAAACTCATTTGCAATAAGAATTTAAAAACCATATCCATCGCCCTTCCATTGTCTACCAAAATCTCCGCGAGAGTAGTTGGTATTTGGAGGGTGGAGTGTATGTGTGTTAGAGCAAAACACTCCAGCAACACATGATGGACCAATAATGCCTCCCTACAGAGCGGGCAGAGAGGAACAAGATCTTTCTTAAAAATATGACTGTGTAAAAATACAGTGACCAAGCCACAAACGATCCAATATCACCTCCTCCCAATGAGATTTTCAAGAGTAGGTTACCTAGTTTACAGGGAGATCCATCACTTCCCTGAGTTTGTCCCTGCAGAGAGACGACCATTCTTCATGCCAGCAAAAAGCACCACTCTTCTCAACATAAACTAGATCCCCAGAGGTTACAATAGGAAGCTCAGTACTGGGTAGCATTGCTGCCACCTTAGCTGCCAAATCTGCCAGTTCATTACCCTGTAAGCCGATGTGACCAGGAATCCATGCACACTCCACATTAACACTAGAAGTATAAAATGTGGAGGTGGTCCTGGATCCACTGCATGATAGGATGGTGGTTGTACAACTCATGAACACTCTGAAGGGCACTAAGAGAATCGCTCATTATGAGGCAGTCCCCCAAATCTGACGGCAAATGTACAGAATGGCTCGATAAAGGGCATACAGTTCAGCAGTATAAATGGATGTGCTATTATGCATACCAAAATATAGATTTAGGTCCCAGTAACAAATTTAATCCAACACTGTGGCACACTTACTGCCGTAAAATCTATATACAAATGTATAAGTATGGATACTAAATTCAGGCACCGCAGATTTCTCATAAACTGTCATCCCCAGATCCATGTGGGATGTAACACATAACCAAGGGGGGTACATCTTTTCTCCAGGGGAAAACATGTGAGGCAATGTAATATTGTGTTTCTGAAACAGCTCGCAGAAATGAAAAACTGCAGGCCTGCAACTGAGTGACAAGTTCCCATATTGTCCATCCAGCACATTATTCAAAAAAGGGGTAAACGGATGTGAAGGCATGCTGCTAAGCTCATAGTCATAATTACTAACATAACATCATGCCAACATTGCAGAGGGGGTTCTGCCGATTCAGTGCAGAGGCTAACAACTGGGCTGGTTGGAAAAGTCCCAACGGATGCCCTGATTATGGACTGTGTGTAGTGGTCTCAGCATAGATGGTCGTGCTGAAGAATACACAATGCAACCATAGTTCAACTTGGATCGTATCAGCACATGATCAAAACACAGCAGTACTGTTTGATCTGCTCCCCAAGATTTGCCACTTAGTATCCGTAAAATATTAAGAGAATGGTCCCAATGCGCTTAAGCTGCACTATATGTGGTGACCAGCATAGTTTCCAATTCGAATACCAACCCCAGGAATCTCACCTCATCTGCGAAGGGAATTAAATCTGGCCCAAGTTGAAGAATAGGTGCCATTCACCACCTACGGTGCCAGAAGTTAATGCAGACGGTCTTCTCAGGTGAAAAACAAAAGTCGTATTTTGAGCTCTAATCATAGAGATGGTTCAAACTCCACTGGAGACGGCATTCCAAAAACTGTGTGTGCTGAGATGTACAGAAGATGGCAAAGTCATCCACAAACAAACAGGACAAGACACTTGGCGGAACACATTGCGATATAGAATTAATCGCTATAGCAAACAGCATGATGCTTAGTACCGAGCCCTGCAGCACTCCGTTGTCTTGAATAAAATGGTTAGAAAAAACCGAGCTGACCCTTATTTGGAAAATGTGGTGCTGCATAAACTCCTGAATGAACAACAGTAGGTGTCCACTAATGTTCCAGCTGTGGAGAGAATGTAATGTCCCTGCTGTCCAACATATGTCATAGGTCTTCTTGAGGTCATAAAATACCCCAACGGTTTGGCTGTTCTTGAGAAACCTGTCCATGATCTGAGTTGACAGCAAGACATGGTGGTCAGTTGCTGAACGATACCTTCGAAAACCACACTGGATGTTAGTCATAAGATTATGGGATTCCAGCCACTACAGCAACCATCTATTGATCATGTGTTCCATCACCTTACATACACAATTGGTGAGGGAAATAGGATGGTAAGTGGAAGGAAGATGGTGGTCCTTTCCAGGTCTAGGAAGAGGTATGACGGTGGCCTCCTGCCACTTGTCTGAAGATGTGGCATCAACCCAGACATTATAGACCTCGAGTAGGAAAGCCTTATCATGAGAGAGACGTTGCAACATTTGGATGTAGATGCCATCTAGTCCTGGTGCAGACTGTCGCGATGATGAAGTGCATTGTCTTGCTCTGCCATTGGTGAAAAGGCGATTATAATTTTCAAGGTTTCCACAACAAAAGGAGAATTCTTGAGATTCTACCTGAGCCTTATCTGTAAGAAACTTAGGGGAATAATTGTCTGAGCTAGACACCTGAATGAAAGTGCTGCCTAAAGTGTTAGTCATGTCAAACATATCAACAGTAGCTCTGGCAGGTATTTTAAGACCGGTGATGAGCATATGGGTCGATTTATCAGCCACATGCCTTAACTTATTCCATACGACAGAGAAAGGTGTGTGTCAATTAAAGGAACCTACCATTATTCCATGATATATTTTTGCTATCCTTAATAACCCATTTATTTATTTTTTTTTTTTTTGGTAGTGTTTAACGCCCGCTTTTACTACTTATGGCACTGCAGGCAATGACATTGGTGATACATGGAATGAAGATGGAGCACTGGTGGAATGCAATGGCGGGGTAAACTGGAGAACCCAGAGGACCCTGCGCCACTTTGTCCACCACAAATCTCACATGCGGTCGCTTGGGATTGAACCCAGGCTGTCTAAAATGTGCTTGCATCTTCTTATACTGTATCAGGTTATTCAGTGTAGGGAGACGCTGGAAAACCCATAGAGCATGCCTGCAAGCTTGAATAGCAGTCTGGCTTTCATTGATCCACCAAGGTACCGGAAATCGACAGGTTTGGCCAGTTGAATGCAGAATGGATTGCTCAGCAGCAGAAAGAAGTTTCTCTGTGAGATGTTTGACTAAATAGCTCATAGAGTTGTGCTCTTCATAACTAAAACAAGCCAAGTGGGAATACAGTTCCCAGTTAGCATGGTCTAAGCACCAGCTAGGTAAACAGGTGGTACATACATTGTGTGTCAGAGACTAATAAAACAAGGAAAGTGGTCACTAGAATACAAATCAGGGATGATATTCCAGCATAACAAGACTGCTAACTGTGATGAACAAATTGCTATATTAATGTGTAAAAAACTATGAAAGGCATCAGGAAGAAAGGTGGGCTCTCCGGTGTTCAGGAGAGCTGTATTATTATTGTCCAAGAAGTCTGCAATTAGCTTACATCTTGCACAAGCCTGAGGTGAGCTCCAAAGTGGTTAATGGGCATTCACATTGCCTACCAATAGAAATGGTGTGGGTAACTGTGAAACTAGGTCTTCTAAGTCGATAAGTGAGAAGTTGGCAGATGGAAGCAGGTAGATGCTACAACTGGAGAATATAGCGGAAGGCAGCTTAATCAATCCGTACAGCGACAAACTGAATGTCAGATGTTAAGGGATGGATTCAGTGAATAAATCATCACGAATGAGTAGCATTGTACCACCATGTGCCGGAACACCCTCTTCCAGTGATAAGTCTCATCGTACGGAGAAGTACACTTGATGGTAACAGTGTCCTGGGGACGGAGCTTTGTCAAGGCATATGACCAAAGGTTGATTCTGTTGCAGCAACAACTCAAGCTCTGGTCGATGTGGTCTAATGCCGTGTATGTTCTACTGTAGGATAGCCATCACATAGTGCAGATTATGGGATAAGAGCTAAATTGAAAGACGTTTCTGCAGATTCGGCTGTGCTGGTCGGTTTAGTTTGTTTTTCTTTGTAGTTGGACTAACATTTTGTTCAGGAGCATGATGCTGTCGCTTAAGTGTCTGTCTAGTAGTGGGAACAGTGAGAATAACCATGAATAACATTTTCTGCACATGATGCGGTTACTGGTACGTCCAATTTACATTGATAGATAGTACAACAGGCACATAATGAACAACATTTAGCAGAAGATTGCCGTAGCAAAACAAGATGGCAGTTGCTGATGAAGTAGTTCTTTTGCCAAACACTCTAAAGCATGTTAATATATCAAGGAAATGGAAAATTAATCTGCCAAAGTGGAAGAACCTTAATAGACTGAGGAACTCTGGGATGCCTTATACAAGCTGGAGTCGTCCAAGTCACATGAATGGAATAATGCTAACTGTCATAACATGTATTATTCCTTGAATGCTCACCCCCAATTAACTATACTTTTCATTTTGCTATAAAGAGCATGGAGTTTCATTAATACTGTATGACTGTTTAACAGTAAGAGTTTGTGCCTTATTACATTTAAGTTAAGCAGTAAATGAAAAACATAAGATATAACCTGGAAATGAAGCATTAGTTTTTTCTTAGTCTTAATTTTGTCTTCATTTCCCATAAGTTTAATAGAAAGCAGTTTTTATTACCAGATAAGGGTGTGATCCTGAAGTGTGCAATACAGAAGGATGCTCTACCATGACAATAGAACAAAAACTTTTAGTATATGAAGAATATCACAAAATGTTCTATGCCAAACATTCTATGGTATTGATAAAGTGTATAGTGTTGTTCAGAATCAGTGAGATGAAAAAGGGGGATACAGATTCCAGAAACCTGTGTTCATTGAATCATGTACTTGTAAGAAGTACAGTTGTCAAAAGAACCTACTTGATACATATCAAATTAGACAAAGATACATTCATACACTGCAGGATAAACCAAAGGAGGGGATTAGATTCCCAAAGACAATCAGGGATGAACCCAGAATAGGGCACATAATATCATTGGTGAAGTGAGGAATCCATCATTCTCAGATTAACAGTCTCCCCATAAAAATCAATTTTTTAAATCCATAATGTTAGTAGCATGAAATTTCTTAACTCACGATTAAATTTGGCAAAAATTTACTTACTATACAATGTGAAGCATCCTGAAATGCAGATGAAACAGACATTTTATGAGAACATATTTCATGGTGACTTTAAATTATGATCTGTCTTGCCTAGGTTTGATACTGTAAACATTGTGACTATCTCTTCATCAGAACTGTATCTTCTAATCATGAGTCATAAAGGCACAGAGTAAACAACATCACCACAAAGCTCATCAAGCATACAAGGCACTGAAATTTCTTGGAAGAGCAAAAATATTGTCACCATTTGCAATGATCTGCAACAGGCTTTCTTTTGCCATACTATGATGCATTCCATCATGCTTTATCAATTCAATTCATTTCTTGTCTGTTTACATCATGTACATGATATTAGATGTGTGATAGGTACATGCACACACACAGCATGCATGCACACTTAAAACTAGTTTCATACATTGTTTTCAATTAATTATTCCTCTAGTGAATAATAACATTTACTTATGAAATATGTTTTAAGCTATTTTAAATGTTTTAAACAATGTGATTAGTTTTATTTCTGGAGGAAGTCTGTTATAGATGTGTATACCATTAATTTTTACAGTTTTTCTCATTTATATAGCAATCTCATAAATATAGATACCAGGCAGTGCCATGATTTTCAGCTTCTTAAACCATTCCTTACAGCTAGCTGTTTTTTTCAGGTTCATAGTTGTTCTACTTGCTCTATTTTGCACTCTGAATATTTTTATCACCCCACTTCTGCTTCCCCATATTATTATACCATAAGCAATTAAGGAATGAAAATTTGAAAAATATACTGATTTGTACATTGTTTTAGTATAAGCATTTGATAGCAGATTTTGCTTAAGTTCTTTAATAAGGACTCAATATGTACATTCAAGTTTAAATTATTATCCAGCCAAATTCCCAGAAATTTTGTGTTTTTGCACATAATTAATTATATTGCCATCTGACATTTAGGAAGTTAACAGTCTTATTTATTTTATTGTGGAATCCTAAAATTTTACTTTTTTCTTTATTTATGATCAATCTGTTTACCTGAACTGGCAACTGTCAAATTATAATTTTGCAGTACATGACATGATTATAAGAAACATGACAATTAACCTTTCGTATAAGTGTGTTATGAAATGAGAATCTACTGTAATTTCTTCATATATTATAAAATAAATAGTAGAAAACTAAAATACACTTAAGCCACAACAGGAAGGAAGTGTCTGGTCCAACCAATGTGTATATACCTTCCTTGGTCTTCAATGAGTTCTATTAGGCCCAATAGGACCTAAACATATTACCGTGATTCTTTTCAGGTCAGTCTGGTACCTGCCTCCACCTCTCTTAGGAGTGGCCCCAAGTGGTGTCCGCCAGCTGCTCCCTCCACAGGCCTGCATTATCCCATCCAGCTGCAAGCACTGTTTAAATCACTAGACATGGCATCTGCACTGGAATGGCTCCTTCCTTTCCAGTGTTCTGATGTGAAGTTGTACTCTTGGAGCCTCTGAACCCAACAGACTGTCTGGCCTTCCAGTTTCTTGAAACTCAACAAGCAGGTGAGGTCAGAGTGGTCAGTCCTCAGGTAGAGTGGGTAACTGTTCAGGTACTTGTGGCAGTGCTCCAGCACCCAGAAGCTCTTGTTTGGTAATGCAGTAGTTCTTTTCTGCCTTGCAGCACATCCTGCTGTAGTAGGCTATTACCCCCTCTTGGTCATCCTGGACCTGGGATAGGATGCCTCCAGTACCAGTGTTGCTGGTGTTGGTGTTCAAAATAAAGTTGCTACCAGGATGTGGAAATCCTAAAATAGGTGCCTTGCAGAGTGCTGACTTAAGTGAAGATTATCCAAAACTGCCTTTCGCCATGCCAGTCCTTATTCATTTTCCATCTACTTGTCTGCTTGATGTAGGCAGTCCTTCACTAGGTGAATAGGCTCGCCACACCCCCAGCATACAGCACTTAAATGTCATTGTCATGTCTTTGGGTTGTTTTTCTCTCCCTATCATAGCAAATACTTGTCTTCAGCAGTATTTATTTTGACCACCTCCATCCTCACTGCTTCCAATAATGCCTCATGGATTCTTTATAGTTGCCGAGAATCAGGTGCTGTCACATCTTGGCATTGCAGACCCCAATTGGTGAAGGAGTAGGCAGTTTCTTGGGACACATAATTAGGTGGTAGGTTCACCAGGGCTTTGTTCACCAGCTGTTCAATAGCCTGTTCCCTGGCTGCTGCAGCCTTGACTTTAGTTGATATTAGGTTGCAGCCAAGCAATGGTTCCAGAAGGTTCTTGAGGGACTCCCAGATCACTCTGGACATTGCCAATAATGGGGTCACATTCAGTATTTCTGTTGCCCAGGGCTGGAGGTTTGCTATCAGTTATACGGTTTCCTCCTCTGCTGACCATTGGCCGTGTGTGGCGATAGTGGCGAGCTGTTGGTAGAAGACTTTGAAGGTGAATATTCAGTTGTATTCGGGTGGTTTGACATGTGCAGATGTTGTGTTGCATTCGTCAAGTCCTTAAGTCTTCCATCAAGCATCAACTATGAAATTTCCAGAAAAAGCAAACATTCTAGTATTCCCCTAGGTGAAGTATTCCAAGGCTTTGAAGTCTGCAGCTGGTTTTCATATGCTACATTTATGACCCCTGCAACAATGAGCGCAGCTACATTAAGGAAACTGACTGAAAATATGGGACAATGAGCTATAACCATTCCAAAACAAACTGCTAACACACATGCAGTGATTATGGGCCAGCAAGGTGTAGTCACAATATGGTATTCTATGAACAACTATCTTCATGTTCCGCAGTTTTTAAAAATTCATTATTGGTGTTCATTGGACAGTCAATTACGTTAAAACATAGGAGACAGCATTCTATCAGATGAGCTTAATAATATACTGTAGAACATTGAAGTTTTATGTTATGTAATTAATGAAAATATATTCTTTGAGATATGTAATAAATTGACTGTAAGGTGACATGTTTCAGTACTTTTCTTTCAGTAGTTAACATGCATAGTGTTTTACCATTATTCCACTGGTGTAATCTTGAACAGGTGTTGTTCATCAATCCCAATAGTTTAGTAACCTGTGTAAGTATCTCATGTTCTGTAATATTGCAGTATACCTATTGCCTTAATTAGAAATATTAATATACTTTTCAGTTATCAGAAATTTTGTAAGAAACTTAAAATGTGCTATACAGCATTGCTCTGGGGCATAATTTAACTGATGAAGCATAAGCTATATGCTGATAAGAAAGCTTGTTTTACCCAATTCCTTGAAATAATATAAAATAATATGGCATGTTTATTTGCAAGTTAAACCACATTTAATTGGAGTGTTTTCTATGTATATGTTTGTATCCCAGTTTGCACACTTTATTCACTGGCAATGACAGATATAACACTCCAGTAATATTACCAAAAACTTATTCAGCAGCTCATCATTATACAGTCTGAAGCACATATATAAACAACAAAATAGCAGCCAACATTAAATATAAGAAAAGACTAACCCATGCTGGGTTAATTAGCACTAAAAATGACTTAATGCCATAATTTTTATACACCATTCAGGTGCAGTCAAATAAAATGAAAACCGAGTGTTTATGAACACATTTTGTTTTCAGAACAACAAAAGTTGACTATAAATTAAAACAATTTCATATATGTATAAACTGCTACACATAAAAGCACAAACATGATAACATTGGTGATACTGCAATAGTGATGGAACCATTCACTAGAATCTTCTCAACATCCCAGAAATTAAAATGCTAAGAAGAAGGAACTATGAATATAGCATGCTGGATGAGACATACATCAGGAAATAGGGGAGGTAGTGTTGGCAATAGTTTCAATACAGGTTTACAAATAGCATATTTTATAGGAGTTGGCAACATCTGCTCCCATGCTAATGAGATTTAACTGAAGTCAGGGTTTCATCATAAAATAAGTGGAAGGGTGAATACCGGTGTACAAAAAAATTGTTTTTAAGTAAAATTGCTGAGTTGAAAAGTTTCCCACACAACCTCTCCTTTGTTAAAAATGCACAAATACCTGTAGGCTATGTGGTGAAGTTGAGTAATTTGTGTTGCTTGCTGGACTGTTGCTATTGCTAGAATGGCTATTGTTATTGCTACTGCTATTATTGTTATTATTATTTTCATAGCTGGCATAGTCTGAGCGCAGGAGGTTCTCACTCTGCATCTTGCCCTTGAGACAAGTGATGTAACGGTTGCAAAAGTCTTTACACAGCTCTTGCACTTTTTCCAGCTCCAAAAGATGAATTCTCAATACCTGGATTGCCTTTATCATCTGCAAATAAACAAGACTGTTTTGTAGTACTACAGTTTATGTAGTACAATAATGCTAAACAGAAATACATTGAACATTTAATATACTTTGTCATTGTTCTTATTGTGATTATGATTATTTATTTATGATCACTATTATTGTTGCGGCTGCTGCTATCATCATCACACCACCACCATCGACCCTTGCAGCTGATGTCCCTACCACCAGCAATGCCATCATACTACTACCACACCCTATGCTCAAGATGACCAGGAGTTAATTGCAGGAACGCTTCTGTGGGAAAGACCCATGACAAACACTTGAAGTTCCTATTTTGATACTTTTCTATCAAATCACAGGTGAGTTTTGGATGTGATTAGCGAATTCTGAGACTTAACCACTGTAAATGAATGGATCAACTGATAATGACACATATATGTTAAGGGTCCATGAAAGAATATGCTAGTACAAAGTGTATACATTTTACACAACAGTATTCTTACTTTCTCTACTTATACCAAAAATTTTGATGCCAAGATTACACTGGAAATAAGTGTTTGAGACTCCCCTGAATCAAAAATGAGCATGTTGAGAGAAACAAAGAGTGTATATGTGTGTGTGTGTGTGTGTGTGTGTGTGTGTGCGTGTGTGTGTGTGTGTGTGTGTGAGAGAGAGAGAGAGAGAGAGAGAGAGAGAGAGAGAGAGAACAGCATTACAATAACAAAAATTGTGATTTGGGTTCATTATCTTTCCAAGATGTTACAAACATTTGCAAGAAAATATCTCTTCCTGAACTACACTTTACATGGACTTTGAAAACTATAATTTTCTCAAAAATGGTTAAATTGATTTCTACTTAATTATATGTTTAAGCTATTTTCATAAAAAATGAAATGTACGAGGGCCGTTCAGAAAGTAGCCTCCGGTTGATTGCAAGAAATTCACCAAGTTAAATAAAAATATTTTAATATATACATCTTACAACTACATCTTTGCACTATTTTTCTACATAGTTTCCATAACGATTGAGGCACTTATCGTATCTGTTCACAAGCTTTGAAATTCCTTCTGCATAAAAATCACCTGCTTGTGCCTGGAGCCAGCCTGTGACCGCATCTTTGAGCTCTTCGTCGTCATCAAACCGCTGGGTCCCGAGCCATTTCTTCATATGCATGAAGAGGTGATAATCGCTTGGTGCCAGATCTGGGCTGTAAGGTGGATGGTTGACAACATCCCACTTGAAGGACTCAAGAAGGGCTGTTGTTCTGCGAGCAGAGTGAGGACGGGCGTTATCATGCAAAAAAACGATACCGGAAGTCAGCATACCACAGCGTTTGTTCTGTATAGCCCGTCGTAATTGTTTTAGTGTTTCACAGTACACGTCTTGATTAATGGTCGTCCCACGTTCCATGAATTCAACCAACAACACCCCTTTTGCATCCCAAAACACCGTTGCCATCAATTTTCGGGCAGAAAAATCTTGCCGGGCTTTTATTGGTTTGGTAGGCGATTTTGAATGTGCCCACATCTTTGATTGTTCTTTTGCCTCAGGGTTCACGTACTTAATCCATGTTTCGTCCCCGGTCACGATTCTGTTTAACAATGGTTCACCTTCGGCCTCATAACGTGACAGAAAGTCTAATGCAGAGGCCATTCTTTGAGTTTTGTGGTGGTCGGTAAGAATTTTGGGCACCCATCGTGCACAGAACTTACGGTAACCCAATCTTGCTGTCACTATCTCATACAAGAGAGTCTTAGAAATCTGTGGAAAATCAGTAGACAACTCCGACATTGTGAAACGTCGGTTTTCACGAACTTTTGCATCAACTGTCTGAACGAGTTCGTCCGTGACCAATGATGGTCTACCACTCCTCTCTTCATCATGAACGTTTTCTCGTCCACTTTTAAATAAACGTACCCATTCACGGACCACTCCTTCACTCATAACTCTTGGTCCGTACACAGCACAAAGCTCACGATGAATAGCTGCTGCAGAATATCCTTTGGCTGTAAAAAACCTTATAACAGCACGCACTTCACATTTGGCGGGGTTTTCTATTGCAGTACACATTTCAAACGGCCACAAACACTAAACTAGCGCAGGTATGACTTTCACTCGACCACGGCTTGATGCCGACTGACCTGCTGAGTGCGTGAATGCACAGATGGCGTCGCTACTCCCCCCACTACCCGCACTGTGACCGATCGGAGGCTACTTTCTGAACGGCCCTCGTGTATCTTGAATTTTTTTAGAATGGCCTCTGAAGTTCTCTTCAATGTCTCTTGTGTAACATATAAACTGTAAGAGATAGACAAAATTTTAAGACACAAAAAATGTTAATCTGTTTAAAGCACATAATTTATGTCAAAGGATTTTTTGCAGAGTTAACTATTTCCAAGATATTCCATGTTATTGGTTTGAATTTTTAAGTATTTATGCTTTCTTCAAATGGGAAATTGTTATTCAATTTTTATCATGATCATGAAAAGATTATGGAATTTCAAGGCTGTTACATATTGATTATCACTTTAAAATGTATCAGTTGACCTACTGCATTGTAAAACAAAAGGTGTAAATGTGATTTGAATAAGATTAATAAAAAGAAGTTACATAATAGGTTTTTGTAAGAATAGTTTAAAGAAGAGTAATAGAGAAGGTCATAAGAATGCAACTTATAATTTTTTTTTTTTTTAACTTTAGCACACTATCACAAGTTTATAACATATGTGAACCATTCCAAGTCAAACCAGACAAAATCAAAGCATATGTTACCATCTGATTTTTATTAAAATGTTCTATTCCACAGAATGTCTGTAAGCATTACATACTTATATTTTTACTTTTAAAAATATGATTACTTTTGCTAATATTCAATATCAAAATTCACATATATGCGCATGCATCCTTACATATAAATGGATTTTTCTCCACTTGTCATAATTCGATGTGATTAAATTTCTACTTATTTAGAAGGAATTAATTCATTATTCTTAATAATGTTCTTTCTGACAACATAAACATTATATGAAGGCTTTATGTTTTTTGGGGTTTTTTTGATAAAGTATTCAGTATTTTTTACATTACATATTCATTTTTTTATTTTATATTATATAAAAATATTCATGTTCTATAAAATACATGATGGATGGATGGATGGATGGATGGATGGATGGATGGGTGGGGTGGGGTGAGGTGGGGTGGGGTGGGATGGGATGGATTGGCAAACTTTTGAATAAAACACACATAAATGGTTGATTAAAAATGTAACATACCCAGATGGATACTGGGTTTTGTTTTAGATTGTATGTAAGCGGCTGTCCATTAGAGCATTATGGCACAACCTTCTCACATTGTATAGATGTGTGGCTGCTATGATACCAGTTTATGTATTATAATTACTGTGAATGCACTTATTTTAAACAAAGCTAAAATCTGACTCTACCTATCCAACTCCTGTCCTACACCAGCTCCAGTCTGACCCTACCTAACCAACTCCTGTCCTATACATGGCTTGTGTGAAAAAACAATTAATCTAATACAAAGCACAGGATAGCTGAAGCTTGTAAAAAACTGAAGGAATTCAAAGAACAATATGTTTACTTTTGTAAGAAATAGTCTTTTAACGAGTGCTTCAAAAGCATATAATGTTCTTGTGTCAATTATCAGTGTTATTTTTCTTAGGCCGCGCCGTGGCCGAGTGGTTACACCACTCGCCTCTCACCTAGACGGCCTGGGTTCGATCCCAAGCGACCGCATGTGAGATTTGTGGTGGACAAAGTGGTGCTGGGGCAGGTTTTCTCCAGGTTCTCCAGTTTCCCCCGCCATCGCATTCCACTGGTGCTCCATCTTCATTAATGTATCATTAGTGTCACTGCCTGCGGTGCCATAAGTAGCTAAAGCGGGCATTAAACACTACCACTACCTGCAGTTGCGTAAGTAGTTAAAGCGGGTGTTAAACACTACCAAAAAAAAAGTGTTATTTTTTCATATTGAGTTTGCACTAAGTCACATTTGCTTTTGTAATCCCCATTTGTCACACAGAAAAGCTTAATTACACTGATATTCTTTCTTGGCCAATCTGTAGTTCTGCATTCTCATGGACTATTATATTGTCAAAATGACTAACTTTATGCAGCAATCTGAAAACAATGATACCTTCTTCCTTAGGAAAGCACAAATTAATAAGCATTTTAGAAATAATACAATGAGAGGGATGTCATCCTATATATTTTCCAGGAAGGTATCATTATCATAGAAGTGATGTGCCAGCTGGCCTTGAGTAATATGCATAAACCAATGCAACCTGTCTCCAGTGTCAAGTTATGCTGAAATGTTGCTCAATAACTATGCCTGCATTTATTTAGACATTGTTTGCTCTATCATTATTACTATCCTAATATGACATTCTTCACCCATAAAGATGATTACATGTGACAGATTATACTGATATTTTAAAATTACAACTAAAGTAGTACAAAATATTATAGTATGTTGAATAACAGCAATTTAACTCTGAAAGTTAATAACAATATTCTAAAAGAAGTGAGAATATTCATCATCGTTATCGTCATCGTCACAGCCATAATAATAATAATAATAATAATAATAATAATAATAATAATAATAATAATAATAATAATAATAATAATCCCCCCTCCTCTTCATTATTATTAAAGGTTTGTTTATTTTATGATTGTAATGTAATGAATAGGTGGTTGGCCAAAACATGAATACATATCCTGAAAACATGATTTTTAGGCTTTACAATAAAATTTGTCTCAACTTCATACAACAAATATGTGGTAGGAAATGAGCATTTGTACGTATTAGTGTGCATACTTTCCAGAATTTTGATGTGGTAAAAAATATAAAAACAGAAATTTGGCCCAAAATAAAAGTGTAGGGGCATTTAATTTGCCTACAAAAGGCTTACAAAAAGTTACAAAAAATATTCAAAAACTGAAGTCAGAAGTCTGGTTTGACGTGTAATGACTTTTGTATAAATTTATTTTAAACATGCTATATTGCAATATATAAATAATATAAAAATAAATAAACAAATTAGCTGTCACCCAGTTATGTTAACCAGGTTTAAACTACCCTAATGTGAACAAAGAAAATGAAAGAGCATGCAAAGTTTTGATCACCCCTCAAATGGTCAAGTGAATACATTTATAATAAATGACATAATTGTACAAAGAGTTATTATCCCACACATAAACAGAAATGTTAATATAAGAAAAGCTAGTCATTAAATATATTCACTGCTACATCTACTTCATCTACATATGGGGTAGAATGGAGAAGAAATGTCCCTCTGAACTGCAGAAGCATTTTTAACATCTGCAAAAATTGAAATAGCAAAAATAGATAGCATATTTTGTGACAAATTTGTGGTTCTGGACAGTAGCGGATCTCTTCTTTTCATAAAATGTTTTACCTTTCCATAGATATAACCCATTCAATGTGTGTGAATATCAAGTTGCTTTTCTATTACAGTTTTCCTATCACCATTTTCCTATTTTGAAATGTTATAATTCATGCATGTTAAGAAAGTGATTTACATTTGCGGAACACATGGGACAAAAGCTTTAAAATTATGGTTCATCTGCATCCAACAAGATGTAGATGAACCAATTACAGATAGGACATTTCCATAGCAACTGTATACACTATCTCATATTGCCAAAACTTAGCAGTATCTGGGCTGCATTAGTTCACTAACACAGTCTTCTATCTGCTATGGCTTTAGTAACATAATAACTTCATGACACGACAGCTCACAAGGAACCTTGGCCTAGCGCCCAGCCACTACGTCACCCATCTCAGTCCATGACAAACATCATGGATGGGGTGCAGTATTGGAGGATGAGACGTGGTTAGCGCCTAGAACCTCCCCGGCTAGTTAATGTGATCCTCATGACTTGGAGCCACTACTTCTCCATCAAATAGCTCCTAAATTGGACAACCAGGGACTTCACGAGGCTGAGTGACTCTGGACCAGGTCTCCCAGTGGGAAAAATCCACATGCCAGTATCGGAATCGAACCCATGTCTCCTGCTTGGTAAGCAGGAGATGATTCCTATTAGTATACACTAATATATTTTACTGTAGCTCCTGTTGACCTGGTGTGTTCTTGCATCTGTTTAGAAGTTTCTTGCATAGTGCCAAGTAGCTGTCTGTGGTTGAGTGGTTAGAACACTCACCTCTCACACAGGCTGCCCGGGTTCAATCCCAGGCGACCACATGTAGGATTTGTGGTGGATAAAGTGGCACAGGGGCTGGTATTCTCTGGGTTCTCCAGTTTCCCCTGCCTTTCCATTCCACTGGTGCTCCATCTTCACTCCATGTATTATCAGTGTCATCACCTGCAGTGCCATCTATAGTAAAAGCAGGTGTTAAACACTATCCAAAAAAAAAGTGCCGAGTGTGTTTGTGTCATCCCTTTTAGATGTGATTATTGGCTTGTAGGCTACACGTGTTAGGGTTTGTTTTGGTCTGTGTATGTTGTGAGCATTTCAGTGAACTTTTAACCATGTCCTAAGAATGGTGAGAAAGATTATGCAACCAAGAGAAAAACGGAGCATCTCTGGGAACAGAAAACAAATTTATTTGGTAAAGATAAGAGTTTTTTTCATCTTTAGACCATTTACAGGCAACTGAGATCATCAACATTTCTAGTATAATACATAAACAAGTCAGTATGGTAAAATTTATAGAAATACAATAGTACATAGTTATACATATAGATATAATCCAAATATATAAGATGTGTATTCTATTAGCATTATTAAGTGATTTATTTGATATCATCAAAATATGCCTCAAATGAATAGAGCGCCTCACTTTTTAACCATTTATCTAAAAAATATTTTAATCTATTCATTGGAAATAACTAATATGCAGTGGTAATTTGTTATATGAATTCAACCCTAACACGCATTGGTATTTATGATTTTTAGAGAATAGTTTGAAAAGAAGAAATAAAAAGGGAGCCATTTATTATGATCCACAAGATACCAGATAGGAACTTATATGCTGTAAGAATCAGTAAGTATACTCATACTATAATTTGATAGGTAGAGTCAGACTGAAAGATTCAATGTCATAGCCGGGATTTGAACCACAGATCTTCTAGTCTTGGTTCAGTAGCTGTAACCATTGAGATACTATGATAACAAGACATTAAGTTCCCCAACCCACTCAAGATTTTCCTAGTAACCACAAGAAGATCCTAAATTATTTTGAGATGACATAACCCAAAGGTGACTTACAATGTTATAATTACTTTAAGTCCCAAGCTTAATCTTAATAGTTTAAGGGGGAATGTAGGTGGATTTTTTGAAAAACTGATTGTTTCATAACATTTTTATTCGGTAGATTAGACATTTATGTGCATGTTATAAGGGTATTTTGTTTGTTTGCCCACCTCTAAGTTAATTTAAATAATTAAATACTTCAGCAGTGCAACTATGCCATATCTGTTTTTCAAACAGGCACTGGCTGTGTGTTATTTGTGTGAGTTAATATTGTTATTTATTCTGCTAAAAAGTTATTTCTTTTAAATAATGCCAAAATCACTGTTCAGGATACTGTATTAGTTAAAAAAATGAGAATAATAATATGTTTCAAAAATTTACAAAACAAATATCACGCTGCCCTGTCATCATCCAAATATGCCATACAACCAATTATTTAACCTGAGCCCTTCCCATTCTAAACCATAGGTGAGATAGAAGCACCCAGTGGGCTTAGCTACCCTCACCAACAGCATATTTCCGGCCGTGATTTAGAGGCTGTTTTAATGGCAAGAGAGGTTCGATTTGTACCAAATTACTTGCACTTTTCACTCAGTTTGCATAGCTGGTAGAAACACCAAACTCAGCTCTTGAGTGTTACCAGTTGTACTTGAACTAAAAATCTCCTTCTGTTTTTAGAAGGTAAATAGTTAGTTTTAGAAGGTGTTAGTTAATAATAATGTAATTGAAATTTTTGGTGTGAGAAAACCAGATGTTAAATTACAGAAAACAAAATAAATCAAAGGCTTAACTTTCTTATTCAGGTGTTAACATTTTAGAACAAATGCATAACTATATGCTATATTTTTCTTAAAATAAATCTGTAAGAGCAACATTTAAACAATGATTGAACCTGCCATCTTAAATATCACAACAAGGCTATGTGACATTTCATGGTGCAAATAGTCGCAAACTAAGGCATTAGGTAGTATTTTGTGTTCTGCTTTACCTTGTATTAGCGAATGTTACCACACTGATGGAGGTAAAGAAATATTAAACTTTAAAATAAAGTAAATCTTCTGCACTATTTTCTATAAAATTACATTTTTTTTATAAATAGTGTACCTTTACTCTGAAACTACGTAACTCAGAGCTATGAAACTTGGTAGTACCTTCTAAAAGCACAAAAGGAACAATCCTGTGCAGCAGTTTTTTGACATTTTGAAAATAATAGTATTTATGCCTATACTTACCAATAAAATTAAGGAGTTTTTTGAAAGCAAAACTGAAAAATATTTGTCGGAGTTGTATTGAGTCACACTTATTTACACTTAAAAATCTCCACTTAATATGTTAAAAAACACTGAAACGTTTTCCAAGACATTCACCCTCTTCCTGACAGAGTTATGCTTTCGACATGATTTTTTCATGTTCAACAAAAAATTCTACAAACAGTCTAAAGACCTAGCATTGGGCAGACCACTTTCACCCTTGTTGGCAGAGTCGTACATGAGCTATCTCGAGGTCCATAAAGTAAAAGCTTTCCCCCAAATATATAAGTTTTGGCGAAGATATGTAGATGACATTTTTGCTATCATCCCCCAAAAATTAAAAGAAGATTCCCTAAAACTTTTGAACCTACAGGATAGCAACATTAAATTTACAATGGAAGTAGAAGTTAACAGCACCCTACCCTTTCTAGACCTCAAAATCATTAGAGAACAAAATTACTTTAAATTTGGAATACACAGAAAACCCACTCATGTGGACAATTACATAAAAAAGAATAGTTGCAACCCAACCTCACACCAACTGGCTGCCTTCAGAAGCTTGATCCAACGGTTATACAGTGTCCCATTGAGCAAGGAGGAATTTCAAAAAGAACAAGTGTATATTTTAGAAGTAGCAATGGAAAATGGATTCAACACTGACCTCATTAGGAATATGATCAAAAAGAAAGAAAAACTCAAAGAAATCGCGTTAAATACAACTCTAACACCTCTTTCAAACAATGATTGGAAATACAAAAAATTCACTTACCACCCCTGGGCTTATAAAAAATTCGAAAAAATCTTCAAAAGACTCAAAATAAAACTAGCTCCAGATCAGCTGTGAACATTATGAAAAATTCTACATAGGTAAAACAAAGAGAAACTTGGAAATTAGACTAAAAGAACATCAGAGAAACATAAAACTAAAGCAAATAGACAAATCCGCTGTTTCATATCATTTTTGGGAAGAAAACCACAACATTGGGCAAAATATAAAATTGTTGAAACCATTAGAGTCACCAATAGAATTAGACATCTGGGAAAAAATTCACATTATAAAAAACAGCAATAATGTTTTAAATTTTGAAATCCCACCACTGGATGAAGTGTTAAAACTTTGCCTCCCAACACCAGATGGCAACAAGATCCAATACAAGAAGAGGAAGAGAGAAAGGGAAAGGAATGCCTGTCACCAAACTGGTGAAGAAGAGGGCGAATGTCCTGGAAAACGTTTCAGTGTTTTTTAACAAAGTGAAGATTTTTAAGTGTAAATAAGTGTGACTCAATACAACTCCAACATGAAGAATACTTCACTGTTAATAGTGCTTCTGTTTATAGTAGTGAAAAATATTTATTAAAAAATCTAATGCCTTAATCAAAATTTTGTTACACAGGATTTATCACCACCACATAATGAACTGGACCACAAAGGTTTATTAAAATGCTTCGATTGATTTTTAGAAAAGATACAGGAAAAAGCCTTTTGTTTGATTTCTTTTGTTTTTGCAATGCTGGTGTCAATATTCCAGCAAATTGTTTCAAACTTTCAAAATTGCTGAATAATTGGTTTTAAATACTGCTACTAAGTTTCATTAGTTTATCTGAAAAACTTTAGGAGCTATTACCAATTTTTTGCAACCAAGTATTCTTCTCTACATCACCCCTTACCTATTATGTCAATTGTTGTTAATTAATTGCTTCTTCCGCACTAGCCATGTGTAGGACAGGAGTTGGAAAATTAGTCATACTGAAAAATTCAATGCCATAGCCGTTATTTGAACCATGGAGCTTCTGCTCTCCATTCAGTTGCTCTAACCATTGCGCTACCATGGCAACATGTCAATATAACATTAAACTCCCCAACTGGCATAAGATTTTCCTGGTAAACTACAAGAAGATCTCAAACTATTTTCAGAAGACATACCCCAATGGTGACTTATGATGTACATATTTTAAGTCCCAGGCTTCATAGTTTAACCAGCAAATATTGGTCAATCATTGGTTACTGTTAAGACAGAGAAAGAAATGTACAATAAGAGAGAAAATTGGCCACTGTTGTCAAGTTTAGTAACTCCTGGGAGAAAGGAGAAAAGATGGCAAGCATGTCCTCTTAAGCAGTATGCTGTATTAAAAATATTTAGTCTCATTGTAGGAGAAAGAAATACCCTTCTATTTTTAAATTACATGCATCCTTAAATGAAGCAGAGGTATTTCAAGTTATCAACACTTCTTTTGATATGATAGTAAAGAATTTAGGTGTTTGTGTTTATTTATTTACTTATTTAGATAAACATTTCAGCTTTCAAAATTATATTTAGAATCGGAATAAAATACATTATGACTAAAATTAACAATGCACACTAGAACTTAATTTGAGGTTGACCACTTGAGACGCTTTGGCACTAAACAGTTAGGAGATGATTAAACATATTCTTCACTGAATGTCTTTTAATTTGGAATTGAATGTCTTCTAATTTGGAATCCTCCTGCAAAAAAACAAGTCCTGTGAGAGCTCACTCTTGATCCAGGGAATTGCATCATATCTTTGTCCCAAGAAGTATGCTGTACCTGTTACTATGGGAAGATTCTAAAAATAAGTGTGATTCTGGGTGCAAATGTGTGCAGAGATTGTATTGAGTCCAAGTTCATGATGTACCTATCAAATGTTTCTGACACACCAAGGTGCTTTCAATATAAGTCTTAAAAACTTTTTGAAAGACCTGTAGACAATGTATTAAACAAATTATCATGAAAGGTAAATAGCATGGTACAGTAATAGTAATGAACCGGCACCAGCCGCCATTGCTATATGCTAACTCCTGTTTCCTGAAGGACCACATTCAATCCTACTTATTCTTACATATGGAATATGTACTCATTGTCCTCTTATTTTACCACCTCAGTTTCCTTCCTTTGCAATGTCATGAAATTACAGAAAAAATAAATGCAGTACAGCAGCTTCAGCATTTTCTACTTCTTTGTCAGCTATTTTCCTTAAACTTTTTTTTTTTTTTAAAGTTTAATGCCCTTCAACCTTGTTGGTCATAATGGACGATGAATGAAATTGGTGAAATGTTGCTCAAATAATCTTTGGGTCCATGGAGCTTCCAGTTACTTGACATTCACCTTCTCAAGATAAGGGAAAACCCCGAAAAAAAAAACCTTATCCGGATAACTCACCCTAAGCAAGATTCAAACTCACGACCTTTTGAATCCTTAAACTTATTGCCACTGATGTGGTGCCATGTGTCCATACATCCATGCTAAATAGCATACAAATCAGCTTTGCAACATATACCATTGTATGGTGTCATCTCTTGTACAAGAAATGTCTATGTTCAGGGCATAAGAAACAAAGTTAATTGCAAATTTTGTGATAAAACTTTCTCTTCTTGAGACATTCATATTCATTTAGCTAGGAATCATAATTGTTCCCAGGACTCCTTTATCTGTGAAAGCCAACCTGTCAATGCTAACATCAATAGTAATATAAACAAAATATCCTCATCCCACAATAAAATTCAAACACATTACTCTAATAACATTTCCCTAACACAATTATCCTCTGGAGATAAAAACAACTCCCAGCATTATCTCCATTGTAGGAAGCCTTATTGCATTGCCTGCGTGCCAGAGCAGTAAAAGCGGGTGTTATACACTATATAAAAAAAAATGCATTATTGCAGTCATCATAGTGTTTAGATTCACATCACTCATGAACACCTTCAGGCATAAAAGGATATTACTATCAAAAGACATGCACTGGCAGACATGGAGGCAGAAAAATATACAGCCTAATACTTAAAGCCAAGATACATCTGATTACCTCTTGAATGTAGCAGATAATATACTCATCAATAAGAAACAAGTTAAATATTATGAAAAGATGGCTCAGTGGAAAAACAACTTTATAATCATCAATGGTGAACAGGATCTTTATCTGAAGATTGAAACATTTTCTAAATTGTTTGCCAAAGCCATTACCTTACTTCCTGGATCTCGGCATTCAGCCATTAGATGTTCTAAAAATGACTTCTCAATAACCACAGGAAATGCCAACAATCCATTAACCCCAACACACCACACATTTGTTCTTTATTGTGATGTAATACTAAACAATATTGAGTAAATATTAACAAAATATAACATTACTTTTACCAGCAATTCTCAGTTATTGATGACTGCATACCTCAGGCACATAAATGCTGTACTGAGGAAACTGATGGCTTGTCTCCACAATTAATTAATGACAGTATAATTAAAGAAGAAATATATCAAGCTACCAAAGCCATTGCCATTGATACAGTGCCTGGTCCAGATCATATCCTAATGAGAGCAATATATTTGCTATGAAATCATTGCCATAATAGCTAAAACAATGTTATCCATAGCACATATACCTTCTTGCCTTACAAAAGCATAAACAATTTTAATATATAAGAGTGGGGATGAAAATTATTTTGGAAACGGGGGATCTATAACCATCTTTTAAGTTATTAGAATTATCAAATGCACTTCAGACAGACACTTGCATCAACTCATCTCCTTAAACAAACTTCAAAGCAGATTCACAAGCACAACTGGTGCCTTCTTCATAAATACATCTCTACCTAATTCTGTGCTAAAAGTGCAAAGACTACAAAAACAAAAACAAAAAACAACAAAACAAAACAAAAAAAGACAAAAAAACAAAATATTGCTTTGATAACATTGCTCATTGTCATTTGAGGGAAACTTTGTCATAATTTTTGGCATATCTTCCAATTTAGTTTGTAAATTACAAAAAAAACAAATTGCACACACATTGAAAGAAACCATTTATGAGGAGTAATGCAGAGCTCCCTTTTATCACTGTACAACTTAGATACTGATCACACCTTTGGGAACTGGCTTCAAATTAGTACCTGGGTTATCTAACATCACAGTCATAGTTTTGCTGATGATACAGTTATAGTAAGCAGAGCCTGCCAAATATCTAAGACAATTTACCAACAAGAGCCTTTGTGATATAGAACTGGGAATTAACATCTGCAAACTCAGATTAATAAAATAGAATAGGGCAGGTTCAACTGCTCCTCTTTATTGTGAGAACCTGATATAGAAATATCCACCTTACACTTTAAGACACCAACCAATATCTAGGTATCTACTTCAATGACAAAACTGCTTTTGACTCTGCCAAAACAATGGAAGTTCTTCAAACACAAATGGATCTCTTCATCTCATCCCCCTTGCTGCAATTTAACCAGAAGTTCCAGGTTATGTCATCTTTCACACACAAAAATTTGTGAACACTTTTCAGATAACTTCACCAAACAAATACAAATGTTTGTTTGAGGCCAATCTTCCCATTAAAAGTGGCATATTAGTGGTGGCATTAATTCTGGGCACTTCTCTGGTTAAATTAACTTTCAAATTTGATAACTGCATTCAACTCTTTCAGCATCATTATCATTTGACAAATTATAACTAGGATGTGTTACCATAATACAGTATTAAACTTTTTACACAAACTGGGGCAAGTTTGGGCCTTAATGCGTTACTTTAGCCAACATTTCATAGAGATATACTACATATATACCTATATACACATATAATTTTTTATACAGTATCCAATAAGAAAATTGGATTTATTACTCTTATATTGTAAGGTATAAGCCAGAAGTTTAACAACTTATTCAAAAACTCCAATTATTAATTCACATGGTGCAATAAGTACCGTCATCATCTAGCCGTGTCATGAGAACATTGAATCACTTCCTTTCTGTTAACTCATCTCATGCATAGGCAAAATGTCACAAGCTGCAGAAGAGGAAGGCCTGCATACCATATTTGGTTATTTCCTGAGAGTTGGTCTTTGCCAGTCATTATATAAACATTAGTCACCTAAAATATTAAGAATGTGTAATGGTATTGTGTCGCTGAAGGCACTTCTAGTTCTACAGCACAGGGGAGATGAACTCAGGACACTCACCAACATCAACCATAGCTTGTACAGTTTAGTCTGCCCCAGGTAATAATCACTTTAGTTTATAACCTTTGTAATCACAGTTACTTGCTTGTGTCAAATGTCTCTCAATTGGCCACGCCGTGGCCGAGTGGTTAGACCACTCAACTCTCACCTAGATGGCCGGGGTTCGATCCCAAGCGACCGCATGTGAGATTTGTGGTGGACAAAGCGGCACTGGGGCGGGTTTTTCTCCGGGTACTCCAGTTTCCCCTGCCATCGCATTCCACCGGTGCGCCATCATCATTCATGTATCCCCAGAGTCACCGCCTGCAGTGCCATAAGTAGTTAAAGCGGGCATTAAACACTACCAAAAAAAAAAAATCTCTCAATTACTCATCATTATTATATTTAATCCATCACTGATATACAATAAGTTTAGTCTATGTGAGTTGCTCTAACCTCTATCCTACACTCCCATATGATGTCTCTGATACCACCCCCAAAGTACAGACACCACAACATTACATAGAGAAGCTCTACATTTGATGAAATCTATTAATTTTGGGACTATGACAATTCACACAATAATCTTAAAAGTTCCAGATTTCCCCAATTTTGGGCCCCGCTATTATAAGAGAATAAGAATTCATTATATTTTATATTAGATGCAAAATAAAATAAAAAGTATAATTCCCAAATATACTTCTCATTTTATTGTGTATCCAATATGAAATACAATACATTCTTATTCTCATAAAATAGGGGGGCTCAAAACTAGGGAATGCAGCACATTGAAGATTATGATGGTGATTGGGATTTAAGGCTAGTTTGACACCCTTACAAAACTAATCATGGCAAAAGACCAGAGATAAAATCAATACAAAATTATCAGAAACAAAATATAGCTAAAATTAGACATAAATTTTATTGTAAAACAATTATCCATTGCTAAAACCAGAGATGGATGAACCTATAAAACTCTGTCAAACAATGGAGCATAAAAAGAGATAAAAATAGCTAAAATTAAAATTGCAATACAAAGGTCTCATGTGATGAAAGGTAAAAAAAGGCCTTATCTTCTGCCATGATAAATAAAACAAACTAAATCCTTATTATAAAAATAACTTTTGATAAAAATTTACAAAAACCCTATCTATCACTCTGTCATCATTTGCAAGGACCTCCATAAGAGCAGGTCAGCATTTGCAGGGATGATTGAATGTGTGCTAGAGGAATATACTCTAACAACACATGACTCTACAGAGCAGGATGTCTCTTGAAAAGGTAACTATGGGTAAAAATGCAATGGTCAATGTGCATTTGATTCAATACCTATATCACTTCCTCCCAATGAGATAGACAAGAGGAAGTGATACACTTTACAGGGAGGTCCTTCACTTCTCTAAGTTTCTTTCTGCAAAGAGCTGATGCTCTTCATGCCAGCACAAAAGGATCACTCTCTGCACAACAAGCCTAAAGTCTTCAGTAGTTGCACAAGTGATTGCAGCACCGGATTCTGTGGTTGCTGTCTTTGCTGCCAAATCATCCAGTTCATTCTCCTGCAAGCCAACGGGATCAGGAATCCATGTACAGTCCACATTAATGCTGGAAGCATATAAAATGTGGAAGGCATCCTGAATTTGCTGCAAGGATGGTAGTTGCACACATCATGAACGCTCTGAAGTGTATTAAGGGAATCACTCATTATAAGTGAGTCACCCAAATTGTGACAGCAAACATAGAGAATGCCTTTGTATATGGCATAGTGCTCTGCAGTATGAATGGATGTGCTAGTATGTAAACCAAATGCATATGTTTTGGTTCCAAAAACAAAGACACATCCACCACCGCCGGTGCACCTACTCCCATCAGTGTATATACAAATGCGGTCAATGTAATGTGATAACATTTCTAAAAAGCAGCTATGGATATCAGCTACAGGCATCAAGGACCTCCTGTAGGCCAGCATCCCAAGATCTATGTGGAATGTAGCACATAACCAAGGTGGGTGTATTCTCTCCCCCATAGGAAACATTTTAGTCATTTCAAGATTGTGCTTACAAAGAAGCTCCCAGAAACAAAAATATACAGGCCTTGGAGTATGTGAGAAGCTCCTATAATATTTGTCCGGTCTGGTATATGGAAAAAAGGGGAAAATGTTGGAGGTGCAGGCATGCACTTAAGCCCACAGCCACAAATTTCCAACAGGTCATTATAATGACATAGTAGAGAGGGCACTCTGCTGATTCGGCATGCAGATTTGCAACTGAACTGGTTGAAAAAGCTCTAACGCCTCATGGAAGCCTTGATTATGGACAGTATCCAATCTTCTCAGCACAGATGGTCGTGCTGCAGAGTAAATGATGCATCCATAATGTAACTTGGATTGGAGCAGTGCACAATAAAGACAACACAACATTGTCCAATCTGCTCCCCAAGATTTGCCTCTTAGTATCTGTAAGATATTTAGGTAACATTCACACCATGCTTTCAGCTATGTTATATGTGGTGACCAGCAAATTTTCAATTGAATATCAACCCAAGGAATCCTGTCTCATCTGCAAATGGTAGTAAATCTGGACTTAAATGAAGCGAAGGCAGTAATTGCCTCCTACAGAGTGACTTCTCAGTTGAGAAATGAAAACCATGTAAATGGCTGCAAATGTCAAGATATGTAGATGAAAATATATGTAATATAATTATGTAATTTTAACTATTGAGAAATAAATATGCATTTAATCATTCATTTAAATTTACAGACACAAAAAACAACAAAAAAAACAAAAATTAACTACAACCTGATTTAAGAAAAGTGGCAGAGTAGAAAAAACAAAGAGAAGAAGGTAAGAAAAAATTAACAAAAAATATGGAATGCTCAAATTTCTACTGGAAGCATTGCTGCAATAAATCGCAATGTTGTTTTGCTCCAATCCTTAACTCAAGTACAAGTACTTGGTACTGTGCAGTTAATCCTTATCCTCTGCCCCATATTCCAATAAATATTGAACTTTGTATGTGGTATTAATTTGTTGAGTTGGTTTTTTAACACTACGTCACTTACATTTTTATTATGAGGGACTAGTTTCGAAAGCCTATGATTCCATTTTCAACCTCACTGGTCCAACTGTCGTTGCTGGTTGCGTTTGCTTGTGTTCTTTCTCTGGTGGCAAAATGATGAACTTTTTAACTAAGCTGTCTAGTTAGTTAGGCGGTATTTCAAAGTTTATTAGATAATCTTTGTTTTCCCATATGAGGATGTTTTCCCAGGTTGAGAGTTCATTGTGGCCTGACATGGTTTTTAGCAATTTTGGATTTGGATCTAGATTATGGTTTTCTTTCCAGAAGTGAAATGCTACTGCTGATTTATCTTCTTGTTTTAGTAGCATGGAGTTAACATGTAGCCGTCAGTTCTCTGAAATGAGGGTTGCAGCAGTGCCTTTAGGAGCACAGGGGCCCATGCCCTCCCTACAGAAATTTCACGCAATAATTTTTCCTTTATATTATCAGGTAAAATGCTATAAGCTATAGCGCATTTTGTATAAATTTAAACCTTCTATGCACATTGGGCAGTTATAGTGAAGATAGCTGTCGGAAATGGTAACTGGCTGCATTTCTCAGACACAAGCGACTTTGTGGTCATCCTATCACACGTGCAGAAGAAGTCAGTACTTTGAGATGTAGTTAATGTGTTGGTGCGGGGTTTGAGAGGCCGAGAGGGGAAGATTCTCTTAGGGCACGAAAGCCTTTGTGGTCATTTGCCATGCATGCACAAAGAGAAAATAGAACCGACAGTAAGCAAAAATGAAAGTTTTAGTCAAATCCCTGACAAAAATATTTACCCAAAGATCTCTTCATGTGTAAGATTAAATAATAAGAAACATTTCTTAAGTTTGTATGTTTGCTTATTTAAAAACAAAGTTTATTTATAAACCTCCCAAACGAAATACACAAAAAGAAGCTTATATGGTAAAAATATACAATGTTGGTACTTCCTACCAAGCAGAAGACAATGTATGCTTGCGCGCCAATGCTCAATGCATACAAGCAATGCGTTGTGTAGCTACCATAAGTTTACTATGAAATAGAATCATGATACATTTGAAGCATCACTTGAAAACAGAAAAGGCCAAATAACCAATAGTTATTGAAATTATGGACTTAAACAAATAGTAACATGGTGCCTTACTTGCGAGAGGTGATTGGTGGCTAGTAATTTGAGTGCTGAGAGTTGCAGAATCCACCTTAAGCGGAAACTGATAAGAATTAGTGAAACAATGCCTTGAATGTATTTCACGTGTTAATGAAAGATAATCCGAATATGTTGGAGAATAGTTTGGAGAAATAAACTTGATTGATTGGGTGTTTAAGGGTGCTTGACTACTAGGGGCATTAGTGCCCATATAAAACAAAGTGGGGTCAAACACAAAGGAGAAATAGCAATATAAACAGAAATAAAAGAGGAAAGGCAATTAAAAACAGTGAAATAAAAACAAAAAACTGTAGCTAAATGTAAAATATACCTAACAGGAATGAAATGGACATGATATATTAAAAACTCAGTCAAATGGGTAAACTGATCAGCGCTAAAAGCAGTTAAAATCTTGAAAACCCATGAATTTCAGCTCCATTAGAACCCATCGCTAAAAAGTAAATTAAAAACTAAATCCTGAATGGATTGCTCAAATTTGACCACTCTGTGGTTATCGGCAAGAACCTCTGCAAGGGAGGTCAGCAGTTGGAAGATGGAACAAAGAGCTGCTAATGTAGGACACCCTAGTAGCACATGCTGTATGACAAATCTGCTCCACACAGCAGGCAGATATGAACAGGGTCCCTCTTAAGAATATAACTATGTGTAAAATTGCAGTGGCCGATTGCAGACGAGTCAATATTACCTCCTCCCGACGGGATAAATGGGAGGAAGTTACCCAGGACAAAGGGAGGTCTTTCACTTCCCTAAGCTTGTTTCCACAAAGAGCTGACCATTCTTCGTGCCAGCCTGAAACAACCACTCTCTGCAAAACAAGCCTAAAATTCGGTGATGAGATACAGTGAGTTGCATGACTGGGTTCCATGGATGCCATCTTCGCCGCCAAATCTGCAAGTTCACTCTCCGGCAGTCCAACGTGACCATGGATCCAAGCGCATTCCACAATAACTCTAGAAACATACAAAATGTGGAGGGCATCTTGCATACATTGTACAAGAAGATGGCTTACAATGCTTTGGAGGGCACTAAGGGAATCACTCGTTATGTGCCAGTTACCCAGTTTTCGATGACGAACATAGAAAATGGTTTGATATATGGCGTAAAGCTCTGTGGGATAAATGGATGTGCTGCTAGGCAAACCGAAAATATATGGTGCACTCTCAATCTCAAAGGCACATCCAACACCTTCGGTAAACTTACTTCCATCAGTGTATATACAAATGCGGTCAGTGTAACGGGATAAAAATTCTGTATAACAGAATGGATAGTAGCCGCAGGCATCGCAGACTTCACGAAGGCTGTCATCCCCAGATCTATGTGGGACATAGCACTTAACTAAGATGTGTGCACCCTCCCTAACTTGGGAAACAATCTAGGCATTTCAATATCGTGCTTCCGAAGGAGCTCTCGGAAGTGAAAGCTTGGAGGCCATGGACTAAGTGAGAGGTTGCGATAACATTCGTCTAGCTCGGCAGAGAAGAAAGTAGTAAATGTTGGATGCGTAGGCATGCACTTAAGCACACACCCATAATGCCTTAGTAGGATATCACGCCCGCATTGCAGAGGAGGTTCAGCTGATTCGGCATAGAGGCTAACAAATGGGCTGATTGGAAAGGCTCCTACGGATGCCCTGATTATGGATATTGTCCAATCTTCTCAGTACAGATGGTCGTGCTGACGAATAAAAAATGCAGCCATATATTAACTTGGACCGGATCAGTGCACGATAAAGACGCAGCAACTGTGTCCGATCCGCTCCCCAAGATGTTCCACTTAGTATCCGTAAAATATTAAGAGAACGGTCACATCTTGCTTTCAGCTGTGCTACGTGAGCTGACCAGCAAAGCTTTCGATCGAATACTAACCCAAGAAATCTCGTCTCATCAGCATAGGGAAGGAAATCTGGCCCGAGTCGAAGAGAAGGCGGTCGACTCCTATGGCACCAGAAGTTAACACACACATACTTCTCAGCTGAGAAACGAAAACTGTTTTTAGAACTCCAAGCTTAAAGATTGTCTAAACACTGCTGGAGATGGCATTCCAAATAAAAGGGAGATGGCATTCCAAAAAAAGGCATACGCTGAGAAGTACAAAAGATGAGAAAGTCGTCTACAAAGAAGCAGGACGAGACCCCTGGGGGAGCACATAGCAACATAGAATTAATCGCTATAACAAATGGCGTCACGCTCAGAACCTATCCCTGTGGCACGCCGTTTTCTTGAACAAAAAAGCTGGAAAAAACCGAGCAGACCCTTATTCGGAAAACGCGATCCCTCATAAACTCCTGAATGAGCAAAGGTAAGGCGTCCACTTAGATTCCAGTTGTGGAGGGAGCTTAAGATCCCTGCTTGCCAACACGTATTACAAGCTTTCTCGAGGTCAGAAAAATATTCCAACTGTTTGACAGTGCTTAAGAAAGCCGCTCATGATCTGTGTCGACAGCGATACAAGATGGTCAGCTGCTGATCGACATTGTCGAAAACCGCACTGGATGTTAGCAGATTGTAGGATTCCAGCCACCACACTAATCGCCCATTAATCATGCATTCCATCACCTTGCAAGCGCAACTAGTGAGGGAAATAGGGCGGTAGCTGGAAGATAGATGACGATCCTTTCCAGGTTTCAAAATGGGGATCATGGCGGCTTCCCACCACTTTTTTTGAAAAGTGGCGTCAATTCAGACACAATTATAGACCTCGAGCAGGAAAGCCTTACCTTCAGGAGAGAGATTCTGTAACATTTGGACGTAGATGCCATCTGGCCCTGGGGCAGAGTTTTGCGAAGACGAAAGTGCGTGGTGAAATCCAATTGTATACTTCAAGATTCCCGGAACGAAAAGGAGAACCCCTGAGATTCCACCTGAGTCTTGATTGTAAGAAACTCAGTCGAGGTGTTTTGTGACCGGCGATTGGCATATGGGTCGATTTTCCGGCCACACACCTCAACTTATCCCATACGACAGAGGAAGGTGTACTTTGATTAAATGAAGCTAAAATCTATTCCATGATGTCTTTTTACTATCCGTAATAGCTTGTCTAGAGATGGCACGCATTTTCTTATAGTTGATTAGGTTATCATGTGTAGGATGACGCTTGAACACGCCTACAAGCATGAATAGCAGTCCAGCATTCCTCAGTCCACCTAGGGACTGGAAATCGATGAGACTGCCCAGTTGATGGCAGAATAGAAATCTCAACAGCTGAAAGAATGGTCTCTGTGAGGTGATCGACAAACGAATTCACAGATTTGTGCTCACTGTAGCTAAAAGTAGCGAAGCGGGTGTCAAAGTCCCAATCAGCGTGAACTAAGCACTATCTAGGTAAATGGGTGGAACATACCTCTTGGGCTAAGAGCCTGATAAGAGCAGGAAAGTGGTCACCAGAGTATAAATCACAGATGATATTCCAGTGTAAAGAAACTGCCAACTGTGAAGAACAAAATGCTATATCTAAGTGTGAAAAGCTATTAAAGGCGTCAGAAAGAAATGTAGGCTCTCCAGTGTTCAGGAGAACTAGGTTGTGACTGTTGAAGAGATTGGCAATGAGCATATCTCTTGCACAAGCCCAAGGTGAACCCCAAAGTAGGTGTGGCATTCACGTCGCCTCCAGCAAAAAAAGGGGCTGGTAGCTGTGAAACTAGGCCATGTAGATCAGTGGGCGAGAAATTATATGATGGAGGCAGATATATGCTGAAGCGAATGGACAGGAGCCTAATCCGAACAGCAATTGACTGGATGTCAGATAATAAGGGTATAGATGCAACATAGATATCATCTCTGAGGAGCATCATGGCACCCCCATGTGCAGGAACACCCTCTGCTGGTGCTAAATCACACCGCACAGAGGAGTAATGCCTGAAGGTAATGTCTGCTGGGCAGAGCTTTGTCTATTGTAACACCACCAGAGTTTGATACTGGTGGAGCAACAGTTCAAGCTCTGGTCGGTTTGATTTAATCCTGCGTATGTTCTACTATAGGATAGCCATGTGCTGTGCTGGGCTGGGGCAGGGCTGGATTTCACTTCAATCATTACATGGTTTAATTCACACCTACAATTCTGTAATATTTAAATTCTATCCCTAAATTTAACTTTTTAGATCTCATTTTCTCCCTTCACTGAGTTGCTGCATTTCTGAGGATCCATAGTATCCAACACCTTGGTTACCTAGCTACTTCTTCCTTTTCCAATCCACATTTCTTCCTATTTCTTATTTCTAATTTCCTTCATCCATCTACTTCTTACTCACCCCAGAAGATTTTTCAGAAGAGGATCGACGTGGAGAGTGGCGTAAATTTTTCCTTTCTTTAGATGATTTAGGAGGAGACTTTACATTTTGTTTCAGGAGGTCTTGTTTAATATAGATGGTCTTGAAAGTTATCTCAGATGCCAAAGACAGCATGGATTTGCCAGTCTGAATTCTCGAATTCACCAGTCAAAGGTGTGGGTGACAAGTATGCTGGCATACCGACTTAGAAGTAGACGTCGAAGGTTTTAGCTGTGACCTGGCTACAATAACCTTGTCTGCAATGGTGGCACCATTGATATCACTGATCTGAGTGGCAATTTTCTGACTCCGCACTGATTTAGCTACAACTGAGCTATAGGTGGCAGACTTCAGGACATCTGGTTCATGGATATGCAGGAGCTTACAGGTTTCCGAGAAGGACACCTTCTCTTGCACCCACATCTCCTGCATCGCTGTCTCCTCTGCAAAACAGGGGCACTCACGGGTACTGGAGGGATGTTCACTGTCACAGTTCACGCATGATGGAGATAGAGTACATAAACCATCGTGGGAAATGTTACTACAGTTGGCACAGGTATTTTTGCCATTGTAGAAATCACAAGCATGGACAAAACGTTGGCACTTATAACACCTTAGCGGGTTTGGTATATAAGGCCTAACCTCCATGGCTTCATACCCTGCCTTAATCTTTTGAGGGAGGTCTACCCAATCAACAGTAGGGAACTGGGTACAGGTAGGCATGAATTCACTGTTTACCTTACATTGTACCTGATAGAAGTTACTCCTTGTGTCGCCAGATTCTCCTGTATCTCCTCAATACCAAGATCGTCAAGAGCGAGGTAGCTATCACACCACGTGAGGAGCTTAATGACTTATGGACTTCGACAATTACGGGGTAGCTGGCTAACAGTTTCGCCATGAGTATTTTTGCAGCCTGGGAGGCAGATGTTGCCTCAACAATGGGCGTGCCGTTACGGGCTCTGATACACGATTTTACAGGACCAGCTATTCCATCAAGACCCTTTTGTGTTACAAATGGGCTCACCAATGAAAATTTCCTCCCTTCATCTGGCCTATTGACAGCTAAGTAGCAAGGGCCACAAGACTCGACTACTTCTTTTCCCAAAGTTGTACCATAATTATTCTCTTTTGTTTTAGGGCCCATAAAAAATGGATAAAATTCATTCCCCAGTTCTCCCCACCCACCATGGAGCCCAATAAGGTGTCAGGGCTACACAGGGGGTATAGCAGGCTCGCTCTCCCACTCACCCTAGGGGTGAGTTAGTCCCTAGCCTCCCGTTTAGGCAAAACAGAAACCAAAGTGGTATATTAGGTTGTGCACCCTCCCCAGTTTCTGAAAAGCAGAAGCCCAGGCTCAGATATGCAACTCTCCACCAACCAGGACATCCCTTTCCACTGACATGGGTCTCCACACATGGCCTACATGTGGGTGGGCACTTTGATGAACTGACTTCCTCACCACTTGGTGGGGGGGGTGAAATTTACTGTAGAATAATGTGCCAATTTATCAGTTGCTAGTATTCAAAGAAACAGCAATGTTCAAACTTGCCTTAAGAGGGAAATTCCTAACCACTCTTACAAAGGATAGGCGATGATTTGTAAAGCATACACTTGCTTATAAATAAAATGCTTAGCACATTAATACCACTATCAAAATTTACTTTACTTTAAGGGTAGTTTCCATAGCTTTCTGAGATAAAAGGGAGCTTCGTTGTGAAAAGAAACATTGTGTAAAGTAGTATTGAAGAGTGGAATCTTTTAAACTGGAGTGCATCAGCTGTAAATATAAACTATGCATTAATTTGCAGCTGATAATGTTGTTGACATATGGGAAACAGTGAAGGTGACGGTTTGTGTTCAACTTTCTCGAAACATGTTGCGTTCAGTGCCTGACTTAAACCAAAGAGTTATCAAAAGTATTTTTTTCAAGCATGGACTCATCTACCAACAGAAAGGTTAGTGCTTACACACAAATTAGCATTTCATTTACACTGATAGCTTTTAGTCAGTCGTCATGTGGTCTAGGGATAATATGCTAGCCTCTGGTTCTCAAGGTCGTGGGTTCAAATTCAGCTTACTTTTTTTCATTAGTAAGAATCGCTTCATTCATAAGGGAAGTAAAGTTGTTAATGCTGTTTCATAGATTTATTGCACATAAAAAACCCTTAATACTGATAAAAAGGCCTCCGAGCAATATTAAGCGGCCTTTCACGCCCAAAATAGAATGTGATGTATCAGTATAAGAGCGTCCATAAATAACACTCAATTTAGTTTTTATTTTAGTAAATCTTAAAATTGTGCTCTACCAGATAATTTGGCCACAGGCCGCCACTGAGTTGCAGTTCTGCCCTGAAAAGTGACAAGCAATTTTTTCCCTACACTGGTGCTTGAATGAGTTACATCAGGGATTATTTTGACATCAAGACATATTTTTGTTTGTGCAGCAAGTGCCTTACAGTTGGCTGAATAGACCTCACACAGATTGTTTAGTCAAGTTGGCTACTATTGTGTTGATATAACAGACAAAGGCACATATTTCTGAATGCTAAGCTCATTACTAGAATTTCAAGAAATAATATAAAAATAATGTACTTATTTTTTAAAATTCTGCATTTCTGACCATAGATATTTGCAGGTATGAAAAGAATGCACATAATGTCCATTCTCTATTCTTTGGCCCAACCACATCTATGTAAATTTACCTAACTCTCTATATGCTAGTAATCTCTAATTTTTGACAGTTCCTTCTGCCAATCTCTGTAGCTGCCACACTGCTTTCACCATCACCACCACCCACTGCTGCTAATTTCAGCTTTAGTACTGTGACAGCAGCAGGAAAATTCCAGTAAATATTAAAACATTTAAGTACATGAAAGCATCAGAAGCATATCAAAAGCACTTAAAATACTAACCAGTCCATCAACCTCAGGATCATTCAGCAGAAAAGGCTTCCTATCACGTTCTTGATGCTGAACAAAGGCCTGGATGTCCATATTGAAACTTTCTGAGTTAGGACATTCTGCAGACTGTGTCGCTTGTTCACATCTTTCAAATAACAAGGCTAGTAGTGGAAACAGTGGATGCCTACAACAAAGAATATCAAAATGTTGATAACAAAAATTTGTAATTTCTTTAAATCAATCCTAGATAAATTCCATTATCAGGTAAGTTCACAAATTAAGCACTTACAAACATTGATTGTCAACAAATTTAACTATGTAAAATTGAAAAATTCAAAGGAACAAAAATACCACAAAGATTATAAATTAAGTGGTGGTGGCGGTGGTGGTGGTGATGATGATGATGATGATGATGATGATGATGATGATGATGATGATGATGATGATGATGATGATGATGATGATGATGATGAAGAATCCAATCACCAAAATATAGTAATATTATGCCACCGGAGTATGTAAATAAATGCTTGTTTCTGTGACTGAAATTCCCTTTTATAGGTGCTCATATTCACCTGGTACCTTGTTCAAAATTTAGAAATCAAAGTTCTGTTAATGTGTGTTGGGTGTTAATTTTCATCTGCTAAGCATAGCTTGAATTTCTCCCTGGAACTATTTGCCTGGGTAACACTTCCTTCTGAACACTTCCTTCTGAAATTCTCTTTTACATTGTATATGTGAATACATACTAACTTAAACTGTTGAAAACTTTTCTTGTGTACCAAATTTTGAATTAGTAACAGTACTAAATAGCAGAAGATCAGTGCATAAACAGCTCTTCTTAAGCTTCCCAAATATTATGGATTGCAGGTAAATTAGATTGTCATCTCTTTCTAGTTTTATTTTCACTTAGTTTAAAAATAAAATCTCTTTATCACTAAATTGCTTTTCATACACAAATGACAATACTGTAACCAAATGTAGTACTGCAGAACTCTGTACTGATCTTTCATTATTTCACAAATTTATTTGTAACTATGCAAATAATAATTTAGTATTGTTGTCATTTTTCATTAGCAGATTTGTCTATACATGCCAAAGAATGCAATTCTTATTTGAGTCAATTGTAACACTTTTACATCACTTACATTTTATAATCAAGGACATGTTTCAGAAGCTCTGTTGCTTCCATTATTCACAGTAATTACTAATATTCAGGATTTTGTGACAGCAATGCATACTTTATACAAAGTATTATTTGAGTTGATTGTAACACTTTTACATCACTTATATTTGATAATTAAGGACATGCTTCAGAAGCTCTGTTACTTCTATTATCAACTTAGTCAAGGAAAAGTTGATAATGGAAGCAATAGAGCCAAAAAATCAATTTAGAAATATTTATATTTGGAAGTGCTTATCACTGTGAATCAAGGAAGACCTAACATAAAATAAAGATCTGGAGTAAATTCCTCTATTTATTATGTAAAATTTGTGCATAGAAAATAACTTTCATGCATTTTTCATTGCATTTTGCATTCGCCAAGTTCTTTAGCATTAAAGTAGCATATTTTTGATTTGTGAATACTTTGTTATTGAATAAGTTACCTCAGAGTATGTAGAATCCTGTACCCTTACTTAAAATATTTAAACCTTGGAATAAAACTTTACCTCTAGACAGGACATTTTTTAAGAATTGAACTTTAACACTTTTAATTTACTTAAGTACACTGTTTTGGTACAGCTCAACCTTGCCTGAATTAGGCAGGCAGTTTTAGTAATTCAGGAGACATTTTCAAAGGTTTATAAAAACAAAAAGCAACAATTTCACAAATTAACTTAATACTTTCATTTTGTTTTTAAGCATGTATTTGATTATGTTTTAAACCCCTCAACTTTTTATTACCAAATCAAAATGGAAGGAAAACATTTTCCAGTTTAATAAAAGGATCAATGCTGCAAATCTGAAAGGCAATGGTTCAAAATGTCTTTTTTTTCCACTACCTTTTTTATAGATACGAGGGCAGATCAAATATAAATGGGAATTTTTATGTAATGCTGCTGTTGGTCATAATTTTGAGGAGAGACTTTGTCAGAATATTGGTAGGGGTATCTGGAGATGGGTATTGCGCGTGGAAAATGGGGCTGTGTCAGTACGCCATGAGTGAGCAAGAGGTACACATGTCTGTTGTGCAACGCATCAGCATCAGATTTCTTGCAAAAGAGGACACCAAACCTTCGGAAATTTTGAGACGGCTCTGCACACAGTTTGGGGAAGAAACACTTTCAGACTCGAGTGTAATGAGTGGGCTAACATTTTTGTGGCGGGAAGAGAAGCTGTGCAAAATTAACCTCATAAGAGAAGACCGCGGACAAGCATTACTGCAGACAACATTGTTGCCATTTGTGACATTATTGAAGAAGATCGGTACATAAAAATATCCAAAATTGATTTTGCCCTAGGAATAAGTTACAGAAGTGTTCAAACAATCATCCGAGATGAACTCCATTACAGAAAATTGTCTGCCAGGTGGGTTTCTCATCTCCTCAACCAGGAACAAAAACTGTTATGCCAGGAAGTTTGACAGAGAAACCTGCATTGCTACGAGGAGGAGGGAGAAGATTTCTTGAATTGCATTATGACTTGTGTTGAAACATGGGTGCATCATTGCACCCCAGAGTCAAAGCAAGCTAGCATGGAGTGGTGGCGAGGAGACGAAGCAAGTCTGGTCAAGGTCAGAACACACCCATCTGCTGGAAAGGTGCTTGCAACCGCTATATGGGACTCTGCAGGCATTTTGCTGGTGGATTTTCTTCACGAACATAGGACAATTAATGCAGCCTATTACTATTGCATTTTGGATGAAGCAAATGTCATTCTTCCCCATGACAATGTGAGGCCACATACTGCCGCTTTAACGCAGGAAAAACTGGAGCAAATGAATTGGACACCTTTGGAACACCCTCCTTACAGTCCAGATTTATTGCCCTGCAACTACCATTTGTTTGGACCACTCAAACAAGGCCTAGGAGGACAGTGGTTTGATTATGACACAAATGTAGAAGAATTTGTGCGCAACTGGCTCTGCACACATCCTCCTTCTTTTTATAAGGGTGGCATAAAAAACTTGCCAATCCGATGGAGAAAATGTGTATCAAAGGGAGGACACTATGCAGAAAAGTAACCTGTATATGAGTATTTTTGTTTGTTGATGCAATAAATTTAAAAAAATAATTCCCGTTTATATTTGATCTGCCCTTGTATTACTGTTTCTTGTCCTTACTGTTCATTTTGCATTACAATAATTTTAGAATTTCATTGTTCCATAACATTTGGATAAATGTAAGTGCAACATAATAACATCAAAATATGAAACAAAATACAGACTACAACAATAAAAAACTGGAGGCCTATTGGAGACCTTCAACAATATCCTTATAAACTCCTCTGCTGCTTTGGTCATTTCAAAATATTTTGCAAGTTTTGGCACATACTTTTCCTTATCCTTGCTGATCATGCCCTGTTTTGTAAAATAGGTAGCTGCTTTCCTAGCTTTCTGACTGAAGTTCCTGGACTTTAGTACCTTAATTTCAACAGAATTTCAAGCATAGGTGTCCAACACTGACAATACCTTGTTTTTAGACTTTTCATAAGCCATCACCTATTTGGCAGGTATTTTGATAGGTATCTTAGGTCTTAAGATCTTTAGTGTATTGGACTTCCGACTCTTTGCTTCCCAATCCTTATGTAGCATCTTTAGCCATAGTCTCCCAGCACTTTACATACCTATTCAGTTGATGATAAAATGTCTCCCTTTTTGTAGTAGGCTTTTCCCACTCTATCAAATACACTATCTGGAGACATACAGCTGTGAATTGGGAAGTAATAAGATAGCTTATTAAAGCTTCTACTTTCTTCTATATGTGTAATTAGTAGGGCCCAGATTTATATTTAAATAAATGTCTTCTTCCCTAATAGTACATACCTAAAACAAAGTGTAATATTCTGATCTAGGTCCAAGAAGTATATTTGTAAAACTTTATTTCACATAAAAATATACATTTCCTTAAAAATGTGTGTGAATAAATATTTTTTTTTTACATTTCCCACATATATACATATTTTCATACTTTTCATATTTAGAAAATTCAATATTTTTGGTTATTTTTCCACAAATACATATATTTTAGGTTTTTCCTGTTCTATTTACAACACAAAACTTAGCTCATAACTTATTATGAGCAGTGACGTAATATACTGAGCTGAATGATGTTTGTAATGCACCATGTTACTTAAGTTACAATCAGATCACAAAAGCAGTTCTGCGGTTTAATTAGCAGTGTAAATGAAAATGCCAAAAGTGAAATGAAGTGTAAGTGAATGTTTGCCTCAATATGTACTAAAGTTTAAAAATACTTTTACCACTAATGGGAAAATACTATTTTGCCAGTCTTGTAAACAAATTTGTTAGTGCGGATCAATGTTCCCAGATAGTGCAACATTGTCAGGAATTCAGCACATAGCAGCTGCATCGCATACTTCACTGAGGCAATTTCTTATAGCAGAATCAACATAATCCTCTTCTTCTGGCACACCAAAACATTCAGAATTTTGTTCACACATATATATATATATATATATATATATCATTTATTTCAGCAGACATTCCCCCTTATAAGGTGAACAATCCTGAGCTCAAAGTTTCTTACTGTAGGTGTATTAAAAATTATGAAAAAATGTTCTCAACTAAAGTTCTTGCTAGTCTGTAAAGAAATGTCAGCTGCAAATCCTGTAGCAATAACAAGGATGTTCAATGAAGCTTTGGAAACCTTGTGGCCAAATGGTGTAAAATATGACAATGTATTAATGTATTGCTTCTGCTTACAGACTCTGCAGCATACATGAAGAGAGCTGCCCAAAGTCTAAGTGTAAGCCTCCCAAAAATGATTCATATAACTTCCATCATTCATGCTTTACATAGATTGTGTGAAGCAATCTGAACCTTTTATCCCAATGTGGAAAGTCAGTCTCCAGTGGGAAAAAAGTATTTGTAAAAGCCCCATCATGAATTGAAACTTATTAATTGAAAAATATTAATGACAACCTTTCATTGCCACCTACACCAGTAGTCATGCATTAGGGTACTTGGCTTAAAGCTGTGGTATATTATGCAGATCATTTTAAAGCATTTGCATCAGTAGTAAATGAACTGGACAAAGATGATAAGATAAGATAAAAGTTTTATTCACCAAAAGAATTACAGGAATTCAAAGGGTTCGTCAAGTAACAAATTACAAATTACATTTCTGTAATACAACTTACAACTAGTATGTACAATTTAAAGAAACTTAAACAAGATATTAATTATTTACACAATGTTTAATACAAGTTTAGGAAAATGCATTAGTCATGAATTCATTTATATTGTAGAACATGTGGGTTAAGAGATAGTTTTTTAACTTTATGTTTGAGTTGTTTCTGATTTAAGTTTCCAGTTACCTGGTAGCTTGCTATAAAGAGCTAGTCCATGATGTAGTGTACTCTGCAGACAGGTTTTTCTGCTTTGATGATTGAAATGCAAATCCTGGTATTACAGGAATGGTAGTCAGAATTCCTGCTAAAATATAATAAATTCTTATGGATGAAAATAACAGTCTCCAAAATGTAAACACAAGTTAGTGGTACAATACGGAATTCTCTGAACACTGGTTTTGTTGATGAATTTATGGGGACACGTTTCATGATTTTTACAATGTGCTTTTGTAGTATGAATAGGTCTTTTGTTTTAGTTGAGGATCCCCAGAAGATTATAACATAAGAAAGTGCAGAATGTACACATCCAAAATAAACTGCTTTTAGGACTTCAGGAGAGGATACACGACTAAGGGTTCTAATTGCATAGCTTAGTTTACTGAGCTTTGTAGATGCTAAGAAGGTGCTTCTGCAGTTGAGGTTATCCAGAATTTAATACATGATACTAATGTAAAATATGATTTGGCATTCATATCTTCAAATTTTGATTTCTTGATTCGTTTAATAAACTAATCTATGTTGAATTATTAAGTAATTCAATTAAAGAAGTACAGTTTATTAAAACACATCTTCACATTATCTGAAGTCCAAAAGCAGAAATTCTAAGAAAGAAATGTCAGGCTTTGTTTGAGAAAATCAGAGGCTACCACTTTGTAAAGTCGCACAAATTTTGGAAGGGGAACACATAAGTGAACTTGAAAAAGTGTCCCCTCTTCAAATATGTAAGGTTGTCCCTTATCCCAATATAAGGCATTACTCAAAGATAGTAGGCAAGACTATGTGATGCGCAATCTAGAAATGGCATTTGCTGTGCACTGCAACTTCTACAAGATGTTTAAATCTGATGTTTAGCTTCAAATTGGCAAGTTCCAGTATTTATTTTTCTATCAAGCTAGATGTTTCCTTAGTTTTTTTCTAATTATTTTTAAAAGTATTTTTCAGTTTTTAGGACATATTTTTAGAATTTTAGCACATAAAAAAATAAATATTTAAACAAAATTTAGTGCATAAAAATCATGCCTTAGTCATTAGTATGTAGATCCTAATGATTTTTTTTTTACTTTCAGAAGAATTTATTTGCGGTTATTTCTATGGATGCTTCAAATAGTTGTAAGGTATATTACAGCAATATTAATTTCCACAAATGCAGCACTATTTACACACAACTGCATAGCAAAAAAAGTTGCATAGGTATGTTTTATTATACAATGGTTCCAACATTGAATAACATATTACACAGAATTATATTTATAGGTTTGTCAACTTTGGAACATTGTTACCAAATTCTCAGATACCAACACACACTCCCTTAGCAATGTGACAAAAATGATAAAATGTTTATATTATTAATAAAACTTTGGGATGTACAAACAAGAATCAAATTTGTAACAACATTCGCTTCAGTAGCCTTTTCTTGAAGTACATGATCTTGCTAGTAGTCAGCAATCTCCCTGTTGGTCTTCTCTTGAGCAGTATTGCATACTGTTTTCAAATTCGTCTGTGATGAACTAGTATCTCAGTTCTGTGGTTTGCTGTTCTTCATCTGCTGCCTGATTTGACAAATTTTATAGTAGATTTGTTGACCATATTCAGTGATTTTCTTTGATGTTAGTCACCTCCTTTAGCATTGCTTTAAGATATTTTATTTCCTTTACATATTGGGTTGCAGCCATGTATTCTGCATCAGTGACTGCTTGTGCTACAATTTTCTGCCTTCTTGAACCCCATGCTATTGATAAGCAACCATACTTGATAACATATGCAGAAGTACTTTGCCTTCCTTTGACATCTCCAGTGAAATCAAAGTCTGAAAAACCTTCAAGATGTGGATTTTTCTTGAATGACAAATGAATTGCACTTCCTCTGTAAACATTCAAGTATCTCAGTGTTCTCTTCAAGTTGTCAGCATCTTGATTGGTGGGATCATTGAGTGCTCAACCTTCATAATTCACAGCATAAGCTTGTTTTGCAGGTCAAATACAGCCTGTTGATTGCTTCATTATATGAATATTTCCAATTCTTCTTGTTGTTGGCAGTATTTCTGCCTCAGACAGTGATAGGAATGTCCATCTTCTTGGAATTTAACATGACATATTTTTCAACCACTTGTTTTTGCATAATTTTCTCAATTTAGAGTGATTCTGTTTTCACCTCAATGTGCACGGCAAGATACATTGTTGAATTTTCTTCCACAGTTATTTCAAATGATGTCGGTTCTGTCATTAGTTTCTTGACTCTGTCTACATCTTCTCCAAAGACTATGCCATTGTCTAAATCAGAGATGTCAAAATGTGTAGTTGCGACTCAAGTCCCTACAAGCAGCCCAGTGGAACATTGATGCCGTATACCCTTCCAGCACAAATGAGTCGCTGAACAGAACAGCGCATATTGTTCTGTGCTGTCATGTGTTGTTGTCACCAAGGTCTGTGCGTCGTTTCTAATGTTCTTCTTTCTTTGAAAATGTTTAACTTTTTTTTACTATGGCACCATAGGCAATGATATTGATGATACATGGAATGAAGATGGAGCACTGGTGGAATGTGATGGAGAACCTGGAGAAAACCCATCCCTGTGCCGCTTTGTCTACCACAAATCCTGCATGGGATCAAACCTGGGCTGCCTTGGTAAGTTTCTAATATTGCATTCGAAACTTAAGAAACCAGTGAAGCTGAATTTCCAAGGTGCTGAAGACCCACAATGTAGACAACATTTTCAAACCAACCAAACAAATATGCAGTTTCCATCGCTTAGCCAAAGATCCCAGAGTCCCATTTTCATCAGCAGGCGTGTATTGGATCCCCTGTTCGTGGCACAGTATATGTGGGTACCACCCAACGGAGCATCAATAATAGACTGACAGAACATTGCAGACATTGCCATCTGGGTCAATCGGAAAAATCTGCGGTAGCACTGCATGCTCTAGAAGCAGAGGCGGAACATGTGATCCATTACGACGAAACTGACATCCTCTCCTCCACAACTCGTTATTATAGATGTTTGCACTTGAAGTGATCGAGATCTATAAACGTACCAACAATTTCAATAGAAAGGAAGAAATACTCACATTAAATAAAACTTGATACCCAGCCTTACAGAACAGATCAAACACAAAACACGTGCACTAATCAAACACAACACGGATGCAGGGGACCACAATCCGGACCAATCAGGTCTTGCGAGGGCGGTTCCTCCCACAGTATATAAGCCGGCCACTCTAGAGCCTACTGACCGGGGATTTATGCCACTAGTAAGACTGGAGCTAACAGGCCAGGCAGACCTGAAAGCTGCCTTAGCGTGAGGGTTGCCCTTGTTAGGGCGATGCCTGGTCATTTAGGTTAGCCAAACGGAACACTGCCCTGCCGACGCTGCTGTGGGTACAGACACATCCAGGAGGCCTGCTCCTCACTGCCACAGTGCCACTATTGTGGCTCTGCTACTACCACTGCAAAGTGCATTGGGCACGAACGATGCAGACGCTGCCAGATTTGTGCTTCCTACGGAAGCACAGGATACTACACTGGGCAAGCCCAGTGCCCCCTCTACCCTAAGAGCAGGCATACATCACTACAGACAGCCCAGATAACACCACCTCCATAGCCAACTCAGACATCATCAGTACCATCACCACCAATCAACCTGGTGCAGGAAAGTTGTCTTCCATGGTGTAATGGTTACCATGCTGACTTCATATACCCAACGTCGCGGGTTCAAACTCGGGGAAGGACAAAGGATTTTTTCAGGCGTAAAAATCCTTAGCATGGCTTCTTTCAGAAGGGAAGTAAAGCTGGTGGTCCCGTGTCATAGATTTATGGCACGTAAAAGAACCTCAAGCCTGATAGAGAAGCCTCTGAGCAAAATTAAGTGGCCTTTTACACCCAGTATAGAATGGGATGCTGAGAACCATAGCAGTTAAAGAGCGTCCATAAATAAAATGCCATATCATTTCTGCTGCAGGAAATCCAGGGCCTAAATGAGGCCATTCAGGACCTCCACTTCAAGACCATCAACTCACAGAGAATCTTCACCTGAGCCACTTCATTTTTAGTCCAAGCCATAAGCGTTTGGACATTAGGTCTGCAGACTTTCAATATGAGACCCTGAGATGAACGCCTGGGTAGCAGCACTTTACCAGAAATAACTCCATCCTTCACCACAAATTCCTTCGCTCCTCACCCTGAATCCACCACGGTGACAGTCTGGGCCTCGGTCAAGTCTGTCTACCGGCCCTCATTCACTCCCCTGGCTGCAGTTTGCAGTCAGATAATCATCACCTTGAATCCGCGGGTGCACTCATGCAGTACCGCCTCTCCTTATTTCCTTCTAATACCGGTGGAGAAGTCTTTTTAGTTGGTATGCCCACATGGGAGACCCCGACACTTCGGGCTCACCTGGGTCAATCCATAAGGTGGATTTTTCCCCTCCACTTGAGAGGGGAAAAAAAAAAAAAAGGACTACCAGATCTCGGTTGGACGGACAATGTTCCAGTCACTATTGAGAGGCCACACAGAGGAGATGTTCACACCATTGAAGATGCTTGCTGCAGATGCAGGAGAAAGGTCTGGGAAACAAGGGGAGAAGCCCAGTGGACCATGGACTACAAGCCCAGTTTTGTTTTCTATTAGTGATATATAGAATGACACTATTCTTTATGTCACAAAGATCATCACTCACTTACAGGTGATTTGGCATATTAATTGATTCAGCTTGGTTAATTGAAATTTAAATAGCACAACAGTCATCAGAAACATTGTTTTATTTAATTAAATCAAAAGAATTTGATTCGGATTTTGTACTAGGACCGGTTTTGGGAACACTTGTTCCCATTTTTGACCCTTAATTCTAACCAAATCTTACTTCATTGGCATCAACGATATTGTATCACTTGTGGAGGCATCTGGTGCTGGGTTTATGAACTTCCAAAGGTTGCTGTGAATCAAAATTCATGATATGGCTCAGTTTCTTCATGATGTAGTAGATCTTCTCCCTGACATCTAATTCTGTGGGTTTATATGCTGGTTTTAACAGTTGTATATTAGGTGTGATTTCGTGTCCTGATGTCCAAATAGATAGGCAACTGCTAATTTTTCTGTTTGTTTGTATTCTAAGTTTCTCATGTGTTCCTTTAACCTGGTTTCCAAACTTCTTTTCATTCTTCCTATATAAGCCAAATAACAAATTGTGTAGAAGCAAACCTTCCATAAACTTATCATGTGGTGCATAGTTAACACCAGGATAAGATGGAGGTAACACCACATACTTTCAAATTCGACAAAAATCTAGATGGAGCTATGGTAGGTGTAAAAACTTTTTTAAAACTTGAAGAGAAAAGGAAAAATATCTCGGTAGACATACATTTTTAGAATCTTTGTCTACAAAATCAGGTCACCCCGAATTTTGTCAGAAGATATGTAAAATATGAAAATAACAGCAAATATCAAAGATTCGCAGATAAAAACACAATAGAAACTGAAAAGAACAAACACTATACAAAAATTACATAGTTTAGAGCTACAACTTTATGGGCTACAATTAGCATTACCGCAAAAGTTAGGCCACTTGCTTTGCGAAAATTTATGTGCAAATTTCTTGCCATCTTAAGCAGAAAAATGAGTGGGAAAATGCTTATCCTAAAGAATAAACAAGTAAATCTTTGTAAAAACAGAATAAAAATAAATCAATCTGAAACAAGACACCTCCCAAAAACCATGTTGTAAATTTATCCAAAAAAGAAACCTTCAGCAAATCTTAGTTAACCATACTCAACAAAAGCCTAAAAACATGTGTAGATTATTGTAAAAAAACAGGAAACTTAATAGTAAATACTGAAACAGCCACAAGCCCCCTAAAAGAAATAGACTCTAAGCAATTAAGAAGCAGTGTGAACCAACTTTTGATCAAGTACATTCAAGAATAAAAAGAAAGAATCAACACTTGAAAATTATAAAATCTTTAACTTTGAAATTAGCTGTATACACAAAATCAGACAAAGGCAACCAAATAGTAATACTAGATCAAGAAGACTACAACCAAAGAGTGGAATGCTAACTAAACAATCCGGAATATCAAGAAATAGCCAATCCACTAAGTAAAAGTATAAAGACATTGCAAGAAACATTAACAGATTGTAAAACTATTACAAAAACACAAAAATCCAAATTAAAGACAGATCTACCAACCTTACCTAGATTATATGTTCTGCCTAAAATACATAAACCTGGTAACAAAATGAGATCCATAGTAGATAATATCAATGCACCCACATATGAACTCTCCAAATAGCTCACAAAGAAATTCAATTCCTTCGCAAAATTCAATAGTAAATGCTTATCAAATTCATTGGACCTGATTAACCACTTGAAAGTTTTCAGCTCTTCGATATCACCTCGCTATTTCCCAGCATACCCATAGACGAACTTCAAAAACCTCTTAAAACTTGGATGCAAAACACTGGAAATAGAAGATCTTGTTCAGTTAACCGATTTATGTATATGGCAGAACTACTTTACTTTCAAGAATAAATGTTACCAGCAGACAACAGGAATAGCAATGGGGAATCCTCTATTACCATTCCTAACCGACTTATACATGAGTAATTTTGAGACACACATCACTGAGGTATTCCTACATATATAAAAAAATGGTATACGTATGTAGATGAGATCATTGCCATAGTTCCGGAAAAACTCATAAACGATGCACTAAAACCCCTCAACTTAAAAAAAAAATCTACTCAGTTCACCATAGAGGCCAAACGGAAAGAATGCCTACCATTTTTGGACATTAAAATAATAAGATCAGAAAAACATAACCTACCATTTGTAATACATAGAAAATCCACAAATACAGATAACTACACAAAGTTTGAGGGCTACAATCCCACAACACACAAATATGCAGTCCTGAACGGTTTAACATACAGATTAGTACACATTCCCATGGAGAATAGTGATTACCAAAAAGAATACTAACAGATACTCCAAATAGCTACCAACAATGGCTTCCAAAAAAGTACAACAAACAAGAGATTACACAAATACAAAAAACTGAGCCACATAACACACAACCACCCTACAGAACCTCCATGACCAACCTCAGTTCAGAAAATTCACCTATCATCCTTGGGCATACCACAAACTTCAGAAAATCTTAAAAAATTCTGTCATTACCTTAGCTCCAAAAACCACTACAGTATTCAGAAACTTCTGTGTAAAAAATTAAAAGATCAATCCCAGCAAACAAAAAACTGATAATTTATGAAATAAATGCTAAGACCGTAATCTAGTACATACAGGAAGAATGAAAAGAAGTTTGGAAACCAGGTTAAAGGAACACATGAGAAACTTAAAATACAAACAGAAAAATCAGCAGTTGCCTATCATTTTTGGACATCAGGACACAAAATCACACCTAATATAAAACTGAATTGGTCGGTGGAGAAAGGAACTAAGTAATTTTTCACTTTTTCATTTTTTGGTACATCCGCTATAGTTCCGCATAAATACATTGTCCTGTGGAAGGAATTATGTCTAATGGCTCCTTAGCAGAGAAAATTAACTTCCTATGACTTCGTCAGGAGGAGAAAGGAATTATGTGAGTGACTTAGTTCTTTTATCCTCAATAAGCTCGATACAAATATTATCGGAAGCGCTCCTGTTGCACCAAGAATGTGCTTCGACAATGGGTGGCACATTACACCTGCATCACCATTCTTGATTCGCCATAATTGTTGAGAGTGCAGTTGTTTAGTTTAACTTGTTAAACGATCATGTCACCTAAAAGAAAGTGAAATGAGGATGAATACAAAAAGAAGAAAATAAAAGGTGCAAGAGTTCATGGCTTACCATACTTGAACTACCAGGACAATCCTGTACCCAGAAAAAGCATAGGAGCAGATCGCAAGTAAGTAAATAACCATTGCAGTAGCAAATTCATATTGCGTTTAGTTTTATAGTTTATAGTAAGTGCTGTGACATTGCTAATGTGATTCAACACTTTTTAGGTGTCGAATGAAATGCTTCCACCGTATTAGTGATGCACAATGCCTAAAGATTCTATCAGATTTTCTCGACATAGAAGATAAAAATGCTCAAGATATACATTTACAAGGACTCATTGTTGCTAAATACATGAAGCAAAGATGACTAAGGAAACAATAGAACGGATGTGCAGGTAACAAGAGACAATATTCTTTTGATTATTTTGTTGTTGTAGAAGGTACAGGTCTGAATATTTGCAAATTAGCTTTTCCTAACCATCATGCTGTATCACAGAAGCAAGTATTTTGAATATCAAAGCTCCTTGTTGGAGGACAAATTCCAAGGGATAAACGAGGTGAAAATGAGTGCACCACCAAAATTACAGAAAATGTCTTGAAAGCAATATATGATCATATCCATTCATTCCCTCTTAGGACAACATACTATGATGGCAAAGAAATACAATACTTGTCGCACGCTTGAATATCAAAATAATGTATGATCTTTTTCAGCAGAAATATCCCAAGTTTGATGTTAAGTATAACTTTATAGAAAGTATTTTTCAGAAAATGCTAATTATGCTTTAGGCCACCCACAAATTGATGTTTGCAGCAAATGTGAGGAACTACAATCCAAAATTAAAAGCCCTCATATCACTTACAGCCACAAAAGGGCAGCACAAATCGATCTTGATGTGCATAAAGGTAGGAGCAAGAGATTTTATACTGCATTAAAGCAAGTGGAACAAAATAAGGATAGTCATGTTGCCAAACATCCCTGTGCAAGAAACATTTTACCTTAGACAGTTATGGGTGAACAATTTCTGTATTTATAACATCAAATCCAGACATTGTGTCGTGTATCTGTACCATGAAGGTGAGGGAAAGAAGGGGGCAAATGAGGTATGTTCCTTCTTATACGATTACCTCCATACTTCTCTGTCAGAAAATATAAAAGAACTCTATCTCTTCTCTGATGGAGCGCCAGGATAAAACAAAAATCACACGCTAATCTGAATGTGTCTTGTATTAACACAGTTTGGCAAGATGAACAAAATCATTCACCAATGTCCAGAGATGGGCCATTTGTACCTTCCATGTGATGAGTGTTTGCAATAATGAGGAGAAAAATCTCAAAATATGACAGAGTTTATACTCCTAAAGAATATGTGGAGCTGATAGCTAATAGTGTTTCAGGAATAACCATGACTATGTTTCAGACAGAAAACATTATGAATTTTGACAAGTGGTGGCCTCAGTTTTTCAAGAAAATTGTTGCTTCTGTAGAAACAAGTAAAGATTTTCCATGGAGCAAGAAAGAATCATTTGCGATTTCCCAGTAAAAGGAATTCATTTATGAAACTGCTTTGCCTGGAATAGTAAGGACATGCCCATTCATCAACAGCTGTCTAACACAAACATTCTGTTTGCTGAAAACCTGATCAAAGCTTTGCATGGATCTAGAGTTAGGATATCCACAACACAGAGTGCTCATTCAGCAGAAGAAAATGGAGGACATACGCAAGCTAGTAATATATATATATACACGTGGAAATAATACACTGAGATTTTATGAAGATATATTACAGTGGCCAGAGATTTCATAAATAATTTATTTAAGATAAAGGAGCTGTAACGGTTATTTGTGTATTACACATTCATGTTTCTACAAAATTCTTAATTTCATACAAATTTTGGTCTCTTTTATTTTGTGTCGCTTTTATGAAGTATGGCTTTGTAACTGTATTATACAAGGTGCTAAACCTCAGATTGCAATAAAACCCACATTTTGAAATTAATAAAGGTATTAAGCTTTGATAAACCCCCAACGAGTGGAGAAAGGAACAAGTCATTTTTTTTCAAACTCGCTTTTTGCAATATTAGTAACAATGGAGTGAGTATATCTATAAAATACTACCAAGATTACAATAACAAATACAATAAAATGTCAAACAGATATTTCTGAAAATAGGTCATTTGGCTAAACAGTTTTTTGTGTCTCCTGAAAGCATCAAAAAGTGACTTAGTTCCTTTCTCCAATGACCGATTCAACTGCTAAAACCAGTGTATAAACCCATAGAACTAGATGCCTGGGAGAAGAATCACATCATGAAGAAGAAGTGCCAAATATGAGTTTTGATTTGCCACCATACAGCAACCTTTGAAAGTTCATTGATTCAGCACCAGATGTCGTTACAAGTAATACATCACCACTCCTCATCGTTGATGCCAACGAAGCAAGATTTAGTTGGAATTAAGGGTTGAAAATATGAAATAGTGTTCCCGAAACTGGTCCCAATAGTAATTACTGAGTGATGTTTGTGTTACAAAAACCAACTCAAATTCTTTTGATTTAATTTTATTCACATCACTGTTACGAGCTTCTTTACATATTTGCAAGATTTGAAATTGTTTTTATGTGTTTATAAACTATTATCCTTGAAATTAAAATTATTAAATATGCTATTATAATGTAGTTTGATACCCTTTTTTAGGATTAGAACGGGAAAGGAGATTACACGATTTAAAAGAAGCACATGCTAACAAAGAAGATAATCAAGATAGGCCATGTTTTTCTACAAAACAGAAACAAATTCTTGCTAATTACCTTGTTGCATGGTGAATAGACAAATCTATGAAACCTTACTCAGATGGACAATTTGTTAAGTTGTGCTTAAGTGATGTAAAAGTAGTGTGTCCTGAACAAACTCACAATTTTGAGTCACATCATTTGTCTTGCATTACAATTAGGAACAGAATATAGAGTATTGCAAAACAAATTGAATGTGAAATAAACAATCAACTTGATACTTTTATCTAAGTATTCTTTAGCACTTGAAAGTACTAATACAAACCAACAAAGCTCAATTAGCAATATTTATTAGAGTGACAAAAGATTTAGTTGAACATGAGTACTTTCTGGATTTAGTGATGCTCATGAACAATACATCTGGAAATGACATTTTTCAGGCATTTAAAAGTACAATTGAGAACAAGAGATTAAATTGGAATAAATTAGCAATGACTGACAGAATCAAAGGTTTGAAAGGTAGAGTAAACACATTTGTGAAGCATACATATAAAGTAAGTGAAAGTATAACATTTATCCATTGTATTATTCATTGAGAGGTTTTATATGGCAAAGATGTTAAAAGAATTTAACTTTGAGCATGTAATGGATGTGGTTATTCATACTATATATTAAAATTAAGTCTTTGGCCCTTCACATCACAAGTTTCAAAATTGTCTACTAGATTTAGGCATGGAATATGGAGATGTATCGCAATTTACTCAAGTCAGATGGCTCAGTAGGGGTCAATTGCTTTGGAGATTTTTTAATTTATGTAATGTTATTGGTGAATTTTTGATGGAACAGGTTTTTTGAATTTATATGTACTGTTTTTATAGCAGATTTGTTAATTTTTATGCTCTTATTATCGTGCATAATGTCCAATGTGATCTTATTTTGCAGGGTGACAATATTTCAGAATTACAAAATAATGATTGGGTTCCTGATTTAGCATTTCTTACTGACATGTGTACATCTCAATACCTTGAACTGTCAACTGCCAGATCATGACTCAACTATTGTTCAAGTGTGTGATAAGGTCACCTCTTATGTAAAGTTGCTTCATGTTTGGAAAGTAAATTTTAAAGATAAAGAATTTTCTCATTTTGCTTCTACGAAATCACTGTTTACAATTTCTGGCTCAAATTTAGCAAAATATTGTGATACACTGGTGATATTATCTATTGAGCTTGAAGACAAATGATTTGTAGATCTGAAACACAGGAAACATGATTCTGAGCTATTTTTATGCCCCTCCACAATGGACATAGCAACCGTAAGATGTGATTTACTATATGAACTTGCAGATCTTCAATATGACACATTTTTAAAAAGAAAGTGCAAAGATTCTGTTGGTTCAGATATTTTTAAACATATCAATCCCCATGTCTTAGGACATTTGCAGCTGAAATCATATCTATGTTTGGGTCAACATATGTTTGCAAAAATTGCTTTTAAAAATGAATATTCTGAAGACCCTTAAAAAAAACACAGCTGAGAGATAACAATCTTCATGCTCAAATTATGGTGGTTGCTTATGATATAAAATCTAATTTTAAAAGTTGATTGAAATAAAAATGCCATACTTCAAATGCACATGCTTTGCAACATGACAATCTTTAAAACCAATAAAACAGATTTCAATATCATTCCCATTTATTCCTTTCAAACATTCAATAGAAGCTGAAACATGTTCTAGTCTAATCTGCCACTGTGCTTCTATCCCCTGTAGAGCTACTTCTCTACCTTCTTAGGCGATGTGTGTGCATAGAGTGCTCAATATGTCATACAACTTTCGATTTTGCCATTGATGGTCTAAATGGAAATCTATAAACAGTTTCTTGACCTTACTTCTAAAAACATGCTGATCAGTCTTGAGAAATTCTGTTAGCTTCTGAAACCATTTCTGAGATGCTTGTTTTAAGCCACACATAGCTTTCTCCAGTACACATATTTTTCCATATCAGGTGGCTTCATGTTTTAGTGTTTTCCAGGTCACCTTTTAGGAGTCTTGTCTTCACGTCAAAATCATTATCTTGAAGTTTTCTTGTGCTACCACAGAGAGTAATAATCATAAAGTGCTTCCTTGAAGAACTGAACTGTAGGTTTCTTCCACATGCAGATCATTTTTCTTTTGCTGATGCCCGTGATCCACTAATCTTACTTTATGTTTCCCATTTTCTTTCACTCTGAAAACCCAATAAAATTGCTGATGGTTATTTCTTTTCCAGCTGATTGTCTTTCATCGACATATTCCCAGAGATGATTTTTCTTCAAAGATAATTTTTCTTCATTTATGGCTTGGATCACTTTTGTTCTAACTTCACTTTCCTTGCAGTCTATGTAACTGATATTCATTTCATGTTCTGTGAGCATTGCTGAGTGATTTGGAACATATTTCTTTGGTATCACTCATAGGTGCCAACTTAAGGGAGGCAAGGTGCTTTCTGCCCTCCCCAAGTTACAAAGCCTTGGCAACATCCCTCCAACAATTTTACCGAAGGGACCTTGGGGCCCCAAAATTCCAAGACAGATCTATTGCTAAACAACAAAAACAAAGTTTAAACAGTCCAAATGGAGTTGCAAAGGATTATTTATCTCAAATGCAGAGTTCAATGTTAACCCTCCGTCGGTCACACCCTAATTTTGACACAGGCGGTCTCGCGGCATCTAGAAGGCGCCAGCAACCTTTTAACTACTTTTGTTAATTTTTGTGAATGTATTCATTATTTTTTTTAGCAAGATCCATTAAATTGTTTATTTTTTATTTTCATGATACTACACTTTTTGTTTAATCCTAGTAATATTAATAGTACATTAGCATAAAAAAATTAAGCATACAGTGTAGTATTATCATAAAAATGCATGACAAAAGAAAGCAATTTATTAATCAAAATATACATAAGCTATTTTTACTTATTATAACAAAGGACAATTATTTATTGTCTGTTTTCCATTTCACAAGTTCCTACTTTTCCAACTCAAAAATCGCAAAGCACTAGTCCATTTCTAATTGCTACTATTTGAACATTTATGCCAGCTATATTTAGCACAGTAAAGAAAACAACTAGTGGCCAATGTTTAGTGTTTCTGGCCACATTGTAGCTTGCACATATCTTGTTCAAAGTGTCAACTCCATTCTTTGTCTCATTGTAAGAAGTCAATATCACAGGTTTAGCATTTTTTCCAATATAATCATCAATTGAGTCATCTCTAAGCATACTTGAAACTGCGAGCACATTTTGGGTTTTTCAAGGAATGCAGGAGACCAGAGTAGTATCTTCCCAAAGCCAAACATTGAAGACTTAATTTTTCTATTTTTTTCGCTCAATTCATCCAACAAACATTTTTATTGTTTTTTACTGTCCCAAAATATGACAATCTATTTTTCTTCAAATCACTAATTAATTCCATATCAGTAAACCAGTTGTCACTGGTTATATTATGCTCAGCATTATAAATAGGCTGTGCCAAACGCTTAGCAACTTCTGAGGGTTTCTTGCTTACAGAAAAAGTTCCCTCAGGTTGCCTCCTTGCATTAATTTCCAAATTACTACAAATTTTGGCATCTGCATGACCATATATTTTAATACTGATTTGGCTGACTCTTATGGGGTGTACTACTTAAATCTGCATCTTCCACGAAAGGCTTCAAGCCTTTTATCGATCATTATATATGGCCCAAGAGAATAGCTTTCTTTACAGTTTTCAACAAAGGATGAAAATATTTCCCCGATTGCTGCTAAGTTGTCTAAATTCTTTTGCTCCCCTGTTCTGTCGTCAAAACAGAGACACCGAAGAAGTAATTTGAAGTGTCTCAAATTCATTACAAGATGGCATTTTTCAACTCTGTTACCATCTGTGCCCCAGAAGTCTTCTAGTATCATTCTATTTGCACGGAAAATACCAATCAAATACACAAGACCCAAGAACGCTTTTAGTTCAGTAATATCAATCGCTTTTGTTTCCCTTTTAAAATTAACTTTTATGAATTCTATATATTGATTTGTGTGTAGGATAATAGTAGCTAACATTTCGTCAGTTATAAATATTTTCCAGCAGTCAAGTACATCTTCGGCTTGACGTGCCTCACGGATGATACCTGACAATCTAGTGAGTAAATTTTGCGAACTTGTTCTATGTGTACCTCTGGGATCAGGATATTTTCCCGACTTTGTATTTCCATCCCGTCCTAAGTAGAATAGAGTATCTCTAATAATGGTGTGCCACTTTCCTCTCTATCAGAATTCTCCTCTCTTCTCTCGGTGGCAAATCATCAGCATTTGTATCACTGGCTTCTTGACATTGTTCTTCATTGACATTGTCACTCTGCTGTAAACAAAGAGCTAATTTTAAGTCATTTGGGTTGCTTAGATCATGCGTCTTGTGCATTCCAGACATTGTAAAAGAATGCATGAGTTTGGTCGCATGGCATCCAGTGGATGCAAATGCTGAAATTTGCAGCACATGTAACCCCAATAATGACGGCTTATCAAAAGACCAGCAATACATTGTCAGTCAAGAAGGTGGCCTTTCAAAGTCAAAAACCAAAAAGCAGTGCGGCAAAAACAGAGGGCTCGCGCTTTCTGAATGCACCGTGACCGAGGGTTAAACAAGTGCAATGATGGTGCATCCTTGGTTTCAATTAACATCTGATCAGAATTGGGGCAGGCAAATGCTATACAATCTGATGTGTTGACACATCATCTACTGTGTAGAACATTAATTTACAGGTTTAATGTGTGATTAGTTTTAGAAGTAAGGTATGATAAAAATGCAATTCATTTTGTATGTTGTACATTTTCAGTCATAGAAAGAGAGAAGTAAGGGTTTAGGATGCCCAACCTACAAGATTATTAGCACCCTAGGATAAAAAAGGAAAAAAACAAACAAAAACATAGAGTAATAAAACTTCTGGCTAAAAGGTCATGGTTAAATGAGTATTAAAATGTACTAAAATAGCCTCCAAAATCAAAACATTAAATATGGCTAGGTAGGTTAAAATAATAATGACAAAGATGTAGAATACGACTAAAACTGTATATGGCCAATCGTGGGGCACTGTTGAATAAAAGATAAAAAACATTCTACAGCAACCATGCTGTCTGCCAAAATGGCATACATGCCATGCAACAAACTTAAGGACACATGTGCTGCAGCTAAAAACTAGCACTTGATTAACCCTCAAATGGGTGCATCTAAGAATGTTTAGTAGTGGTCGTCGTCGCTGCAGTAGTAGTAGTAGTAGTAGTAGTAGTAGTAGTAGTAGTAGTAGTAGTAGTAGTAGTAGTAGTAGTAGTGGTAGTTGTAGTGGTAGTAGTAGTAGTAGTAGTAGTAGTAGTAGTAGTAGTAGTAGTAGTAGTAGTAGTAATAGTAGTAGTAGTAGTAGTAATAGTATGCTTTTAGGGAAAACAACTGCCAAGGTTATTAGCACTCTGGGGTGAACAACCAAACTAGAAATCAAAAGGCATAAAAACTACTCGAACAGGAGCACCTCCCAAGTATCAAAATCAGTATAAACAGGCTACCAAGCTCAGACTAAAACAGAGTGACTGGAATGACGTAGAAGACCACGCCACTAAAGGAAAATGAACCGAATACATCAGTCAGTAAAAAGAAAGAACCCCCAGATAAAATTAAACCCCCCAAAAAAATCCCACAGCAGCAAAGAAAAGTAGTAACTCCCTCACATGTATTAGAGTTGTTGCCTGGCAGGGTGGGGAGATCTGTGGCCAGAAACAAAATGCACACAGCACAGTAAAAAGGCAGGGTTTCCCATGTAAAAGATGCTGATTACCCTTGCGGTACTTCGTTCTACTGACTAAAAACATGGGAAGAAAGAGCCTACATGCAAACGAAACACCCGGTCCTTCATGAACTCCCGGAGGAACACTGTAAGGCGGCCAGACAGCCCCACTGATGCAAGGCATGCAATAAATCAGTCATCCATCAAGTGACATAAGCTTTCTCTAGATGGAAAAATATGGCCACAGTTTGACACTTCTGCAGAAATACATTCAGGAAGCGAGCAGAGAGGGAGACGAGGTGGTCAGTTGAGGAGCGCTATCGATGAAAGCCGCATTGGATGTTGCACAGAAGTTTCTCAGACTCGAGCCAAAATCGTAACGTCCATTAGTCATGCGCTCCATCACCTTATATCGCATTGGTGAGAGAGATTACACGGTAACTGGAAGGAAGTCTACGATCCTTTCCTGGTATTAATTTGGGGACGATTATAATTTCGCACCAAGCCGTAGGAAATGCGCCCTCGTACCAAATGCTGTTATAGAGGCTCAGGAGATAGAGTTAACAGTCAGAAGAGAGGTGTTATAGCATTGCGATATGGATACCATCAGGTCCTGGAACGGAATGCCAAGAAAATGATGAGACCGCCAGCTCCCGCATGCTAAAATACGAGTTATAGCACTCGCTATTAGAGGACCAGAAAGAGAGTCACTGATACTTCACCTCCACCTTAATGGCACGAAACGCCGGGTGGCGTAGCTGGACACAGTTCAAACGTGCTACCAAGGACGTCTGCAACAGCGACCGGATCAATAACGGTTTCAGTTCCCACGAAAAGCCCCGTTATGAAAGAACTAGGCTGCTTACCAGCAAAAAGTCGGAGGTTCTCCCACTCAACGGATGTAGGTGTTGTGTGATTAAATGTAGCAACAAAAGAAGCCCGGGAAGCCGGTCCCCTTCCCTGAATAATTCGGCGTGCCCGGGCGCGTGTGTGTTTGTTTAAAGGTGATCAAATGTTCCAGCGTAGGGTGATGTTGAAATACCCTAAGAGGCCTCCTGCGAGCACGAATAGATCAGATCACTCGGCAGTCCACCATGGGACCGGTAATCGTCTAGGGTAGGAGGATGATCGGGATATTGATTGCTCGGCAGCGGAGATCACAACAGAATTAAAGTGCCCGACCATATGGTCACTTGAGTCGAACTGACGGTCGCTGAAAACAGCCAGAGCGGAAAAAAGAGCCCAGTCCGACTTAGACACCTGCCAAGTGCCCGCACGCGATGAGGAAATGTGGTGTGAAAGCAAGGTGAGGCCACATTGGGAATGATCGCCGAGCAAGCTGTGCAGAACAAACAGAAAGGTCCAGGTACGAGAGCATGGTAGAAGAATTTTAAATGAAAGCAAGTTCATCGGTGTTCAAAACAGAGATTATATTGATCGAAAAGGTCAGAAAGAACTGTCGCCCGCACACATAACCTAGGGGAACCCTAAAGGGGATGTTGGGCATTGAAATAGCCCAGCAGAAGAAAAGGTGCCGGGAGCTGAGACAAAAGATAGACCATATCAGCGGCACAGAGGATAGACCAGGAGTCGTCATCTGAGTTGCGCACTGATTCTAAGCATGTAGTTGGTAGCTGAGTGAGGACTAATGTGCAGTTGTGTTGCATTGAGGTAAGTCGACCTTTCGGAGTGCTGTGCAATGGCGGCCGGACTCCAGGATTATGGCTGACGAGGGAATACACCAAAGACCAACACCACTTAACACTTTATCTCTATGGGAAGAGTCATATCTAATGTGCAGTTGTGTTGCATTGATGTAAGTTGACCTTTCGGAGTGCTGTGCAGTGGCGGCTGGACGTACAGGCTTATGGCTGACGAGGGAATACACCAAAGACCACCAACCTCTAACACTTTATCACTATAGGAAGAGTCGTATCTTTTTGCGGAATATGAAGGAATGCTAACATGCTAGTTTGTGGGAAGGCACTAAATAGTAGAAGAAATTTTTAACCTACACCGTCATTATACCACATGTCATGCAAATGATTATAGTCAATATGAGGGAGAACGAACCACAGTTATCCAACAATTAAAGGAAGTTCTTTTGACACGATGTGATGACCATTATGTTAGTGAATCGGCCGTACGCCTCAACTACAAGATTGCCTTTCAGATAGCGAGGAAAGGTAAACCATTTGTGGAGTGTTCATTAAAGCCTGCTTAATTGTGGCAGCGAACAGCTTTGTCCTGATCATGTTTCAGAGTTTGAAGCCATCAGTTGTCATTAACCACAGTTAGAAGGCGCATCCAGGAGATGTCTGAGGATGTCAGAAATCAGCTTGTGGGTATTTCAAAAGGCCTTACTTCATACTCTTTGGCAGCCGACGAGAGCATCAATATATCTGATACTGCCCAGTTAGCTATCTACATAAGAGGAGTAGATAAACACCTTAAAATCACAGAGGATGTGTTAGACGTAGTTCCAATGAAAGATAGACCAACAGCATTGGACATCTTTAAGTGTGTGGACAAAACTATGGAAAAGATGGGTTTACCGTGGAGTAAACTGAACTCTGTGGCAACAGATGGCGCTCCTGCTATGTTTGGACGGTAGAATGGTCTAAAAACCACACATATATACATAAGTGAATCGCCAAAAGGTATGTACGTGCATCATTTCCGAACGACTGCACCAATATGAACATCGGTTTTTTTTTTTTTTTGTTTTTTGTTTTTTTTTTTTCCCCCGTTATTGTCACGACAAGGTTTGTGGAAAAGAAAATCTTTAGACATTGTAGGGAAAGTTTTTAGAGTCTCATAATATGAATAACAGTGCCAAAGGAATGCATTTCGGTTAATAGCCGCCAGATGGCAGTGATACCACGGTTATTTGTTGCTAAATGGCCGTAATACTGCTATATTTTCCCTCCCCATTCAATGTTAAGGTAACGCATCAGTTTATCGAGACAATGACGTAACGCAGCAGTGTAATTCAAGTACGTTTTAATGTATTAACTGTCCTTTTCTTTACTGCTATCGTTTAAAGCAAAAGAAGCAAAGAAGCATTCCTGGCGACAAACACCTAGAGTAAGTACGTATTTATTTGCCACTAGATGGCCTTAGTACTGGTCAATTTTTCCTCTCCATTCAATGTAAAGGTCACGCAACAGTTTATTGAGACAATGACGCAACGCAGCAGTGAAATTCAAATACATTTTTATGTTATAACTGTCCTTTCCTTACTCCTATCGTTTTAAATAAAGAAGCAAAGAAACTTTCCTGACAACGAACACCTAGAGTAAGTACTTTTTAATTTGCCGCTAGATGGCCGAGGTACTGCTAAATGTTTCTTCCCCATTCAATGCTAAGCGAATGCACCTAGTTATAGTCAATGACGCAAGATAACAGTGAAAACCAAATATATTTGTTGTGTATTATCGTTTCCTTGGTTTAAATAAAGAAATAAGTATACTTTTGTTGTAATTATTTAAAACGAACAAGTCATAAACTATGCACATTACCAATAATCCTTCTTGGAATCTGAAAATGGCGGAGAAATGACGGGACCCGGATAATAAACCATTTTAGGTTAAATTCCTATTGCAGATGTTGGTTATTGGAGGTTATGTGGTATATGAGCTAGCTAAAGATGATTTCATCAGAACATCAAGATACCCCCGTCACCATCACATTGCAATTGCGGTGCTCTTAGTACATTTAATCAAGTAATATTTTGTGTTAAATGGATACATTTAAAACACAAGTCTATCATCAAATAAAAACTTATCATTTGCCCAGCCAGATCTACCTGCTCTTTAGTTATGCAATTGCTAGCCTTAAAATGGCTACTTTGACATAGAAGAAAATAAACAAACAAATAAATAAAATATGTCATCATTTCCACACTATCCTCATTTTCGCAATACCAACAATATATGCTACATTGCGCAAATCATTTCGTTTTACAGCTGTAAAGGCTTTATTAGACATTGGCAATGTGAACATTCCTGTTGATACTCCTACTGGTCTCATTTCGTTTCCACCAAATTTTTGTCATTTCGCAACTTAATATCGAAAGTGTTCCTAAATATTTGGTAAATTACAAAAACTGTGGTTGGGTGAACGAACGAGCCATTTTAGCAGCAGCTAATAAAAATGTAGATGATTTGAATAGAAAAAATTACAGTAACATTTATGGACAATGCATTCATTTAAGTCGATCGATTTCATTACCGATCCAAATGAAGTCTTCAATTATCTACTAATCTAATCTAATTCCTAAATCATTGGATTTGCCAAAATTCTGCCACACAATTTACAGCTCAAGGTTGACTCGGTAATAACTATGCTATGCAATCTCAATGAGCCAAAACTGTGAAACGAAACAAGACTCACTGTTAAAAAATTATAAAATTTTTGATTTAAGCTACTATAATTATAGGAAGGTTCAAAGGCCAGGATGGCTTATTCCAAGAATACCACTAATGCCAAACGACTTTCCTTTTGAATTTAAGCGTGTTCAGCTTCCCGTGCGCCTTGCTGTCTCAATGACAATACATCCCAAGTTCAGTCGTTAGAAATGTGTGAAATATACATTGAATTGCCGTGTTTTTCGCATGGGGAGCTGTATGTTCCGTGCTCGAGAGTCGGCAAAACATCGGCGCTGTTTGTTTTCTCTCCGGAAGGAAAATTGTACATTACAAGGCATTCCAATAAGGTATTGTCAAATTATTTAATTGTAATCTTATTTCATTCCATGGTTGTATTGTAAACGGAATATTTTGTCTGCTTTTTCATTAGGTACACCACCTGTGAGAAGCCGGGACGGGCAGCTAATATTAAAGATAAAATGAAAGAGTCAAATGCGACTCATGAAGTAATTGCCATTCATTGCATCTTGCATCAACAGAACTTATATGTCACTCTTTATAGTGTAATGGAGGTGGTTGTTAAAACCATTATAAGGCCAAGAGGACCGAAACATCAATTCAAAGAATTTCTAGAAGACTTAGGCAGCGAATATGGAGACATGCCATATCTCTGCCAAATGCGATGGCTCAGCCGTGGTAAAATACTGGAGACATTCTTTGAGCTGAGAGCAGAAATTAGACTGTTTATGGAAAAAATGCAAACAGAACCAGCGCTTGATATTGAAAATGAAGAGTGGGTCTGTGCCTTAGCCTTCCTGAAGGATGTTCCTGGACATCTAAATGAACTAAATATTTCTATGCAAGGAAAAGGTCAACCCATCACCAATTTCTATGGAAAAATTACTCCGTGCAAATGCAAATTATCTTTATGGGAGCGTCAGTTGCTTTCGAAGGACACTACACACTTTCCAGAGTTAACTGGTAGTTTAAAGTACAAACCAGCAAGCATTTGCCCAAATGCTGAAGGACATGTTTACAGAATTTGAAAGATTCCAAGGTATGGAACAGCTTGAAACCGCAATGCATATATTTGCTACTCCATTTTCTATGGATTATAATACTGTGTGTTATAATACCGTGTGTGCTGAATACCAAATGGAAATTATTGATTTGCAACATGGCATAGACTTGAAAGATAAATTTCAAAATAAAATGAACATTATTCTATCATACATTTCCACAACAAAGATTTCCCCGTTTATACAGGCTCGCAGCCAGAATATTATGTATGTTCGGGAACAGGTATGTGTGCGAGCAGTTAATTTCCCTTTGGAAGTTAACCAAGTTCTCTGACGAGAATTTACAAAGTGTCCTCAGATTGTGTTATACACGATCAGTGACGCCTAACATTGATGATTTAGTGGTGGAAAAAAGGATTCAAAAATCCAGAAAAATCGATACTATTGATCGACGAAAGTAGTTTTCTTTGACAATAGAGAATTGGTTTGAGAATACAATTTGCTTAAGCTCTAATAATTATTTATGTATTATATAATTCTTATCACAATTAATAAAATATGCACCAGTGGTTTGTACGTTCTTGTACTTTTATTAATAAAGGCGAGTGAGCAGCTTACAGACCGCCACTGCCAATACCTGACTCCTATACCCCACTCCTCACCTACTGCTCACTTGCTGTCCAAACGACAAAAGCAAGTAACTAGTAGATTCCGCCATTCGAATGAGAGGTGGGATGCCGAGAACTAGGATAGACGAAGGCGGAACGTAGACATTACAAATAGTAAGGGAGAAACCAGGAAGAGTAAGTCGCATGTCAACAGCTGGCAAGGTGGTGTTAAGCGAGAGCAGCTGACCGCAAATGTCATCGCGCGTTAGTATCATAACACCCCCATGAGTAGGAGAGCCCTCTTTAGGTGTAAGGTCAAAACACACCGGAAGGTATTGGTGCAGGGCAAAAGCGTCGTGAGGGCGAAACTTCGTCTCCTGCAAACAGATAGCCAGAGGGTTGCAGGACCGCAGTAACAACTGCAGTCGACTCCGCGGACATTCCACGTCAGAAGAGCCATATAGTAAGGATAGAGGCCTGAGAGGTTATCGCAAATCATGAGGTGCAGCTCAGATGCAAACAATTGTTGGCAAACGAAGTTAGGCGACGTTGGACGTTTTTTTATTCTTTGCCAACTTAGGGCCAACAATAGTATAGCCCGCGTCATCGTCAGTATTCGCGGATGTTCGGGATCCAGAAGATCTTCCACGGCTCGTAGGACGAGAACAGAACTTTGAGAGTTTATCAGCGACCTAGTGTTTTTTGCGACTGCGCTCGTGAGAGGCAGCGACAGGCGGTGGCAGTCTAACTAAAGGCGTACGAATGGGTTCTAGTGAAATGACACTGAAGGAGTGGAAGCTATGGATGATGAAGGCTCCAAGGTCAGTGCGACCGGGAACTGGTCACGTGTCGGCAACTGAAACGGTTTATAGTGTCAAAGATGTAGTAGGAGTGCGGCGGAGCGCTGAGGCGTAGCCTGAGACAATCGAAGGCTGCAGCTGTTGGAAGCGACGCCCGGATTCCGGAAAAGTTAGGCATTCCTTAACTCGCAACTCCTGGATGGCCTTTTCCTCGAGAAAACACGAAAACTACCGAGAGCTAGATGGATGCTTCCCTTTACAATGGACACAACAAGGGTATCGAGCACAAGCAGTTTCTCCGTGAGCAAGCTGGGGGTAACGTTCACATGTAGCGTCGAAGAATGCACCGACTTGGGCATGACCAAACTTCTGACACCGGAAGCAACGCATAGGGTTCGGGACATACTGCCTCACAGCAGCGCGTTCATATCCACAGTAAAGTGCCTCAGGTAGCGTGGTACCTCTGAACGTTAGGAACACCGTTCGTAACGCAACCGACTGACCATCACTTTTACCTAACTGACGGTATGCCTGCCATACACCCTGGTCGGAGAGATTGGAAACAATTTTGGGGTCTGAAAGACCTTTTAAGCAGGAGGCGGTCACCACGCCACGACAGGTATTCAAAGATCTGTGTGGGCCATTGTTATTGGGTAGCCCGCTTTCAGGAGCTTCTTGAACTGGTCTTCGGTATTGGTTTCCACTAACAGCGTACCGCCTTTAGTTCTGGTTGCATTGGTCACTTTTTCACACATCCTGTCTATTTCTCGCTGAATGTAAAGGGGGTTGATTTTTCGCATAGGCTTAGATTTACAAGCCAAGGTGACTACCTAAAAGCGGTGAAATATAGAACTTTGGCGCGGAGGGATCCTTATGAAAAAGCCCCCTTCCGGCACCGTCGGCGTCAGCTTGCCAGACGGATCTTGCTGAGATTTTAAGAAGAGTTACCCTCCGGCCTCCACTTCTGGTCCATACGGGTAAGCCCTCTACCATGCACAACCCAGCTTTATGCTCCTACCACAGTAATAACCCTCTGTGGCCCCCCTCCTCAGGCTATGGTGTGTAGTGACACATCCACGGATTCAGGGGACTTGTGGTTGATTACAACAGATTTTCGATAGCGGTAACACGACCTGTATTCGTCGGAAAATTACCACAGGCCGGGCTACCAGAGAAGCTACGTATTGTACATATTGGTAAGGACGGGTTCCGCACCTAAGTCTTACGCATAGGAGCGATGTGAAAGGTCCACTTAACTGTCACGCCTGAGACTTCCGGAGAGCACCATCAGGATGTGGAACATATATCCTTGCTAAGAGACAAATAAGACTAGGAAAGTGGTCACTAGAATGTAAGTCAGAAATGATTTCCATTGTAAGGAAACTGTCAACAGTGGAGAAAAAACTGCTATATCCAGGTGAGAAAACTACTGAAGGTGTTAGAAAGAAATGTAGGCTCTCCGGTGTTCAGAAAAGATAGATTAGTATTATCGAAGAAATCAGCGATCACTTGACCTCTCACACATATTTAAAAAGAATGAATATTTACAAAATTGTCAACTTTGAAGCACTGTTACCAGATCCTCAAAGATACCAACATTTTTAACCGACAATACTGAAAATATTATCATGAGCATTTAGAAAAATGTGATGTGTTCTATTCACATGACTTTCTTTGTTGAAGAGCTTATGCTTACATTTACTTCATGCTAATCAAGATAAATATTAGCAGAAATGCTTTGTTGAAAGCAGAAAGGAAATAAGGGAATACGTTAGGCTAAAACGACATTAAAATTGCTTGCCGTGTGGATGAAATCCGTTTCTATACATTGCAAGGAGTTGACAAATTCCCATATGTGAAAAGTTTTAGGGAATATCTAAAAAATGTTCAACTCTACGAAATATATATATATATGACATAAATTGTGTGTTTTGACGAGATCTCCATTTTTTGTGTAGTAAGTCTTGGTCTGGTTTTTACGGTTTACTAGTTAGGGAAAATCCAGCAAAATTCATCCCGAATAAAGAGGTCTGTCTTCAGAGGCTATTCCCAGAAAATTCAAAATATCCGTTTTATTTATTGTGTAAATGTCTTTAATATGTGATATTTTAATCAAAACCGTGAGATCCATTTTTGAGTTCAAAATGTTCGAAGCTTTTCCATGTAAAGGGTAGTTTGGGGTGGGGAGATTTTCCTCGAAATCTTCGTGTCGCATCCTTGGAAGATACTAAACTTATACACCAAATATGGTATTTATCAACTTTTTGTTTTTGAGTTATCTTGTTCACGGACACACGGATCTTTTTTTTAAATGCTTTTTTGGATAGAGGGGACACTAAAACGTCTATTTCCTGTGAAATCTCGTTATCAAATTTTTGAGCGGAATGCAATACCTTCTGTATACACCGTGTACATAGTACGTATAGAGAAAGTAAACAGTAGCAAAAAAATTGTTCATGAAGCTTTTCATCCAGTTATCAGAGCAGTATCATATTTTGCTTTCTGCATTTTTTAAGGGTCTTCAATTTTTAGCAGTCACTTTTTTGTGAACACATTTATGTCCATGTCTCTTTCAGCAAACAGAACCGTGTTTCTCCAAATAAACAATCCCCATTTCAACAATCCAATTCTTCTTCATTTTGGTTTACACTAGAGAGTGCAGACTCTTTATCCACAACCTCCATTTAAAACTGCAACTCATCCCTTGTCTCCATTCACCCGTAAACATCGTCCTTAATAGTGCATCAGTATCATCCTTGTTTTGTTTTGTTGATTTCACTTTGGAGTGTTTCCGGTGTATAAACAAACTTAACTTCCCATTTCAGAGGCAATATAAATGGTTTAAAGGGATAGCATACGGTTCATGAGGATGGAAGTTTACTCCTATATCTGATGGATAATGTAAGAAAACGGGAACTTAATATTTCTTGCTATATTTTTAAAACTATCATGAAAGATAAAATAACATAGTAAGTCATCACAGTATACTTTGCAGGCATTCCACTGCATGCATTTACATGAGAGTAATACAATAAATACATTTTATTGAAAAGGCAAAGGTCCTTTAGCGGATTTTTACTTTTTGCTAATCTTCATTTCCTGCATTTTCATTCTGTTTATAGTACCTATACTTTTGCCTGTAATAACTGTTTCCGTTTGCATGCTGCTATAGGTACTTTAACAGATCTACCATTAGTGCTTTTTTGACACAGCTCCCTACCTCAGGCCCTGAAGTAAGCAGATTTGTATTTTTTGCCCATTTATTCATTTAGCATGAAATAATACTGCTCAAAAGTGTCAAGAAAGCAACATCTTGATATACGAGCTTTGAATGAAAAGTAATGCCTCCACCTTCGTAACTCTTCAACAGATGACAGCATTGGTATGCGGCAGGTATGACTTGTTCCGTAGCCTCTTTTCTACACTTCTGGAGATCCAGTTGGCGGGAACCCTTAGCATTGAACGATTGTGTTGTTACAGTATAAAGTATGGAACCCTGCGCAGACGGTGAGTTAAGCAATGCGATTTAAGTAACGTGCAGTCATTGAATTCTTGACAGCAGAACGTGTCATCCCAAAGGAGATTCATCAGAGAATGAAAGCAGTTTATGGTGATTGTGTTGATGTGAGCACTGTGCGTCGTTGGGCGAGTAAATTTCAAGATTTTGAGATGGGAAAATCTGACTTGCGTGACAAACAAAGAGTTAGACGTCCTGTGATTGCAACCACCGAGTTTCACAAGCAAAATGTTGACAGATTGGTTCAGGACGATCGTTGTTTCTCTCAGAGAGAAATTGCAAGCACAATCGGCATTTCACAAGAACGTGTGGGTCACATTATTACTTTGCTTGGCTATCGGAAGATCTGTGCACGATGGGTACCCCAGATGCTGACTCCTGAAATAAAAGCGCACAGACTTGAAATTTTCCAGTAACTCCTCTCGCGTTACGAGAATGTGTGTGTGTGTGTGTGTGTGTGTGTGTGTGTGTGTGTGTGTGTGTGAGTGTGTGTGTCTGTGGACAGCATAGCTCAAAAACGAACAACGACTGCACGTTGTTTAAATCGCATTGACCGACCGTCTGCACATTGCTCCACACTTTACGCTTTAACAACACAACCTTTCAATCCGAAGGCTTCCCGCCAACTGAAACTGTAGAGAAGAGGCTACGGAACAAGCCAGTACCTGCCGCATACCAATGCTGCCATCTGTTGAAGAGTTACGAAGGTGGAGGCATTATTTTTCATTCAACCCTCGTAGTTCTGCTGTAACACATGCATGCTGTAACATGTAAACAGTGCTTCGCTTATGTAAAATGCTGCCTTTTCTTCCATTCATCTCATTGGACTAAAACACCTTCTGAACCAAACTCTGTGTTGCAAAGACACTTTATGAAAAATTGGAGTACTACTTAGAATAAATGCATTGCACAAATCAATTCAGCATTATCACAACTGGATGAATCCGTATCAAAACGCATTGTTTCGTTCTTAGATGGAGTTAGTGTGTTTTGTTGCAACATAAAAGAGAAATTTAACATAAAATGGCAGAATTATACTTCATATTTTGTTCTTTAGTTCATAAGCAACTGTTATTCTTATAGTACTAATTTTGAGGTGGCCACTGTATCTGGACACCATATCTCCTTTTATTTTTATGAATAGTTCATATAGAGCATGACTTAACATATTACAGTGTGTCAGAATTACTACTACTATTTGACTTTGACTTGCAACTTTAGCAGGCGTAACAAAAATCCAATCAAATAATCCCTTCTTTGAACATATAGAAGCAAAAGAGAAAATCATACTTATACACAGATCTCTTGTCAGCTTCAAATTGGGCTTGATCAGGCTGACCAAAACCACTTCCCTGCTCATTGGATCCTGTGGTCATTGCCACCCCTCCTCCAGCCTCTGTCTGCTCATAACCTGGGGTCACCATGGTGTTGCCCTCTTGCATGACCAATCACGCTCCCATCTGAAATAAAGCAAATCCCCCATATAGTTCAATGTTATCTGCTCATTTCTAATAAAAGATTAGTGCAATGAAGTTGAAAAATGCCAGGAATTTTTGAAATTCTATTTTTTTGGCAACTGCTAAGTTCTTTCAAGTTTATAAAATAAATGTGACATGAAGTGGAAGTCATTCAACAGAATGAGGGAATGGTTCATTTCCTTAATATTTTATTTTTCTTTATGTTTTAAATTTAATTCCAATGTTTAAAATAAATATATTTATTTATTTTGTACCCTAAAGTTTTATTTTATTTCAACAATGGGCGTAAGATTCCTAATTTAGGACATGAACATATCATGGGGCAAAGTCCATCATTTTAATGGAACACTTTCCTTCCAGTGCGCACATTAAGCTAGTGAGCGGAATGCATGGTTTGAAATTGTTCCCTACAGGAACTTTCTTTCTGGTGAGTAAAAGGAAAATATCATGTGTGATTTTGCATGAATGAAAGCATTTCTGACATTTTATTTTAAGTATTTTCTCCCAATTCATGTAATAGATTATAGTTCATTATTTGTTATAATTCCATTAAGATATGTGTTCTTCATTAGGAATACAGTAAAAGCTTGAATCTTCATGGAATGTAAGCTGTGAAGGGAATGCACTGATTACTACCATTCCCTTGTCACTAAGCTAGTTCCATGAGTGAAGACGGGAGAAGCTTTGGCATGACTACTATGGAGCTGCAGAGTGAAAGAGAGGGATGATGACGATTAGGTATTAGGACTCTCAGCTTCTGGGTCATGAGCGCCCACCAGAAAAAAATCGTTACTAAAGCCAACCGATTGGGTCAAAAAGCATAAGAATAATCATGGAATGGAGTTCTAAAAAGGACTAAAATGCCAAATAAAATTCAAGGTAACTAAAACTTCCCATGAGAGAAACAAAAGGAAGACTAAAACAATTACAAAAAGGGAGCTAAAAGGTGTAACTAAACGCAAAATACTAAAGCAATAGGGAGCTGAAAGGTGTAACTAAAAGCAAATTCCTAAAACAATAGGTACACGTAGTTAAAATTGAAAAGTTGAAATAACTGTAGCTACCGCACCAACAGCGTAGCAGAAAAAATAAAAGAAAGATAAAACTATAACAATTCTAAAAGTTAGCGATGACAAAAATATAAATAGCACATTTACCGCTCCGGTATTATCCACCAGAATCTCTTTGTTACTCGCCGGTAGTTGCAGGGTGGCTCCTAAACGCGCTAGACGAGCACACTCTGCCAGGACATGGCGGACCGTCAATTCTTGTCCACATTCTGGACAGAGAGGGGCGGGATCACTCCTAAACAGATAGCTGTGTGTGAAAAAACAGTGACCGATGCGTAAGGACGCCAATACCAGCTCCTCCAGACGAGATACGCGGAACAAAATGACTCAGTTCCTTCACCTCGCGAAGCTTGTTATCGCGTAGAGCTTTCCATTATGTATGTCAGGATGAAAGCACCGCTCTCCTCACATAGAGCCTGAAGTATGGAGATGATGCAACGTAAAGTGTATTTCTCGGCGCCATGGTTGCCGTCTTTGCTGCCAAATCTGCTCATTCTCTGGCTAACCAACGTGCCAAGAATCCAGGCAAACTCCACATTTACGCCCAAAGCGTGCAAAACATATAGTGTATCCTGAATGCGCTGTACAATACGAAGGTGACTACACAGCTCTGAAGGGCATTGAAGGAAGTGAATCATAATAAGGCAGGCATCCAAGTTTCGACGGCATACTTACAGAATGGCAAGGTATAAACGGAATCGCTGTTGGGGAAACTGAAGGTATGGGTGTCAGTTCCAGCACATCCTACACCATCGGTGCAATTACTTCCATCGGTGTAGATACAAATTCGGTCTCTGTAGCGATATAAAAATTCTAGGAAACGAGTACGGATACAGCGCACAAGCAGCGCAGACTTTCCGTATGCCGTCATCCCAAGGCCTACATGGGAATTGGCACGTAACCAGGGCGGGTGCACACTCTCCCCTTCCACCAGAGAAGCATGTTCGGCATTTCAAAGTCGTGCTTAAGAAGCTCACGGAGACGAAAACCTGAGGGCCTTGGACTATGTGACAGGTTTCGATTACGTACGTCCAGCGCAGTACGAGTAAAATTCGTAAATGTTGGATGCGAAGACACGCAGTGCAGCCCACAGCCATAATTTGCCAGAAGGACATCATGTCTGTATCGAAGAGGGACTTCTGCGGATTCGGCGTAGAGGCTCCAACAGCCATGCGGATACCCTGATTGTGGGCAATGTCTAACCTTCTCAGCACAGAAGGTCGTGCTGAAGAATGAGCAGTGCACCCACAGTCTAACTTGGATCGGACCAGTGTACGATAAAGACGCAGCAGCACTGTCCGAACTCCTCTCCAAGATTTGCCTCTTAGTATCCGTAAAATATTCAGAGAACGGCAAATCAAGCTTTCAGCTGTGCTATATGTGGTAACCAGCAAAGTTTACGATCGAATATCGGTCCAAGGAATCTCGCCTCATCTGCGCAGGGAAGGAATTCTGGCCCGAGGTGAAGAGTAGGTGCCATTCGTCACCTACGGCGCCAGAATTTAAAGCAGGCTATCTTCTCAGTTTAGAAACGAAAGCCTTTTTTTTCAAGCTCCAATCATAAAGATTGTCTAAACACCGCTGGAGACGGCGTTCCAAAAATGGCGTGCGCTGAGAAGCATAAAAGATGGCAAAATCGTCTACGAATAAGCAAGATTAGACACCTGGGGAGCACATAGAGATATAGAGTTAATCGCTATAGCAAACAGCATCACCCTCAGAACCGACCCCTGTGGCACTCCGTTCTCTAAAATAAAATGGATAGAAAAAACCGTGTCGACTCATACTCAGAAAACGCGTCCCTCATAAACTCTTGAATAAACAGCGGTAGGCGGCCACCTATATTCCAGCTCAGGGAACGTAAGATCCCTGCTCGCCAACATGTAACATAAGCCTTATCCAGGTAAAGAATATTCTAACTGTTTGACAGTTCTTAAGAAATCTGTCCATGATCTGTGTCGAAAAAGACACAAAATGGTCAGCTGCTGAACGAAAACAACACTGGGTGTTGGTGAACAATTTATGAGTTTCAAGCCACCATACCAACCACTCATTTACCATGCGTTTCATCACCTTGTAGACGAAACTGGTGAGGGAAATAAGACGGTAGCTAGAAGGGAGGTGACGGTCCTTTCCAGGTTTCAAAACTAGAATGATGGTGGCCTCCCGCCACTTCTCTGGAAAACAGGCGTCAACACAGATACGATTATAGACCTTGAGCAGGAAAATCTTACCCTCAGGAGAGAGAGAGAGAGAGAGAGAGAGAGATATTATGCAACGTTTCGACTTGGATGCCATCTCGACCGGGTGCAGAGTTCGCGAAGATGAAAGTGCTTGGCCTAGCTCCGCTAAGATGAAAAGGCGATTGTAGTCTTTAAAGTTACCAGAACGAAAGTGGAGAGCTTGAGCTTCCACCTAAACCTTGACAGGTAGGAACTCAGGGGAATATTTGTCTGAGTCAGACACTTCAGCGAAAGCACTGCCAAGAGTGTTAGCCATGTCAAAAGGGCAACTACAGCGCCTCCCGCTGTTTTTAACCTGGCGATTGGCATTTGGGTCTTTTTTCCGGCCACCGCCGTAACTTATCCCATACGACAGAGTAAGGTGTATGTCGGCTAAAAGATGCTACAAATTTACTCCAGGATGCCTTTTGGCCATCCTTAATAATTTGTCTAGATTTTGCAGGTAGCTTTTTATAGTGAATTAGATTATCTGGTGTAGGGCGACGTTGGAAGACGCTGAGACCACGTCTGCGAGAAGGAAAGCGTTCCCGCAGTCATCTGTCCACCAGGGAACAGGAAAGCTACGGGGTTGTCCAGTTGACCGCGGAATAGAAAGCTCGGCAGCAGAAATAATGATCTCTGTGAGGTGTTCCACTATAAAAGGTCACAAGAGTCCTGCTCGCTGTACTTAAAAACGGCCAGGCTGGAATAAACGTTCCAGTTGGCTCTGTTGAAGCGCCATCTAGGGTAAACGCGCGGAACATACATCTTGGGCTAAGAAACTAATAAGAATTGGAAAGTCGCTGGATTGCAAATTAGAGAGAACATACCATTGTAAACAAACTGCAACTGGAGAACTAACCGCTATATCTAGGTGTAAAAACTATTGATGGCATCAGAAAGACGTGTAGGCTCTCCGGTATTCAAGAGAGAGGGGTTATTAGCTTCAAAGAAATCGGCGAGCACGTTACCTCTCGCACAAGCCCAAGGTGAGCCCTAAAGTGGACGGTGGGCTTTCATGTCCCGCACCAACACAAATGGTGCTGGTAACTGGAAAACGTGGTCTTCTAACTCGGTGCGCGTGAGGTCATTAGCAGTAGGCAGATAGACACTATAAATGGTAAATCTGGCAGATGGCAGCGTAATTCTTACACCGACTAACTCGAGGTCAGACTGTGAATACAAGGAATCAGCATAAATGACATCTCCGATGAGCATCATAGTGACCCCGTGTGCTGGAACACCTTCTGCCGGTGATAAATCAAACCGTAAAGAAGAATGGTGCCTGAATGTAACATTGTCTTGTGCACGAAGCTTTGTCTCTTGTAGGCAGACGACTAAAGATTGATGCGCATTGAGTAACATTTCAAGCTCTGCTCGATGTGGTCAAATGCCGCGTATGTTCCACTGTAGGATAGCCATGGTCTATATTATGGGATACGTTCTAAATGGAGAAACCGGCACCGCCCAATATGCAGAAACGTCTAAATTACTCCTTTTAGCCGTCGGACTAACACTTTTTAGAGGAGCATGATCCTGCTGCTTACGCACTGTCCATCTGGCAGTCGTGGCAGAATCCTCCTGTTACATCTCCTCCACTAGAGAGGACCCCTTACCAATAGAGAACTTCGGTTCGAAGATTTCGAACCGATTTGAGGCACTGATCAGCGAAGATGGACGCCGCTGATCGAGCTCCTCCCAGAAGATTCCTTAGAAGAGGATCAGCGTGGAGAGTGACGTGGACTTCTACCACCCTTGGATGTTTTGGATGCAGGCGCAACACGATCTTTATGGAAATCAGTGGTAACATAGCTGGTCTTGAAAGCTTTCTGTGGTGCAGAATACTCTACGGTTTTTCCGGTCTTATTGCCTGAGGTCGAAGGTAGGGGTGACAATTTTCCTGGAATATGCTTTACACTGGCTGATTTGTCAGATGATGATGCCGACGTTGACATATTGGTTGAGGTCTTCGTGAGAGGTCTGGAAACAATAGTCTTTTCTGCAATAGTGGCCCTGTTGATTGATATCGCAGGTCTTATTTGCATTTTCCCGCATCGGCACCGGTTTAGCTGTAAAAACCGACTGCGGGACAGAGGGTTGTTGGATACGCAGGATCTAATGGGCTTCCGAGGACACGTTCTCTCTCACCTGCATCTCATGGATTGCTCTCACGTCAGGAAAACGGGGCAATGTTGGGAACTAAATAGGTGTTCCTCGCTGCAGTTCCCAAAAGATGGAGGGGTACTGCAACACCCATCATGCTAAGCGTCGCCGCAGATAGATCATGTCGACCGAATAGTAATAAATTTGCTGGTATGCCCTGAACGCTGGCACTTGTAACAGCGTAAGGGAATGTAGGGCCTAACCTCGATGCTTCGTAGCCTGCGTTAAACCTTTAAAGGAGATCTACCCGATCAAAGGTAAGGAACAGGGTGTGGGTATGCAAGAATGCACCATTTACTTTCTGTTGAACCCTAGAGACTTGTTCTGCCAGATCTTCTTGAAGCTCCTCATTGCAGATACCGTCCAATGTGCAGGTGGTGATAATGCCACACGAGGAGTTTAAGCTCTTGACCATAATCGTGTAGTTGCCCAATATTTTCACTCGAAGGATCTTCACAGCCCGGGACGTTGAAGTTGCCTAAACCAGGAGGGTTCCATTTCGGGTTCTAACACAAGAACTAACCGGGTCAGCTTTGTTATCTAATCCATTTTGGGTGGTGAAAAGGCTCGCAGACGTACATGTTCTTCCTTCCTCTGTCCTAGATACAGCTAAGTAGCCAGGACTATTACATTCGACTACTTCTTTACCACGCATATTAAATTTTGTTTATTTTCTGGCATAAGAATATGTTCTACATTAATCCCCAAGTAATCCCCACCCTCCACGGAGCCCAACAACGGGTGACCTCACTAGGGTGACAGAGCTAACAGGGGATATAGCAGGCTCGCCATCCCACTCAACTTGGAGTTCGGTATAGTGCCTAGTCCTGGCCGATTGACTAGGGGTGGGTTAGTCCCTAGCCTCCCGTTTAGGCGAAACAGAAACCAAGGCAGTGTATGAGGCTGCGCACCCTCCCCAGTTACTTAAGCTCAGGTACAACCCCCTGAACCAACCGGATATTCCTTTCCACCGACACAGGATTCCACGCACGGCCTAAACGTGGGTGGGCATTTTGACCTATTGACTCTCTCACCATTTAGAGGTTGCCCAAATGTGGGGGTGAAGGTTGGCTCGGGACCTCGGATGCGCCAATCCCATAAGTACCGTAGTAGGTCCCCCGGAGGGGGTGAATGATGCTAAACTACGGGATCATCAGCGCCCTGGTTTAAAACAGTGTTAAAACCAAAAGACAAAATCCATAAAAGACCTGGAATTGGTAGCTAAAATTGAAAACAGTCTATCAGAATTAAAACTGCCTATGTGGGAAACCATAGGGAGCACCTAAAACTGTTTTTTTAAAGGCGGAACTAAAATGTAGGTATTAAAATCAAATCCCCATTCTTTAGAGGCACATGTGTTAAAACTTAAAAAAAAAAAAAAAAAAAAAAAACACAGCTACCGCAGTAGGATTGTGTAGGAATAACTAAAAAAACTATATCCTGATAGTAAAAGGCAAGTTAGACAAAAACGTAAAAATTCTATTCAAGGTACCAGTATCATCCGCCAGGAGCTGTTAATACTGTCCCACAGTTGCAGAGTGGTTCGTAAATGTGCTAAAAGAGCACACCCTACCAACAAATGGCGGACCGTCAAATTTTGCCTGCACAGCGGACAGATAGGGGCAGGGTCCTTCCTCAACAGGTGGGATAAACGAGAGGAGGTTACCCAGTACACAAGCGGGTCCTTCACTTCTCTGAGTTTGTTGCCATGGAGAGCGGACCATTCGGCATGCCAGCACGAAAGTACCGTGCTCCACAAAACAAGCCTAAAGTCCTCCGATGTCGCACAAGAGATGTTGATACTGGGTTCTGTGGTTGCCGTCTTTGCTGCTGAATCCGCCAACTCGTTCCCGGGCAAGCCAGCATGTCCAGGACTCCATGCACACAATATTTTTACTCCAAAGTGTGCAAAAAGTGGAGGAGATCCTGGATTCGCTGCACAGCAGGATGGTTGGTGAACAATTCACGAACACTCTGAAGGACACTAAGAGAATCACTTAAAATCAGGCAGTTATCCAAATTGCTGATGCGAACATACAGTATGGCTCAGTAGATGGCATACAGCTCTGCAGGATAAATGGATGCGTTGATATGACAGGAACTATGCGGTTCGCAGTAATAAAGGCACATCCGTCACCGGCGCTGCACTTACTGCCATCGGTGTAAATAAAATATCTGCCATTGTAATGGGATAAAAATTCTAAAAAATGAGTACGGATACTAGAGAGAGGCAACGCAGATTTCCCGTAAGCTATTATCACGAGATCTCCGTGGGAGGTAGCACGTAACCAGGGTTGGTAGACCCTTTGCCCCTTCGGAAACTACGAGGCACTACAACCATGGTTTACGAAGAAGCTCACGGAAACTGAAACCTGAAGGCCCTGGACTAAGTAAATGGTTGCGATATCGTTCGTCCAGCTCGGTACTGAAGAAAGGGTAAACGTGGGATGCGACTTAAAAGCACAACCATAATTTCCTAACACGACATCACGCCGACACCGCAGAGGGGGTTCCGCCATTTCGGTGTACAGGCTAAAAACTGGGCTGCCTGGAAACGCCCACACAGCCACAAGCATGCCCTGATGATGGACAATGTCTAATCGTCTCAGTAAGATGGTCGTGGTGAAGAATAAACAATGGGAGGTATGAATAAAAATGAGACGCGTCTTATGAGACATTGCTGGCAGAAAATGTGAGACGTGTCTCGCTGATTTTGTATGAATAAAAAGTTTCCCTCCGAAGTGAGACGCGCTACCTGCGTCTCATTTATGTGCCGTTGTTATCTGTGCGTAAACAGGTCAACAATGTATTGTTGCATGAATGGAAAGGGTTTATTTCAGCACTTGTGAATCAATTTATACGATTTATACTGTCAGAATGGAGAAGGAAACATTACATTTTAATCGTGTTTCGCGGAATAAAATCGCAGTTGTCATAAAATTGGAACTTTGCAATGACCGGATGTAAACAACACCTAAGAAAAATTCTTGTCGGGATTATAATTAAATTTATTTAGGAAAATAATGTGAAAAGCAGAATAAAACAAAAATATGTTCCATTCTCATGACTTTCTCTAGCTGTTCCACACACAAACCATTCTGTTATCTACATTATGCTAATCGATATAAACATAAGCAGAAGTGTTATTATTTACTTCTTTGTGAGTAGAAGGGAAATCAGCTAATATACTAGGCTAAAACCTTTAAAAAGTGATAGTTATGTGAAACAGAAGTTCGGTTTGCTTTGCATGGCAAGCAGCAAAACGAGGTAGGCTTCCTGTTTTAGAACGGTTAACGTAATTCAAAACTGGAATATCTGGAAAACGGTCAACTTTAAAAGAAAAACGTATATGACATAAATTATATATTTTAACGAGATCTACATTTTTGTGTAGCATTTTGTGTATCTCTTCATCAGTTATGCAAAATTCATCCAGAATAATTCTCAAGGCTATTCCCTGAAAATACAAGATATATATTTTATTGCTGATGCAAATACCTTTAATATACGTTTTTTTTTTATCAAAATCGTTGAGAAAAACTAAATTTTCACACATTTTTCCATGTAAACGGTAGTTTGGGGTGGGGAGATTTTCTTCAAAAACTCCGTTTCCCACCATTGAAAGATACGAAACATAAATACCTAGTTAGGTATTTGCAATTTTTACTTCAATCTGTTTAATTTAATAATTAATAAACAAAAAACTCATTCCAATGAATAACAATTTCTTTTGAGCTCTGCTGCCTCCCCCCCCCACACACCGAAATATTTCTATTTTTTTTATCATGGGACCTCAAAACTTATTACCGGTGAAAACTTGACATCGAATTTTTAGTGCAATATAATACCTTCTCCACCTACTATGTATTTTAAGTACATGTACATACATGCTAGCGAAAGTAAAAAGCAATGCTTTACAAAGAACAACAAGCCTGTACACACGAAAGAATAGAAAAGACGGTCCTTGAACTTATAAGGAGAAACAAATCCTCTGAAAACGGTGAAAGTTATGCATAAAACATTAAAAGAGTATTATTTTGCATCTGTATTATTTATTTATTTACGTCGTAATAAACATGCTTCTATAAAAATTCCACTGTGTTACGGAGTGCAAAAACCTATTTTTGTAGAACACAACAACAAGTATCATACCTCATGTGCTATAAAAAACAAACATGACAAACGTGAGCAGTACTTTTATATGTATTAATTTGTAACTGTGTCGATAAGACTAATAATGTTATAATCCTCGTAATAACTTAATCGAAATAACTCAAAAAATTGTACTTATTAAAATACCTGTAGTTCCTGTTAAGTATATTATTGTAATATTGCTTTGGTTATAAAAGCCTACTCGTGTAATCACTTTTTGTTCTTGCTATTTGGGTCCCCTTTCCCTGTTATACCTGCTTCCTCTCCATCATCACCGTAATCAACCTCATGTTTATGATCAACATTATAAGCTGGTCTTCCTGCTATCACTCCTCTCCACAGTCTTGTACCAAAAATCTCGTAATCATGTTCCTGCAAATGTTTATTATGGAGAGCCATACAATATACATAAACAAAGGTATTCTGTCGATAACGTTACTTGTTATTAAATTATTTTAAAACTCTTTTCCTGGCCAAAATATCTGTGTATTATAACACGTTCCTTGGCGAGATACCTACACAGGGCGTCCATAATTCCCATCTTTAAGAAATAGCGCATTTATACCATTATTATTATTATTATTATTATTATTATTATTATTATTATTATTATTATTATTATTATTATTATTATCATCATCATCATTATTATTATCATTATTATGATCATTATTATTATTATTATTATCATTATTATTACTACTGCGGATATTTCTGCAGACATCGGAATTTTGCTCCTAAATGGAACCATGGCAAATGTAAACAACGCCTTTTTTGGTAATGATTTCGTCTACATGAAACTTCTGTTTTTTATTATTTTGATAGGGTGCAATCTAAAGCTCCAATAATTGCATCAGGAAATGTATTGCACCCTTGCGAAGTTGCAGCAAACTTTCCAAAATGTTATGGGTTCTGAATGCAGAGAAGCCTCTGTATCTTCTTGATGCCGTACTGAATTCCAGGGTTTACTATCTGCGGTCGAAAGGTCTGCATTCTAGCTTTTGACCCAAAGGTCCCGGGTTCGATTTTCGGCTGTGGCAGGGAGTTCTTTTTTAACTACAACCATTTTCTATACCTACAGTACAGAGCCTCTAAGTATACGCGCCGCTCGTGTGTGTGTGTGTGTGTGTGTGTGTGTGTGTGTTTAATATAATGTGTGTACAACTAAAAAAAAACCCCGTTAAGAACCTTACGGTTCAGCGAAAAATCACCTGCAGTTGTTTCTAAACTAAAGCCCTCGATACGACTACAGAAGTTAAAGGGGGTTATATAAATGAAAAAAATAACGACAATAATATTCTAATCTTTGCTCCTTTGCGTAAAGCTGTATCTCTTGTTCCTGTTGCTTCGGGAAGAAAATGTACAAGCCACTGCACATTTTGCTTTAATCTTGAAGTTCGTTATAATTTAGTTCTTCAGAATCCCACCTGATTTAAGAAAGCTTCCTTCTGCGCTCAAAAACCACCAAAACCTGTACCAAATCTTCACATAATTTGTCATAAGATGCTGCATCCCAAGTGTTGAGACACCTTCGGTGGTGACAGAAAATCATGAGACGCATCTCATGAAAGTGAGACGCGGCTACTTTTTATTCATTCCAAAACCTGAGACGCGTCTCATTACATAAGCGAGTGAGATGTTGGTTGAGATCAAGGTCACCTCCATCTTGAGTCGTCGAGTTTTATTCATACGAAAGTGACACGCGTCTCGAAAATTGCAAGATTTGAGACGCGTCTCATCTTTATTCATACCACCCAATGCACCCATAGCCCAACTTACATCGGATCAGTGCACGATAAAGACGTAGAAGTACTGTCCGATCTGCAACCCAAGATTTGCCACTTAGTATCCGTAAAATATTTAGAGAACGGTCACACCGCGCTTTAAGCTGTGACCGCATAGGGTTCATTCTAATATAAATCCCAGGAATCTCACCTCTTCTGCGAAGGGAAGTCAATCTCACCCAAGTTGAAGAGTAGGAGTCATTCGCCACCTACGACGCCAGAAGTTAACGCATACTGTCTTCTCAGGTGAGAACCGAAAGCCTCTTTTCGATAAAGATTGTCCAAACACCACTAGAGTGTACGCTGAGAAGTACAGAAGATGGCAAAGTTGTCTGCGAATAAACACGAAGAGACACCTGGGGGAAAACATTGCGCTATGCAATTTATTGCTATACCAAACTGCGTCACGATTAGTACCGAGCCCTGCGACACTCAGTTCTCCTGAATAAAATAGATAGAAAAACGGAGCCGACCCTTACTCGGTCCCGCATAAACTCCTGAATGAACAACGGTAGGCGTCTACGTATATTCCAGCTGTGGAGGGAGCGCAAAGTCCCTTTCGCCAACACGTATCGTAAGCCTTCTCCAGATCAAAAAATATCCCAAGCACCTGACAATTCTGAAGAAAGCCGTTCATGATTTGTGTAGATAGCGACACAAGGTGGTCAAAGCTGATCGACGTCTTCGAAAACCAAATTGAATATTGGTCAGAAAATTGTGGGATTCCAAGCAGCACCTCAACCGTCCACTGATCATGCTTTCCATTAACTTGCAAGCACAGCTGGTGAAGGTAATTGGACGGTAGCTGGAAGGAACATGGCGGTCCTTTCCAAATTTCCAAATAGGTATTATGTGCCTCCCGTCAATGAGTTGGAAAAGTGGCATCTACCCAGACCCAATTATAGACCTCGAGGAGGAAAGTCTTACCCTCAGGAAAGAGATGTTGCAACATTTGGACGTGGATATCATCTGGAACTGCCGCACAGTTTCGAGGAGCTAAGAGGGCATTGTGTAACTCAGCCATGGTGGAAAGGCGGTTGTAGTCTTCAAGGTATCCAGAGCAGAAGGAAAATTCTTGAAATTCAACTCGAGCCTTAACTTTTCATTCCTTTAGATGTTGTGGGAGTGGACTTAACATTTTGTTTTACGAAGTTGGTGCGAACATAGCTGGTCTTGAACGTCTTCTCCGGTGCAGATGATTTGATAGGTTTGCCAGGCTTAATTCCTGAGGCCGATGGTCTGGGTGGTGACGGTGACAGATTTGGCAGATGTGGGCACCGACATAGATGTACACGCAGACGCAGAGGGCTTTGTTAGCGGATGGCGACAAGGATCTTTTCAGCAATTGTGGCCCCGTTAATACCGCAAGCTTGAGTAGCGATTTCCCGTCGGGGTACGGGTTTACTACTACTGAGCTATACGTATCGGACGGCAGAACAGAGGGTTGTCGGATGCACAGGAGCTTCTGGGCTTCCTAGAAGGACACCTCTTACACCCGGATTTCTTGGATTTCTCTTCTGCATAACGGGGAGAGTCGTGGGAACTTGACGAATGTTCACAGCCGCAATTAACACAAGATGGAGTTGATGCACATGTTCCATCGTGCATGACGTCACCAAAGTTAACCCACATAGACCGACCAGAGACGGTCGTATGCCCAAAGCGCTGACACCTATAGCATCTGAGTGGGTTCGGGATATAGGGCCTAACCTCGATAGCCTCGTACCCTGCCTTAATCTTTTGTGGGAGATTTATCCGATCAAAAGTATGGAACAGGGTACGGGTAGGCACGAATTCGACATTCACTTTCCGCCGAAACCGATAAACAGATGTAACACCTGATTTGCAAGATTTTCTTGAATTTCTTCGGCACTCAAGCCGTCTAGGGCACGGGTGGTTACCACACCACGTGAGGCGTTCAATTTCCTGGGCGCAATAGCCTTCACTTGGTAGCGGCCTAACACAAGGGCCTTAAGTAGCTTACCTGCCTGGAACGGGGATTCAACTTCCACCAGGAACGTGCCATTTCGAGCTCTAATGCACGATTTGACGGGACCTGCGATTTCATCAAGCCCTTTTTGGATAGATAAGGGACTCACTGATATGAAGTTTTTTTCCTTCCTCTGTCCGACTAATTAACAAGTAGCGAGGACCATAAGACTCGACTACTTCTTTTACACTCACTTTACCAGGTTTTAAAGATTTTTTGTACCCATATAAAAGGTTTTATTTCATTCCCCAGTGCTCCCTACCCACCAAGGGACTCAGCGAAGGGTCAGTGGGGTGACAGGGCTACACAGGGGATATAGCAAGCTTGCCGTCCCACTCACCCTGGAGTTCGAATTAATACCTAGTCCTGGCCGATTGACTAAGGGTGGGTAAGTCCCTAGGCTCCCTTTTATGCGATGTAGAAACCAAAGTGGTGTATTAGGTTGCGCACCCTCCCCAGCAACTGAAAATCAGAAGCCCAGGCTCAGGTGCGCAACACTCAGCCAACTAGGATATTCCTTTCCACTGACACGGGTCTCCACGAACGACCTACACGTGGGTGGGGATTTGAGCTACTGACTCCCTCACCACTCAGAGATTACCCACAGAGGCAGTCAAGGTTGGATCGGGACCCCGGGTGCACCAAACCCGTACTTACCATAGTAGGCCCCTGGGGGATCGAGCCTGGTTGCCTGTAAAAGGACCTGTCATGCAGGAGAAGTTGGGTAGGCTGCAGCTGTCGTTCAAGAGGAGTGTTACTAGGAAGCAGATTCTGGCAAGTCACTAGCAACTGGCGTGCGGTAAAGAGTGAGATAGTATGTTTCTCCGAGTGTAAATAAGAGGATGCCAAGTGCCTCATGTGTTAGACCTGTAGTGAAAGTGGAATGGAAGACGAGGAAATGTTTGGCGAGGAATTGTGAGAACACATCATGGCGGACCATCAGGAGTCATGCGATGGGAAGACGCTCGTGATTGTAGGTAGCAAGCCTTCTTACCACAGGCAGCTGGCAAGCTCATTTCCGTGCACAGAGTGTTGAAACATTTATCAACAAAATAAAACGCAAGTATATAAAACAAATTTATGTTTGTGTTTGTAAATGTCGATGTAGCAGCAGTCATGAAGCATTTATATATGTTGCAGAGATCGTGAGGGCGAACCGATACCTTCATCAGGGCTGGATGCTGACAGACAAGATGTGGATGAAGTAGATGAGGACGCTTCTAAGCGATAGTTGATTGTCAAGGATATTCCCAGAAGCCTGCTAAAGCACAGAAGCGAGTATACACTTTGCTTTTTATTGGTAGTTATAAAAAACATGACACTCGTTTTTAATGCAGGAGGTGGATGCGTGCAGTAGGATGATTATTAATATATATTCCGTTTGCGTGTTGCAGATACATGCGTGTGCGAGTCTTCGTGAATGCTGATATACACATGTAAGTAGTGTGTATGCTCCCTTCTAAGATTATTTATTCTTTCCTTTGAGGTCAGGAATGATAGAGAAGAAAGCAGAGAGGAACAAAAAGAAGCCATCACAGAACCACTTTCAGCAAAAGATACAGCCCATTGATGAGTTTATGCTTAAGGCTGCACGAATTTGACCAGCACAATCTGAGCATTGGACATCATCTTGGACTTCCTTCTCTATTCATACGTGCAACGAACGATCCGTCCTATGTATATATAACAAAGCCACACTGGGCATTTATTAAAGAAAATATTGCAGTGTTTGAAACATACACTAGAGAAAATAAATTTCAGCGTGTCGAATATTGTGAGCATGTGGTATATGCACACAATGCTATTATATTCATGAATGAGATCAAATTTGTTAATATATATTTAAACGATTATGATATTGCGTTGAGTGACTGTGAAATAACTGAGCTAAAAAGACTCAAATCATATATTAAAATACATTTAACATGCTTGAATGATGTACATGTATCAAGGTCATCGTATTATGAAGGAAGCAGGAATGGGACAAAGAAAAGTATGAAAATTTATACTGCAATGTATTAACTAGTTAAAGCATAATCAAGTTTTATTTAGTTCATGTTAATACATCTAAATTGTTTTGAATAACATTACTTCTGAGCGATATGTGAAAGAGATTTATATGTAAAAACCTTGTCATGTAGAGTAAAACAAAACAGAGATATCTGGACTGGAATATTATCACATATTTGAATTTTCAATCTAATATTGACGGCTCCAGTGACAGTCTCTTCTGGCTGATGGGAACAATCGATGACAAGCAGTGGTGCACACTGAAGAAAATTCTTCTCTTCAAGAAGGGATAGTTATCCTTCCCACAATATGAGTTCTGGAATCACAAATAATTCTGCACAGAGATGCAAAATTTGAATTTCCAAACTCTAAATTCATGTTATGAAAGGGATAACACTCGCTGTTGAGGTAAAGTTTTAGATTAGTAATGCTGCAATCATCAAATATTGAAGTCTTTCGTGACATCATTTAATCTTGCAGTCTGGGCGCCAACTATTACAAAACGTGGGTTTTCGAGTTTGGGGGTTGTTACAACATTCTAAGTGAATGATTTTGTCTGAGAAACTGCAGGTTGGGTATGAAGAACCATGGTTCGAAATGCAACATGTAGAGGTCTATCAGCCTTGAAAATTTTTAGACTATCTTTTAGAGACGATAAGACAAATTAGAGGCATCATATATTGTATTGCTGTCAATTTTAAAATTGACGACTCTATTCCCTCGCGGTGAAAACAATTCTTTGAATCCTTTGATCGAATGAGAACCAACTCTACTTTGCTATTTAGAATGAGTTCCTTGTGATCATCTGCAAAACCTAGAAGCATCGAAAGAGGAATTATGGCACTGAATGCCCCATTTGCACCATTTAAAAAATCCACATTCTCTTGAGGATATGTCCATTATGCATTGTACAAGCGAAGCGATTCCATTTGATTGAGGGTTCCAAAGTTGCGCATCGTTGTTGAGATTCCCAGAGTTCTAGTTCTGTCAATAGTGCACCCTTTTAGATCCAAACGAATCTCATCAAACATGAATGCAATTGTATTATTGGGTGTAAAATTAACTTCTGCTATGTAGAGTGTACAAATCATCAGCTTGACATGGAATTCTAAACTCGTAGTTTGCGTCCAGCACTTGTATTGTAGTGTAGAAAGGCATGCTCTTCCTCTTTGGGCCGTGCCGTGGCCAAGCGTTTAGACTACTCGCCTCTCACCTTACTCACCTTGGTTTGATTCAAGGCGACCGCGGATTGTCTCCGGATTCTCCGGTTTCCACCGCCATTGCATTTCACCGGTGCTCCATCGTCATTCCATGTGTCATCTGTGCCATCGACTGCTCTGCCAGAAGTACTAAAGGCGGGCGTTAAACACTATAAAAAAAACTCCTCTTAAGCAGGCCTGACATTGAAGAAGGGTACTTCAGTCACGTTTAAGATAATCATTATAGCTTTATATGTCCTAATCTCTCGAGGAACCTTCGATTAACTGATGTTAACGCAACGAAGGTCGGCGAACGAGTATGCGGCCATCTAGAGAGAGATGATCTATTATAGTATCCACGGTGCGACCTAAAATTTATTCCCATTGGACGAATGAGAAGTCGAATAGTTATAACCTCGTTTTTGAAGTCTATGAGATTGCCGTTCTGATCAACTACCCGAAGTAAGATTTGATCAATCAATTCTGTAGCTCTGACAGGTAAATATATGGGATTCGGTAGCTCTTGCAACATGTAATGTCCTGGTGGTACACATGGAAAAGACCCGTAAAACGAATGTCCACTTTTGCCATCTGTGAAAGACCCGTTGCAATACTGCACTTGATTCGAATGATACCCACCATAAATATTTCACAAGAGCAATATATGCATTCAATTCACCCTTGAGAATTGTATCTGCAGCAAATCCTAAAAGTGAGCCAATAGATATCTCTTTTGCAACAACGATAATATAAGGACATTTAATCTTAGCCTTCATTATACCTTTATTTCGACTTAAATTATTTGACCTCTTCAATCTCGCAAGTTACATGAGGTGTCTCTATTACTCTCAAGACATTATTGGAAATATAGTGAAATAGATTTGTGCTTGCATCAACGTTTGGAATAGAGTAGAATGTTTCAAGATTTAATAGGACAATCTCATATTGTACTGCAGGATCCAGGCGTAGAGGAGGAATTAGGAATGACGAAATGATTGAATTAGATCCGCTCACAGAAATTGTATAGCTCATTTTGAATTTGTTTAACTCAGCAACAAAATGTTTTATAATAGAAATTATATACAAAGATTACCACAATATTTCACTATTAAAATTCTGATACCTTGGCCCATTGTATAGGATTCTAACACCACCGAGGTACGTTTCAATCTCTGGAGGAGGTTTCAGATCTCCAAAACTATCGAAATAAAATGTATATATCGCCCTCATTCTGGATGGCAATGCGTGCATTCCTACTCTGAAGTATCAAGGTTCACTACCATCCTCTCTTTCCTTAGTGGTTTTGATGGTAGCTTGTCGACCATGTATACACACCTAAAGTGAGGGATTTTTAAAAGTTTAGCATAACTTTCAATATCAAGGTTGCTTAGGGCTTTCTGTGGTATAAGTACAGTCCGTTTCCCGAGTTTTTTTTTCACCTTTACCTGCAGCTCAAAAGTTAGCAATTTTATTTGAAGCGGCCAGCATTGGACCCAACCCAGCTCGAACACTACTCCTCCTCTTCTTCTTCTTCTTCTTCTTCTTCTTCCCAATACTTTGCCTTTAGCCTCCATCTCCCTGTTATGTCGGGTCATTTCAGCAAGGTGTCAGGTGCCTTCTTATTCATGCCTGTGGCTATCTGGGCAGCTCCTTCAGCAGCAGCCTGGAGGCAAAGCGCTTCATCCTCTTGTTTTTCCTGCTCCTACAGCAATTTTCCCCTTCATGGTGGTGGTTACAAATCTCGCAGCAAGTCGCTCTTTCCAATCGGCGTCACCTTCTTTACAAGAACTCTGTCAGCTGTATTCCTTAAAGCAACGTCCTTAATGACGTGTTTACAAGCTTGGCCAAGAGAATTTATTCCAGAATCTCCCATCTGCAGACTTTTCCATAGCTTTGTGCAAGGCCTGCAGTTTCTGTAGCCAGGCAATAAAGTTCAAAGGGAAGCAAATCAAATATCGAATTAAGTATACCTTCCAGGACTTCCGTCCTCTCCCACATTTCATTGTACAATAGATCTCATAGACTGATACACGGCATTTTTATACATTTAGTTGTAACGATGTGTAACCTAATCAGGTGCATGTAACCTAATCAGGTATTAGAGTTTGAAAGTGATGTGAGAAACCAGCGACATGGCTATCTCTTTCCTAGCAATGTGAGAGCCCTGATCTTATGTAGCTCAAATGCAGAAAAAACAAATATATTACTGAATCTGCTACTTCAGGAGAATGCACTTAGGTATGAAAATCTATATATTTATTCAAAGTCTCTTCATCAATCTAAATATCAAGATGTATTCAAATTTCTTCAATATATCCCCGATAGATGAGTGTTTATATTTGAAAAACGAGTATACACATATATATATGTATATATATATATATATATGTGTGTGTGTGTGTGTGTGTGTGTGTGTGTCGACACAGACAGGAGTTCCAATGGGTTTAAAGATTTTTATAGTAATGCATGGGAAAGTGCTGCAGGAAAACCGTTTGTTATTATAATTCCCGAATGGCCATTTAACAAATGATTCTATAGAAAGGGATCCAGTACATATATCAAGGTGAATAAGTGACGTTGTCAACCAGTTGAGGTTAATCATCAGCGTCGATAGGTTCGGAGCGCCGCGGTTGCGATCCTCCAGCAAAACTCTTAATCGTTATATATAAAGAAAAGGATGGTAAGGGAAAATGCCTATTCAGTAACGAGATGTGCAATGCTTATGATCCTGAAGCAGGGAATGATGCGGCCACTAAAAGCTAATTGATAAAATTAAGGCAATCAGCGAGAAACACTCGCAAGCATTTTCTCGTCAACAACTGGCGAAGTTGAGTTTAGCTTAGAAGGAACATTAAGTCGTGACTTGATAATCTGAAAGCCAAATAAACTCTGGACAGAGACGATGATGATGATGATAATGATGATGATGATGATTGGTGTTTAAGAGCGCTCAGCTGCTAAGATCATTAGCGCCCTCAGAGAATGAAAAACCATGCTAAAACCAGAAATAAAAAAACACCACGACAATAAAACTGACAAATCCATGGGCCACAATCATAGAGAAATAAAACTTCAATAAAATCAAGGGAAGAATAAAATAGTCCAAGTGACAGATAAAACCCCGGGAAAAATAAACATTAAAAACGGAAACCTGAGTTTACGCTTTAAAAAAATCAATGGAGGGAAACGTTAAGGATAAAACAATAACCTTAGCTGCAGGTGACAAAATTTAAAAGTACAATTAAAAGTAAAACCTGAATTTATCGCTCCATTGTCAGAGGTTAAAAAAATAAAAGCCATTACAACTAGATTCATAAAGCAAATGTCACTTGGGATAAAAGTCTAAAAAACTTCTCCACCGCTCCGGGATCATCGGCCAGAACCCCCGAAAGCCTGGCCGGCAGTTGTGAGTGGCTCGTAGCGGTGCTAGACGAGCACATTCTACCAAGGCATGTCTGGCAGTAAAAAGTTGCCACGGAGCGGGCAGATAGATGGAGGTTCCCCCTTATAAAGATGGCTACGACTAAATATACAGTGGCCAATGCGTAATCTGGCTAATATAACTTGCTCACGTCGGGATAGACGTGTGGAAGTCACCCAGTGCACAGGGAGCTCCTTCACCTCTCTGAGTTTGTTACCGCGAAGAGCGGACCACTCTCCATGCCAGCACGATATTACCGCTCTTTGTACAAGTCTAAAATCTTCAGCGGAGACTAAGTTAGTGGTAACACTGGGCGCAGATGATGCCTTCTTTGCCACCAAATCCGCCAGTTCATTCCCCGGTACGCCAACGTGTCCAGGAACCCAGGCACTCTCCACATTTTGCACGCTTCATACTAGAGGATGGTAAACGTACAGCTCACGAAGGCTCTGAAATGCACTAAGGCAGTCACAATAAGGCAATCACCCAAGTTTAGATGGCGAATATGTGAAACGGCACGGTAAATAGCATACAGCTCTGCAGAATAAATTGATGTGCTACTCGGCAAACCGATAATAAATGGTTCGGTTCCAGTGTCAAGGGCACATCCAACTCCATCGGCGCACTTACTGCCATCAGTATATATATATATATATATATATATATATATATATATATATATATATATATATGCACTGTATTTTGATAAAAATACCAAAAAACAAGAAGAGATACTACGCTAAGGCGTAGAAGATTTCGACATCCCAAGATCTACGTGGGATGAAGCACGTAACCAAGACGGGTGAACCCTCTCCCCCTTTGGAAACATGTCAGGCATTTCAAAACCGTGCGTTCGAAGCAGCTCCCGGAAGCGAAATCCTGCAGGCGTTGGACTACGTAAAAGGATTCTATAACGGTTGTCCAATCCACAATCAAAAAAGGGAACAAACGATGGATGCGTAGGTATGCGCCTAAGGTTACAACCATAGTTAGATAAAAAGAACTTCCCGCCGACATCGGCAGATTCGGCGTACAGGCTCACAACTGGGCTAGTTGGAAATGCTCCAACAGCCTCCCGGATGCCCTGATTGTGGGCAGTGTCTAACTTCCTCAGCACAGATGGGCATATTGAAGAATAAACAATACATCCATAGTCTAACTTTGATCGGATCAGTGCACGATAAAGACGAAGCAGTACTGTCCGATCTGCTCCCCAAGAATTGCCACTTAGTATCCGTAAAAAATTCAGCGAACGGTCACACCGCCTTTTAAGCTGTGCTATATGAGGTGAACAGCATAGTTTTCGATCGAATATCAACCCCAGGAATCTCACCTCATCGGCGAAGGGAGGTATATCTGGCCCGAGATGAAGGGAAGGTGACATTCAGCACCTTCGGCGCCAGATATTGACGCAGACTGTCTTCACAGGTGAGAAACGAAAGCCGTTCTTCGAGCTCCAAACACCGCTGGAGACGGCGTTCCAAAAACGGCGTAAGCTGAGAAGTGCAGAAAATAGCAACGTCGTCGACGAATAAACAAGAAGAGACACCTGGGGGAACACAGAGCGAGATTGAATTCATCGCTATAGCAAACAGTGTCACGCTGAGTACCCAGCCCTACGACATTCCGTTCTCTTGAATAAAATAGAAAAAAACCGAGCCAACCCTTACTCAGAAAACGCGGTCCCGCATAAATTCTCGAATGAACAACGGTAGGCGTCTACGTACATTCCAGCTGTTGAGGAAGCGCAAAATCCCTGCCCGCCAACACGTATCATACGCCTCTTAAGGTAAAAAAACTCTTGGGCTGTTCATCAGAAATCCGCACATGATCTGGGTTGACAGCGAGACAAGGTGTTCAGTTGCTGAACGACGTCGTCGAAAACCACAGTGAGTGTTAGTCAGAATATTGTGGGATTCTAGCCACCACACCAACCGTCCATTGATCATGCGTTCCATCACCTTGCATACGCAACTGGTGAGGGAAATAGAACGGTAGCTGGAAAGAAGATGGCGGTTCTATCAATGTTTAGGAATTGGTATGATGGTGGCCTGCCGCCACTTGTCCGGAAAAGTGCCGTCAACCAGACACGATTATAATCCTCGAGTTTGAAAGCCTTACCATCAGGAGAGAGAAGCTGCAGCATTTGGACGTGAATACTATCTGGCCCTGGTGCAGAGTGTCGCGAAGATGAAAGTGCATTATCTAGCTCCGCCATGGTGAAAAGGTAATTATAATCTTCAAGGTTTCCAGAACGAAATGAGAATCTTGAGATTCCACCTGAACCTTAACTGTAAGAAAGTCAGTAGGATAAAAGTCTGACCTAGACACCTGAGCGAATGCACTGCCTGAAGTGTTCGCCACGTCAAATGTATTAACAACAGCCCCGTCAGGCGTTTTGAGACCGGCGATGAGCATATGGGTCGATTTTCCAGCCGCACGTCTTAACTTATCCCTTACGACACAAAAAGGTGTATGTCGATTAAGAGCCTACGAATTTATTCCACGAAATCTTTTTGCTATCCTTAATAACCAGTCTAGATGTGCATGCATCTTTTTAAAGTGAATCAGGATATCCAGTGGAGGGTTCCGCTGGAAAACCCGTAGAGCACGCCTGCGAGCTCGAATAGCATTCCGGCAGTCCTCGGTCCACCAACGTACCGGAAATAGACGGGCGTGACCAGCCGAACGCAGAATGGATTGTTCAGCAACGGAAAGCATGTTACCTGTAAGATGTTCAACTAAACAGTTCACAAAGTCGCGCTCGTCGTAGTTAAACTCGGCCAAGAGGGAATACAGTGCCCAGTTGGCTTGATCTAAGCGCCAGCTAGGTAAACCGGTGGAACAAACAGGATGCGTCAAGAGACTAAATAGACATGAGAAGTGGTCATTAGAATGCAAATCAAAGAGGTTATTCCAACTTAAGGAATCTGCTGTCCGAGGTGAGCCTCAAAGTGGGTGATGGGCATTCACATCGCCTACCAACAGAAATGGAGGAGGCAACTGCACAACTGGGTCTTCTAAGTCCGTATGCGAGAGGTCAGCGGATGGAGGCAAACAGATACTACAAACGGTGAAAATGGCGGAGGCCAGCTTAATCCTGACCGCGACGAGCTGTATAACAGATTGTAAGGGTACCCATTCGGCGAATATATCATCTCGGATAAGCATCATAGACACCATGTGCCGGGACACCCACCTCCGGTGGTACATCACAGCGTACGGAAGAGTACTGCCTGACGGTAACGGTGTCCTGGGGACGTAGATTTGTCTCTTGTAAGCATACGACCAGAGCCTGATGCTGGCGCAAGAACAATTCAAGCTCTGGTCGATGTGATCTAACTCCGCGTATGTTCCACTGTAGGATAGCCATTGTTTTTGGAATGAGATAAGTTCTAAATTGAAAGACGTTTCTGCATATTAGGCGGTGCTGGTCGGTGTAACTTATTCTTTTTGGGTGTCGGACTAACACTTTGTTCAGCAGCACGATCCTGTCGCTTACGCACTTTGCGTTGCGCACTGACGACAGAATCCTCCTGCTCCATCTCCTTTACAGGGGTGACCCCTTTCAATAGAAAATTTCGGTTCGAGAACTTCGAACCAATTAGAGGTACTAATCGGTAAAGATGGTAGTCGCTGATCGCTACTTCACCCTAAAGATTCCGCAGAAAGAGGATCTCCGTGGAGAGTGGCGTGACCTCTGCTTTCCCTTAGATGGTTTGGGAGCGGTCTGGACCCTATCTTTCAAAAAATCTTGCCTGATATAGCAGGTCTTGAATTGTTTTGCAGGTGCAGAATACGTCACAAGTTTACCGGTCTTATTTCCCGAGGTCGAAGGTTTAGGCGATAAGGGTGCTGAACGGCTCTGATGGCTGGCAGCTGTTGATGCCGACTTTGAAGATGACGTAGGCTTGGGCACTGTTCTGGCTACAAGGACCTTCTCTGCAATAGTTGTCCCGTTTATATCACTAGTTTGCGTTGCGATTTCCCGACACGGCACTGCTTTAGCTACAACAGAGCTAAAAGTACCAGACTTCGGGAATCGCAAGAGTTTCTGGGCTTCCAAGAAGAACACCTCTTTTACCCGGATCTCCTAGATCGCCTTCCCCTCTGTAAAACGGGGACATTCGCGGGAACTGGATTAATGCTCGCAGTCGCAACTCACGCACGATGGACGTTTACTACATATATCATCGTGGGATAGGTCACCACAGTTCACACAGGTGGATTCACCGTTCCAAAAATCACGCGTGTGGCCAAAACGTTGACAACCTCGATAGCTTCGTACCCTGCCCTTATCTTTTGTGAGAGATCTACCCGATCAAAAGTAGGGAACAGATTAAGAGTAGACATAAATTCCCCATTAACTTTGCGCTGAACCCGATACACTGATGTTACGCCTTGATCCGTCATAGACTCTTGAATCTCCTCAATACTTAAAACGTCAAGTGTGCGGGCGGTGATCACACCGCGTGAGGAGTTTAGCGTTTTGTGTACTTTGACCTTCACTGGGAAGCTGGTTAACATTTTGGCCTTGATTATTTGGGCAGCCTGGGAGACGGAGAATGCCTCAACCAGCAGCGTGCCGTTACGGGCTTTAATGCAAGACTTATCAGGGTCACCTCTGGCATCAAGACTCTTTTGAATGCCAAAAGGGCTGACCTAGAAATCTTTCTCCCTTCCTCTGTTATAGTAACAATCAAGTAGCAAGGACCTCAGGACTCGACTACTTCTTTTCCTTAATTAACATAAGTAGAGGTATTGGTTTTTGGTGCCATAAAGACATATAAATTCATCCCCCAGTGCTCCTCACCCACCACGGAGCCCAACATAGGGGTCACCTGGCTAGGGTGACATGGCTACACGGGGGATATAGCGGGCGCTCCGTCCCACTCACGGTAGACTGAGGGAGTCAACGGTGGCTCGGGACCCCAGGTGCGCCTAACCCGTACCTACCGAAGTAGGCCCCTGGGGGTCTGGACAGAGATCATGGTAATAACATTGTGATTGGAAAACGTCGTTTAAAAGTATTATTAGATCTAATTCATGATCATGATGTGGTAAATAGAAAGTTTATGACCGATTTCGTCAATTCTAGGACTCATTCCTTAGACGATGATGGTAGCGTGAGATATCAACAAAGAAGGCTTACAGAGATCGCTGATTATGTTGAAACCGATGCTCTAAATATAAAATACATTTCAAAATACTGACAAATGCATTTAACGAAACGCGCCAAGATATAAATATATTTGCATATACAGTATCCTCATTATCAAATGATTTTGTTAACGAAACGCGCCAAGATATAAATAAATTTGCATATACAGTTTCCTCATTATCAAACGATTTTGATGCCAAAGAAAACACTAAGAATCAAAGCATCGAGAACAAAATGCTAAATTTATAGGCAAATACAGTTGGTGATCTCACAAATTCAATGAAACAACTAAAGGTATCCATCCACTCTTGAATCTATGCACAATATTAAGAGAGAGCCATTTAACTTAATAACAAAGCTGAATTCCCACAGTGAAAAGCCAAAAAGCTTGGATGATAACGGACATAGACTCATGGAGTCTCAAAATGTTTACAGCACACAACTCTCAAGACTAGAGGAGTCAACTTGTAAGTTGAAAAAGGAAATAGGGAAAGTCTCAGGAATGTTGAATATAAATAATGAGCAGCTTATATAGGTACAGGATAATGGCGATACATTGATGTTTTCCAATAAAAACAAAGTCGTATCGATAGCTTGCATCAGTGACGGTAGGGAATGAATGCTGATTTAACCATTTTCTCTATAGGTATTAAAAATCAAATGACATATGAAAACAGATGTGAATAGTTCAAAATTGTCAGCGGTTCACACGGCAAAGGCCTAGGATACTTTCAGAACTCTGGTTGCATGGATCAGTGGGAGTTACCATTTAATTCAGGTTCGGCCTAGTGGTAAAAGTACATTCATCCTATCATCAGGACGTACATTCTACACGGTACACTGTTAGAGTGCAGGATAAAAACTGGCGCAAGAGCGGCTTTTCTATGGGTTCTCCGGTTTCCCCCGCCATCTCATTCCACTGGTGCTCCATGATTCCATGTATCACCAGTGTCATCGCCTGCGGTGCCACGAGTAGTAAAAGCGGGCGTTAAACACTATAAAAACGATATTGACATCTAGTCTCCTGAATCCTGAAAATACTCGTAGAATTCCTCAAGAGATAAGAAGTGTCAACATATCAAACAACGATGTTACGGTTGAGACCTATGCAGTTGCATTTAAGAAAGGAGGTTTCCTTACCATCGCCCCTGCTGCATTTAAAGGAGCAGCAGACAGTCAGATCTTATGTATAGAACTTTTGGGTGCAATTAAATTGCTCACTCAACCAGCCCTATAAATTGACTGAAACTATGCCATTTGCACCCAGTTCAAGATGAAAAGTGAAAGCATAAGGATAAGAGAAACGATCGCTTGGCATACCAAGGCCATCAAGGGAAAATTGTGTTCTCTAAAACGCGCCAAGTTTGAGACTCGGCGTGTAATGTCTAAAGTTCTCCAACCTGTAACCGAGCCTCTCAATGACATACTGAAATTTAATAATAAATAATACACCCATAGAGAGAGTAAGGACTCGTCTGCTCTGTCTACTTATCTGAATCAAATTCGCCCAAAAGATATCTGGTGGATGATATATATGGGGTGCGCTTTAAGGCACTCCCGAAGGGTTAAAAATCTTGAAATGCGTGTTTATTTTGTTTTAACGTAATCTATGGTATTTCAACTTTAAAATGATACATCATTTATGTGGCTTACTCAATTTTAAACATATTTAACACAGATTTAAAATGTATCTAAGTGAGCGTGGTGCTTCTTAATGAAAACTCTCAAACCATGGGACTTATTGTGATAAACAATCAAATTTTGCGCTACTGAGGGATGCCTAATGTTCAGAACGGACATCTTAGCCTTGGCCAGCTTATTGGGCTCATTAGTTCAGTGACTTCACCAAGATAGCAGAGAGTTATTTATTGTCTTTCAGTGTAAGATTGTTTATTACATATGCTTTTTGCGATTAAACTATTAGTGAACTTTTATCTTGCGTTTACATTATGTAAGTGAAATTTAGAGTTGAATGGGTTGAAGAATAAATTTGAAAGTGTTTAAGAAAAGGAAGAATGTTGGTAAGTCTAAAGTAGCGGCCTCAACAAATAATGTAAGTCCTAACCTCAAATCTACATCAACTCAGTTAGGCCCAATTCCAGCTAACTTAAGTAGCTCTGCTAAGAAACTTAAAAGACAATGAAGAGCAATAAATGTACTAAAAAGAGTAAATGAGAGTGGTATGAATAAAATAATTGACATGAAAATTTTATCCCAGGTATTTTTAAATAATGTGTAAAAGTTGTAGGTAAAGGGGTTTGGAAGTTTCACAAAGGACCATCATGGAATTGCAGCACCATTTTTATTGAAGTGTGTATCATGATCATATGAAATATAATATAGTAGTTCAAAGACCATAAAGAGGTATTCGATTTTGTGGGAGCAGCCTGTAATTCAAAATTTAGAAAAATTCATCCAGAATATTGATGTCTTCAAAGACTATTCCCAGAATATGGGCATTGGCTGTAATAAAATAAAAGCAATGTCCAATTTGGACACAGAAAGGATTAGGGACTCTAATAAAGCATTTAGAGCAGTGGAACAGAGAGGATGACAGCACAGAAAAGGATGCAAGAGGAAACTGGAGGATGAAATGAAGGACGACCCAGCATATGGTTCAGGAATGCACTGAAAACTATAGTGGCTTTTTCTGTGAGTTGCAATGTTTTAATATATAATGTAACTGTTCCCAACTTCCGGAAGAGATATTGCTTTGAAACTTTAAGGACGTGCTTATTGCAATATTATGCTTATTTTAAAACAGCAGTTTTAAGAATCATTAACTATTTCCTTGATTGCATAAAAATGTGTTCAAAATGTAATAAAAATACATATTAATAAAGAATTATGTTTAAATAGCAAAATAAAATATCCCGGAAACCCTATTTTAAAGTGTAGCCAAAAGCATAATCTTGCTGCTGAAAAAAATTCAGCAATATATTCTTAATAGATAAAGATAAAAGCCTTAATTGAATATGACTAATTTAACACTGCAAGGATAGGACCCTCCGGAGTACCTTAAAGATGGTAGTTATATGCTAGGGAATAAAGCAATCCAATTTAAGGATAAGCGAATTCTAGTAGGAGACGAAACATATGAAGCTACTCCCTGTGTTTAAGAATTGATTTTCAAAAAGCTGCCTCAAATGTCATCACACAGAGAGGATGACTTGGTTACTTGTACTGGCATTATGAGAAAAACTCTTCTTCATAGAAGCGGACTCAGAGTTCAAGGAAAATTGAAATCAAATAGAGGGTACAGTCACGATCAGAAGAATCAAGTGGCGCTGATACCAATGTTTAGATGCGCCACATGCTTACCGCAGAGATGCCTAAGGGCGCCTTACGAACCAGCAGCGACATGCTCCGGTAGCTCACAACCAGCAGAAACCAAATATTATAAATCTGATGACAGATGGTCCAAATCATATGAGGAAAACTCTTTTCCCAATTAAAGCAGGGCTGTCAACATGTCCACGCTAGATCCTGAAGATTTCTTCTCGGTTAAAGGTGTTAGGGTAACGCAATGCATACTCTCGTACCGGTTTATCAACTCTACCGCTTTCAACGGTGCTGTAATGGGTTAAGGGTATAAAACAAAACTCGTGCTGAAATTGAAAAAACGGAAGAGAAAATACAGATTTTCATATTTCATTAACAATAATCATATTCTCTCCCAAATTTGCATTGTTATGGCCAACCGCGTGAATATGGCACCTTGTGTGCGAGTGTAAGAGTCTGGACTGCGATAGATATGGAACCTTGCCCTTTCATATTTATCTTTTGATTTCATACCAAATTACTTTAAAAATTCATCCTACCCATCTGGCTACGCTACTGTAATTTTATGATGCCAGAAATTCTTCAAGTTATTTCACTGCCAGAGATGGGATGGAAAACAAAACTACTGGGCAAAAATTCCGCATCGGAATTAACAATGCAACTAATTGAATTTCATTTTATTCCATTCAGAAATTGCATTTGTTTAACATGTGCTGGATATATTAAGTATAATCTGGAACCAGCACTGAATTTTGGTTAGTTACATTTAAAATGTTTCTAACATACACGGTGCTAAAACCAGCACTAAAGTTTGATTAGGTATACATATTTCTAATAGACATACATCGGCGCTTGATATCCATGTTCTGTTAGGAGCGCTCGAAGGTCGTTCTCGCATAGAGGGTATGAGAATAACATTTGTCATACTATGCTACCATGCTCCTTTGCTGTTCAGAGGTAATGGCGGCCAAACGCCCAACTCACAGAGCCCACCTCAGCAATCATTGTAAACTAATGGGCAAATATTATAAATGCGATTTGAATGCATCTGTAGAAATTCACCTGGTATTGCGTTTCGGTTAAGTAGTGTAGGGGAAGTAAGGTTGCCTCCAGTGTTGAACACTTTACTTACAAACGTGACCTTAATTAGCAAGGATACATAATTTGATTAGGATATCTGAAGTAGTTGAAACGCGACAATAGTAAACAACAAGAGAGTCAGAGAGTGGGTCGAATCTCTTTATATACTTTTTTTTCTTTTTAATTGAACTGCGTTATTTATGTAACTTATGTTAACTGTAACATTTTACAGTTTAATGGAGCCTCTTTCTGATAAGATAAAAGAACTTTATAGTAGCTTATTACAAAGCTTTTTTCTTCGCATACCGTTGTAATATTGCCCTCTTGTTACATACAAACACTTCAATACCGTTGAAATTTTACAACTGAATGTTTTATAAAACATTAACTGCAAATAAAACGGCAAAATACGACTACCTCAACCGTCAATCATTCCTCCCAAAATTAATAATATTTTCCAGCAATATCCACATTCAATAGCATCTGTATAAGTCTCGAATTTTAGTATCATGTTAAAGAAATACTTCCGTTATGCATTGTTAATGTTTACATTAACTCATAGTGGATCTAAGGAAACACTTTATCCTCATTATAGAAAGTCTCCTCCCACAAGAAGGAAATTAAAATGTTTTAGGCACAAGACACGAAAATAATTATTTTAGAAATTTTGAGTGAGCTCAGCATGAATACATTCCTTATATAGTTTACTATGGAGTTATGCAACACAAATACAATACTATGTGAGAATAGGAGTCATGACATAGAAAAGAAATGAATAACGTAAAAGACGACATTAGTGGTTAAAAAGCATTTCTAAAAGTACCGGATTCCAGCGAATAGAGCCTTTAACGTGATTCTCCATTCCCGATAATAATAATAATAATAATAATAATAATAATAATCTCGAAGTATTAAATAGATTGTCTATCATTTCAAGTTTATAACGTCAATGGTGCCTGTGCACCACCATGTATTGAGTATTAAATCCTCCGTCAAGTATGTATGAACGTGACAATATTTTCGAATGCCTATTAACGGAATATTTAATAACTATTATATCGTTTTGATTGGTTCATCAATTTGTTTGTCACTAATAAACGGAACTAAAAAAACGTATACCTCAGACTGAAAACTGCGATACTCATATTGCTATAGGGAATAAACCTATAAAATTATTATACAAAATAATAGAAAATATGGAAATAAAAATAAGTGGATCCTTTATTATTTTTTTCAATTTAACGTTTAAATTCTTCGTGGAGTTCATTAATAATTAAATTAAATTTCTTCCCCTAAATAAACCCAAAGAAGTATCTAGAAACAAGCAAAATATCTACACCATTTCTCAGGATGCTACGAAATTTCCGCCTTGCAAAGAAATTTGTTGCCCAGTTAGGGACAGATTGGTTCATACTATCACACGAATAGATTGCACCGTTCCCAAGTGAAGAATAGGCGAGGAGGTTGCGTAGCAATACGTTGAATTTAAAAGCACCGACTGTCGCGGGTTCGAATCTTGTATCCCGCATGCTTATTTTCTGACATTGAACAGTAACAATCTATTTAATACTTCGAGATTGTTATTATCAGGTATGGAGAATCACGTTAAAGGCGCTATTCTAGACATTCAGCTAAATTAAATCTTTGTTGTGCTCTTGTTTAATATACTATTTAATACTTTATTCGCTGGAGCACGGTACTTTTAGGTATGCTTTTTTAACCATTAATGTCGTCTTTTATGTTCTTAATTTCTTGTCTATGTTATGTGCTTTGAATACTATGAGCCCTATCCTCACACAGTGTTGTATTTGTATTGCATAACTTTAACTATATAAGTAATGTATTCATGCTGAGCTCACTCAAAATTTCTAAAATAATTATTTTCGTGTCCTGTGCCTGAAACGTTTTAATTTCCTTCTTGTCGAAGGAGACTTTCTATAATGAAGATATAATGTTTCCTTAGATCCACTGTGGGTTAATGTAAACATTAACAATGCATGACGGAAGTATTTCTTTAACATGGTAATAATATTCGAGATTTATACAGATGCCGTTGAATATGGACATTGATAGAAAATACTATTAATTTTGGGAGGAATTATTGACAGTTGAGGTAGGCGTATTTTGCCGTTTTATTTGCAGCATTTGCAATTAATATTTTATAAAACATTCAGTTGTAAAATTTCAACGGTATTGAAGTGTTTGTATGTAACAGGACGGCAATATTACAACGCTATGCGAAGGAAAAAGCCTTGTAATTTGCTACTATAAAGTTTTTTCTCTTATCAGAAAGAGGCTTTATTAAACTGTAAAATGTCATATTTTACATAAGTTACATAAATCACGCAGTTCCATTAAAAACAAAAAAAAGTACTTAAAGGAATTCGACCCACTCTCTGACTCCTTTGTTGTATACTAGTGTCGCGTTTCAAGGACTTCAGCTAACCTAATCAGATATATGTATCCTTGCTAATTAAGGTTACGTTTGTAAGTAGAGTGTTCAGCACTGGAGGCATTCTTACTTCTGCTACACTGCTTAACCGAAACGCAATACCAGGTGAATTTCTACAGATGCATTGAAATCGCATTTATAATATTTGCGCATTAGTTTACGATTGCTGATGTGGGCTCTTGAGTTGGGCGTGTGGCCGCCATTACTTCTGATCAGCAAAGGAGGATGGTAGCAGAGTATGACAAATGTTATTCTCATACCCTCTATGCAAGAACCCCCTTAGTGCGCTCCTAACAGAACATGGGTATTTACTTTTGTGAAAAGTATTTTATCGTATGTTGCCATATGGTTTGAAGAGCCTGTCATCTGCTGGTGATTTGCAGTACTTTGTGCTGCCACCTAGCGCGAATTCTTGCCGAAAAGGAAAAACTACCTTTGGAAAGAATCGATAGAGCATGCAGTGGAACGAAAGGCGATTTAGTTCCATTACATCGCGCATCGACCTGCGATACAAATGGATTCGACTGTACAAGTATAAGAAGGTCATACATACAATCTCTGCTCCGTTCACATGTAGGCCTTGGTCTCGAATGGAAAGAACATCATCCTGAGAGCGAGACTATGTTTACTAGTCGAATCGTAATACTTCAGCAAATCGTTCAAGATTACTCATTGCATCACAAGAGGCCATTTTGCAGAAATCGATGAAATAATAACCGAGTTGAAATCTTTAAGAATTATAGAATGATTAAGCAAGCTATCGTAAAGGAATTGCATGCACCTGTTAGGAGGAACATTTTACAAGGAAAAATCGATAGTAAAGGATTGAATGATTTGAAGCAGATTCACTTGGAATAGATCCCTAACGTAAAACAAATTGTGCAATTCAGGTACATTCTTATTGCAATTTCTATTCCAAAATGGCATATACATGTTCTCTGAAAGCTAAGACAGGTGCTAATACATCGAAGACTATGTAACGTATACTGGCAGACCTGGAAACACTACCTAAAATTTTAGTCGGGAAAAAGTTTTATAATAAATTCTTTAGTAAGCTAATGCTAAAACACAACATTAACCGTTACAGCACTTTCACAACTGTCACGGTCGCTGCTGTTGAACGTCTGATAAAAACATTCAAACATTTGATGTATCGCGAAATCTTGACTCAAGGATCATACAAATGGCTGGATCTCTTAAACAGAATCACCTCAAAGTATAATAATACTTACCACTCCACCATCCAAATGCGACCTATAGATGTCAAAATAACATTCTTCTGTTGTCGGTGTACCACACAATCATCCCAGAAGTGAGAAGAGAGGGCAAGGGTATTTGACAAATGATTATGTAAGGCTTTCTAAGTATAAAGAACATTTTGACACAGAATTCACTCCCAACTGGGGTTCTGAGACTTTCCAGGTTGATCGTGTGAAAAACACCCTACCTATCGCATATATCATAAAGGACAAAGATGGGAATGAAATTAAAGGAGGTTTTTATGGACATGAATTAAAAACCACTAAATATCTAAATACATATTTAGTGGAGAAGGTGCTGAGACATCAAGGAGACAGGATTCTTGTAAATTGGTATGAATGTCTGCATTCCTAATGGATTAATTACAATGACTTGGTGTAAGCTATAACATGTTCAAATATAGAAGGCACAGTTTGAGAACAGAGACAGTTTTTATTTATATATATAATCATCTCCTCCTTCTCCTGTTGAATCATAGGAAATATAGTACAATGTTTCATTTATATTGTTTTTTTATTTTATATATAATCATATCCTCCCCTCCCTTTGCGTCAGTGAAATAAATTACAGAGATTCACTTATGTCATACATCTCATATTACATGAAGAAGTATACTGTTTTACAGACTGTATAAAGTACAAATATATATTTGTATATATATATATATATATATATATATATATATATATATATATATATATATATATATGTATATATATACACACACACACACACCGCAAATTACAACATGTGTGTTAAGGAAGGGTTAGTGATCACCACTCACATTCTCATTCTGATTCTTTTGACTGTAATGACGCCATGCAAGTGTGGAATATGATCCATCCACCAACTTTCTCTTATCTTTTCCAAACAAGGACAGCTTATTTGTTTTTATTGTAGAAATTCTGCGTTTGTGGCTTCGAAATGTGATTTGTCTTGTAGAAAAACAGGTATCCGAGTCTTTAAAACAGTTAAAGTACTTGCAACAGCTTTAAGGTTTACATCCCAGTTCTGTTGATAACCTTAGCCTTCATGGTAATTTGGCCGCATCATGGCGGAGTGGTTAGACTACTCGCCTCTCAACTAGACGGCCCAGGAACAACATGTGAGATTTGTGCTGGACAAAGGGGCGCAGGGGCGGGTTTTCTCCGGGTTCTCCGATTTCTACCGCCATTGCATTTCACCGGTGCTCCATCTTCATTCATGTATCATCCTGTGTCATCACCTGCGGTGTCACAAGTAGTTAAAGCGAGCGTTAAACACTACAAGAAAAATCCATGGTGATTTGAACATCATGCTTGTCTGAGTATAGTTTCGAACTTAAGCCTACATACTCCTATGATCCCCCCGACCCATTCGTCTCTAAATAATCCGACTACTTTGCTATTCGCCTGCTGAATCGCATACAGATTATCTATTTTTAAATTTGAAGCATAGAAAAGGTTGGGATTTGTCTAATGAATTCATAAATTTCTGTACCGGTTTCAAAAAGAAATGAATCAGTGTCGATATAGCATAGAGTTAGATCACTAACATTTGGCTTCATAACACTTTAAAGGAAATGATACATCATTAATTTTGTTATATCCAAATGGCTTGGTCATCAGTACTTCCACTCTGACCAGCTCTTTACCAACTAAATTCTCAACAATGATGATATTTCTCACAAATGTTTGTCTAGGTGCTAGTTTTCTGGCTTGATCCCATTATGTTAAAATTTTGAAATTGTACTTTCAAACATTTTCTATGAATTTTCCATAGCGTTGTTAGTTTTTTCCAACGATTTTGAGGTTTCTCTGGCTCCCCTCTCGGTGTTGAGATTAATGACACCACGCGATGAATCTGTTTTAAAACCATTCCTAATTTAATGCAAAGCTGAATGATTTTGTAGTGAATAATATATCTCTGTTTTCCACCGTTGCTAGAAGCTTCCTGTGCTCTCCTTTGGGAGGTATTGCGCTTTGTGAACAAAAAGAAAGATGGTTATGAGCATGATGAATGTGCTCAGCGTATTCAATATCGACTTCAGATACATATCCAGTCTTTGAAATATCTGACACTGACTTGAAATCTACAGCATCAATCTCTTTCCTTTCCAATCATCTGAGGTTAGCATATGCCTCTATATTTTGATACATACCATTACCATATACATTATTCTTCTCCATGAAACTCAACTAGTTGAGAGGAGCATGCTGATTAAAGTCCTTCAAATATTTGTGGTTAGTCTTCGAGTAACGCTTCACCACAGTACACAATCCACCTCTAATTTCAGTCTCGAAGAATTGAGAACCCGGAGAAAACCCGCCCCTGCGCCGCTTTGTCCACCACAAATCTCACACACGATCGCTTGGGATCAAAACCGCGCCTTCTAGGTGAGAGGCGGGTGCTATAAACACTTGGCCACGGCGCGGCCTTTAAGTAAATATCACTGTACTCTCATAGGTTACTGACATTAGAAGTTTGCGCGAGCCTAACAGCATGCCCGTAGTGATCCTCTGTGATGTCATCGACTTTGTGGAAGGAGGATGTTCCTTTTCATTCAACTTCTATGCACAGTTCAAATATGAAGATCGGAATACCTCCTTGCTTGTCATTAGGTTGAAGTGATTTGGATTGGGATACTCTTCCATGTGACCTTAAGGTCCTCGTAACCAAGGATTTTAGGAGGGTTAGATCATTTATCGTCAAGTAATCTGTATCCAGGAATCTGAAGTAAATGTTTTTATTGTTTTCTCTCTTCTGAATGTCAAATTTATTTCAGAGGAATTTGCAATGCATGATATAGGCCTACTGCCATAGTTCAAGTGTCGGATGAGAAAGTGACTATCATAGTACGACATACATTGCAGGATTATTGCCAAAAAATTGGGTAATTTCCGGTTGAGGTCTTATTCATTATGAGCAGGTTCTAAATAGCATTCTATATGATGACAGTGGTCACCTACAGGCCTGTCAGTCTCTTGAAAGCCTCTACGACAGATATGATAATGATCTGCCTTTTCAAAATAATGCTCATTCTGGGGAGCCATATGCATGTGTTAAATTTTCGAGAAGATTTCAATGACTTGATCAGCAACTCTCTTTATTTGAGTAAAAAGGCATTAACTGCGTTTGGACCCCTAAATAGCATAAATTTCGACAATGATGGATCATGATAACATACAACCTTTAAAGATATTGCAATTGCTTCATGTCGTTGAACTTCTCGTGTCCAGCTATGTGACAAGATTGGTTAATAAGATTGGACTTTGGTCAACACTGGGTCAAAGTTTGCATACAGAACAAACTGTACAGAAGCACTTTTGGAATATGCCCTGAATTCAATGACATCACTCTCCTTGAGCATTTTAAGTACCTGACGCTTTTTGAACTTCAGTTTAGGTACGCTCAAGATTTTCTCATTGCCGCACCGGTTAGTGCATGCTTCGCAAGTATAAAGCTTTTTACTATTCTTAGTAACTTGTGATCTTACAAGTCAAGGTAGTTTGGAGATGACGCAGTAGTGCAATTTTAATTATTTTCAATAAAGCTGGACTGACATGATACTCTTTTTTCTCTGATGTCTGGTACAGAGGAATGACGCATAAAATATCTTCTATTCCAAAAACAGAAATAAACGTTCCTGTGTTCTGGTTTTCAAAACAATCAATCACATTTAGAGAAGCAAGGAATTGAATATTCCTATAATTGAATGCTTTGAAAACCAAACCTTTCGAGTACGAAACTGGTCGATCACTAGAAATCTTTGCAGAAAATCTTGACGCCAAAAACACCATCAGAAACAATAATTACATCTGTTTTTTATATTTATGACAGCTGACGTATTCGCCATTATTTCAGGAAGCTCAATATATGCTGCGGCATGCAGGGTGTCATAAGGATATGCTAATCACCAAAGCATGGATTGCAAACAACGCTTTTGACGAGCCTTTACCATCGAATTGTGATGTGTTATAAAATATAATTTCAATTGCATGGAATATGGATTCAGAATTAGCCGCCTTGAGAGTAAGTATTGCCTTTGAATTAAAGAAAATTGGAATGAATTTCTTCTTTTCAGGGGTTTGGATTAAATGTTTCCAGAAAACAAACAATTTTTAACCCAGACCTATGTCTTTGTGGAGTACATCCTATTTTTTTCCCTTACAGGAACACTGCACTTCATTAAGAACTCTCGCGGTCCAAGTATCTCTAACGTTTTTTTAATTCGGGTGTTATAAATACATGGCTTTTATGGGGACTATGTAACTTCACACACTAAAGCAGCAGCATGAGGATGCGGATTCTCTGTGTCCTTTTCTTTTTTGGGCGGGGGGGGGTAATGCTTCTTCTTCTTCTTCTTCTTCTTCTTCTGCTTTGCATTGACGGCTGCTACTGCTTGGCGATGACCAGCAGGATGCTTCAGGTTCAGGTGACGTCATTCGACAGGAATGATCCTGTTCGGTCGACTGGGTGCATGCAGGTCTACATGGAGTCTGCAGATTCCTAGATAAGTCCAATGATTGATTGCTATAGAACGGAATGGCTGACCAAACAGTCAAGACTGTCAGGAATTTTTTTGACTGCAAGATGAAATGGCTTCTCCTGGTTTGCTGCAAAAAACTACAGAACGCATAAGTAACTAGTTTTGGTTTAATTTTGGTGTAGTAAACTTAATTCAGTCACATTCAATGCACGGGACAACTGTCTTCTTTTTAATTTCAATACGATAAATTTGTTGCATAAACAGCCTGTCTAATGTGGTTTCTTTACCTTTTATTATTGGAGATTACCTTTGGTTTATGTCATCCTTTCTAGTTGTCTGGAGCAGAATCAATGACCTCTCTGGATCTGCAGACGTGATGTGATCACTGATTTCCGGCGCAAGGGGAAGAAACATTTCTGTTTCTCTGCTCGATTTGCCTACACCATACATAAACAGACATGGCGTCATGATATATATGGTATATGAAAGTACTATTGTAGGCATTTTTTTCTTCAATTTATCTTACCAAATCTTTCTATTAGCAGTCGCTTTGACGAACACAGAACAACTTTCCTCCCGAATATTTGTATTCTGTAACATACATTATGTATATATATATATATATATATATATATATATATATATATATATATATTTGAAAATGCAAACTATTTTTCAAATTATGACAGAAAACAATATTTTAAAACAATGCAAGCGTATACATTTTCACGTACAAATGACAATTTACACGTCTTGAGCTTGCCAGCTGGGATCAAACGGTGATATACCAAGCGAAAATTTCCAAGCATTTCCTTCAACTGCTGGTCACTCACACTCAGGCTAACGCATCTGCCTGGCAGGAAAACTTAAACAATATTTAAATCGTTGACTATTCTTGGCCCATAAAGAGTTTGAACCTTTAGGAGCAACTTGATTTTAAACGGGTGCGCCTTCTCCAATTTCTGAAGCGGTTTTGCTGGAAGGAACGCCTTGCCGTCCTCCATATCAGCTAACTGTTGCACAAGTTCTCCTAAAAACAAGATATGGGTGTATTATAATTTCTTTGAGGTAATTTATTATGATTTAATAATTTTTAGACTTGCATTAGACTTAAATTCGCTGTACGTTATATATATTCGGCTAGATATCACGGATAAATAGAACCTAAAAGCTGCAATTACCAGAAAATGAATGTTCTAATTTTTTTATTGTATCGTATTATACTACAATTTGAAACGTCGTTATTTTTAACGGAAAGCAGCCAGAATTAGTGACAATATATATATATATATATATATATATATATATATATATATATATATATGTGTGTGTGTGTATGTGTGTGTGTTTTTTGTAAGCCATTAAACTAGAATTAGTTTATCACAGCCTGATTCAGCGTAATTAGCAGTTAACTTAATGGTGCCCAATCTTCAAGAAACTATTCTTAAAACTGTTTATAACAGTCAAAATAACACTAATAAGAACATCAGAGGTGTTAAATTGACACACTTCCTCTCTAACCCAAAGCTTCAATAAAGAATCCTTACAATTGGTTATTATATTTACATAATGCTAGCATAGAAACATTATCAGAAATAACTGATGCATATGTTCTTATAATTTCAAGGAGACTAATTTTTAAGAGTTGACAATATGTAATCCCTTTGATTTTCTATTTCTGCTTAAGAATCACAAAAACAGCCTTAATGAGAAAAAAGGGATAGCAATTTTTGATAACAGACTAGCGAGAACTGTAATGTCACTACACCCTAAGCTCAATTATGCTAGTGAAGTTCTCACTTGAAATATTTAGTACATATTGAAAGTTATGTAGGTTAAGGCAAGAGAGAGATTCTAAACTGTATGTTTATCAGAAAATGTTGTTCTGATTCTTTTATTACGCTATATTCGAATGTGAAAACAATACGCATGCGTAATTAATAACATAAATGTTTTGTGATTCATTTAATTAGAACTAGCTTTTTCACAATCTGACTATGCGTACTTAACAGTTACTTTAATATAGCAGCACGAACATGATTGTTTTCCATTTCACTGACAAATTTTTAAGAGTTTGCCACTATGTTATCATCTTGATTATCTTGTTCTGATTCATAATCTTAACAGACACCGACACAATACGAAAAAGGTGGGCTCAGTTTTTTTTAAAACAGACTAGAGAGAATTGTAATTTCGCTACACCATATGCTCAAGTATTTTAGTTGTTTTTACCCTAGAAATGTGTAGCAAATATTGTAATTTTTGCAGTTTAAGGGGAGTGAGAGAGACATACAGAGAGAGAGAGAGAGAGAGAGAGAGAGAGAGAGAGAAGGAGAGATATTCTACACTGCATCTATCAGAAAACAATGTTCTGATATTTTTATTGTGCTATATTCCAATTTAAAGCTTAAATGTTTTGTGACTCATTAAAATTTTCACAGCCTGATTAAGCACAATTAGCAGTTAGTTTAATGTTGCTGCACGACCACATCTTTTGTTGATGTTTTTTTCTTCTACATTTTTTTTAAATGAAAAGTGTGCTTAATTGAATTGATTAAGATAATTCTTGCTCTAGGTTCAACCCAAATTTCATTCAATTTGAATAAATATGTACAGAACTGTAATTTATTGTGTCAAAGTACACTAGCACACAAATCTAATTTTATGCATTTCACATAGCGTTCTCTATTCGTTTTTCAACAAATTATAATTAAAACAGTTTGTAACTGTGAAACTGTCGATAGCAAACAAAAACAGAACTGATACATTCACATAACTATTTCTCTACCCAATACTTCAACAAATTATGCTTAAAACCGTTTCTTATATTTACATAAAGCTAACCTAGTAACAATACCTGAAATACCTCTGATACATATGTTCTTTTAGATTCAGGGAATAACAATTTTTGAAAACAGAACAGAAAGAAATGTTATGACGTTACACTCTAAGCTCATGTTTTTTTCACTGGAAATAGGCAGTAAATACTGTAACTTTATCAGTTAAGGGAACCTGAGAGTGTAATTTCAATTTTCCATTTTGTAAGTACTATTTAGTTAATATGTATTCACGAACACACTTGATTTTCGTTCATACTAAATAAATAATTTTGAGAAGTATTACATCATATACACGATTTGTGAATTGCAGTTATTTTGCTTAATACACCTATAAATTCGCCCTTAACCAGCCATATTTTAAAAACAAACAAACAAACAAAAACTATTATTTTTAAAACACACGAGAATGAATGTGGAGACTTACCGTCCATTTCTGCTTGAAGAGTGTTGTTGAAAGCAAAAGGCGCTAGATTGTAGCACAAAACACGTTAAAACTTGTTAAGGCACTCACTTTGCTATTCAGCAATACTCATACACACACTCACACACACACACACTCACACACTCACACACACACACACACACACGCTTGTTTGCACGTGCTTTTCGTATGCCCTGAGTGCTACTTACACACAGATATAATCACGCTTTTGGACTGTAACATCCTCTATAAGTTACAAAACATCATTTCCCACCTAAGAGGGAGTGTATGTTCTTTATTACATGATGCGCGCGCATACAGAGGGGGAATGTATTGTTACTTAGAGGAGTGGGGATGTTTATGTTCTTGATTATATGTTGCGCACGCAGAGAAGCTAATATAGTGTTACTTGGAGGGGGGTACGTATCTTGGAGGAAATTCTATTGCTATGAGGCCTTACATGGAATGAGGGAAACTTTATTTTTCTTGCAGCCATTTGTGTTGACTGATTGAAGCTACATTATTATTATTATTATTATTATTATTATTATTATTATTATTTTACACATCACCTTCATTGCACTTAAATATTTCCAGATATTTAGACAGGTGAAGTAAATAAAGCCTTCCTCCGATTAAGTATACGCAGGCATTGTAACTAATGGCTTCTGCTGTAACTACATACATATTACCTATCAGCATCAGCTGCATCGTATGTGAGGGCTTCCAGAACAGGTGACTTAAATAATGACTTCGTCTGATGAAGTATTCGTCTGTATAGTGATTAAATGCTTCCGGAGCATATGCGTTCAGGTGAGGGCCACCTGAATATTTTATTACCATGAGGGCGCACATGTCGTTTACAGCAGGCTGAATGTGTCTTCAAAGACTTTTTTTTTTTATCCTTACCCCTATGACCTTATGCCGTATACAATTCCGCGCAGCTGTGTACAACTCCGCGGTATAATCGCCACCTGCGTCACTCCATTTCTACCTTAAGGCAGGTAAAGAGCTGACTGTTATGACGGCAAGACTCCTCCACCTGCACATTAACTTTTTTTTAAGTCTTGTAATTACAGACTTATCCATTTCATGACTTCTAGGTGGACGACGGCGTGGATGTAGGTAGCGCAATTGGATCTCACGACATGGATTTTTTTTTTTTTTTTTTTTTTTTGCTCTCGGGCACAGACACATATCTCTCAACCCTCATGCAACAAACACATACGATACTACATACCACTCATCTCCCCCACCCTCACATCAAACCGCTAAATCCCAGATACTACATATCCCCACCTCTCATCTCTCCCAGCCTTGAGCCACATACCCCCTCAGCAACAATTGAGGGCCCCCCGCACAAAATCGAAAACATGATACTCGATATAAATTACAAACCGTATGGGACTAAACATAACATACCGTCAACCCACCACCATACACTATTCAACCAATCAAACATCAGGGGGCGGGGTTACGAGACTAGTTATTGCATGCGTCGGGAGTCGAACCAGTGGACTCTGTCTGGTTAATACAAATTCTCCTACTAACTGTATTAGAAGAAACACACTTAAACATATAAAAACTGTTTCTAATAATTCTGGAAACTATTTTTTGCTCTCCATAATATATATATATATATATATATATATATATATATATATATTATGGAGAAATATATATATATTGCATCCTATAAATTTACCAGTTCTGTAGGTCTGCTATGTAGTTTCCAGGGTTGCGTACATCCGGTTTTCAGCAATGCGGAAGCCGTTGTATCCCATCGCAGTGTTTAATCTCTTGATGGTACAAAGAGAACAGTCGATTGCCTGTAAAACGTCTCCAGCTGCGCGGAATCGAATCCCTCGAAATAGTTCCTTTATCTTAGGGATGAAATCGAAGATGCAAGTACTTAAATTCTTAGAGTTTGGAGGGTGATTGAGCACCTCCCAGCTCCAGTGATTTAACAGCTCATACTTCTGTCATATAGAACAATGGATGCGTTATCCATAAGTGTCGTTGTGGCCTAGGGGCAATATGCTACCCTCTAAGTCCCAAGGTCGCGGGTTCAAACCCGGCGGAGGGAGATGGAAAATCCCTATCATGGCTTCCTTTAGTGGGAAATTAACGCCAGTGGTCCCGTGTCGCAGAATCACGGCACGTAAAAGAACCTCAAGCCTGATGAAGATGCCCCTGAGAGCAAAATTAAGCGGTCTTTCGTGTCGAGTATGGAATGGGGCGCTAAGAACCAGAACATTTAACAGCCATTATAAATAAAAAACTAAATGTAATGCAAGGTAACAGTGATTTTGCTGGAATCGTACTGTAAACACAGTCTGGCGTGCCACAATATCAATGGCACGAAAACTATTACAAATTGTGGTAGCTAGCTAAAACGTATACTCTTAAAATCCTTGAACCTAATTGCAGTAATTCTTATTCTAGCCAAATTATTTCAAAGCATCGGAAGAATAATCTTTTAACTTAACGTATACAAGGGCGCCAATAACCTCGCAGTTGAGCGACCTTAAACCTCAATCATCATCAGTGTATATTTGTAAGCCTAATTACAGTCAGCCAATCAGTCAGTCCGTCAGCCAGCCAGCCAGTTAGTCATTCCATCCGTCCGCCCGTCCGTTCGTCCATACACCCGTCCATCTATGCATACCAAATAATGGACGAGTCTATTCTTTCATTCTAATAAATCATGTAGCCAATTTAATAAAAGTGTTTAATATTTTGATGAGTTCAAATCAAGTGCTGTTTTTTTTCTTCTGAAATATGCATAAGTCCATTGCATTTTGCATTAACACACTTTTTTGGCCTCAAGAAACGTAAGCTACAAGCATGAATTTTTAATGCAAGTTCTCCAACTATAAGTATTATTTCGTCCTAAAACATAACCTACAATTAGTTAAGCTGACAAATAGACTGAACAAATGTACTAAACATTAATTAGGTACCATAAAATTCTCAAAATATCAAGTTTCTTCATAAATTCACCTTCGCATGTCCTTCACTATTGTGTGCGTAATATAGTACAGATATTCGACACTGGTAGTATGTAGTAACAACAGTCAACATCTAAAAAGCTAAATGAGCTTAAACGCTTGGAAGTGAACTGTTAAATAATAAATAAAGGGAATAACTGCTAAACGGTAAGAAATCGAAATACGAAATCGATCTGAGAAAATGCTTCAATATTCCTACGTGTCTACATAAATGTACACTTCTAGCATAAACAGTTAAGCAGATTATGCATTTAGGTACTATCTTCCAGGAAAGTTTATGTACACTTTTCATGGGTCACTAACATTCAAGCTTTTTTCAAGTAGTGGATATGAAAAGCAAATCGGTCATGGTCGTAGATAATATACTTTCGTGGGCGGCATTTTAATCGTCACACACTTCGATGATTTTTATGGTTATATTAACCCGTATGACAAATATGGATTAAATGTCACAAAACAAGAAATTTTGTTGCAGCAGTGGTACATATTATAACGCACGCTGCGTCAATGATAACGTGGATTTGCGTTTCGAATCCAGCATATGATCAGATATTTTATTCCAACTTTATCAGCTTATATTTCTTGCGCATGAACGTGCTTTATACGATTTTTGATAGTCTTTAACGCCCGCTTGTACTACAGATGGAGCACCGGTGGAATGCGATGGTGGGGGAAACCGGAGAACCCGGAGAAAACGCGCCCCTGCGCCGCTTTGTTCATCAAAAATCCCACATATGGTCGCCTGGGATCAAATCTTAGTGAAAGGCGAGTGGTCTAACAACTCGGTCACGGCGCGACTGCTAGTTATACGTTGCACTGGAGCATTTTCCCCAAGGCTTTATCACAGTAAAGAACCATGCCACGTCCACAGGTATGTCTGAAGCTGACTGCACTCAAGTGTTGAAACTGTAAGTGGTGCTACTCATGGTAAAACGCATCGCAAATCTCCAGGGAGCAGTGAAACTATGGCTTGACCGGCAACATAAGGACGTAGTTGACAAAATTTGCTCACGACACAGGTATTTTTTGTGAATGAAGCAGTTAAGTATGGTTGCGAAAAGAAACGATACCTCAACGACTAAAGGATGCCGGTATTGCATCGTATCGTCCAGCCACTAAGTTCCTCCTCACTGAGACACGCAAAGCAAGGTCAAAATGGGCACGGAGAAATATTGACCTTTTTTTGGCTTATGTGAACCTGCTAATCTGGAGTGACGAGAAAATGTTTCTATCCGACCAGCAATGTACCCCTTGTGTATGTAGGCCTTGGGGAACTAGATACGCGCCTCAGCAAGTCGTTTGAGCAGAACTTTCGGGAAGAACTGCAGCATGTTTCTGGGCATATATGACAGCATTAGGTCCAGAAGAGTTAATTCAAGTGCCAGAAAGAATGACGAGTGCAGTCTACGTAGATGTTCCCGAAAACACTTTGATTACACCCCTTCGTACTAGGTTCCCATAACAAGAAGCATATGTGTTTATGCAGGACAGTGGTGATATGCACCCCTCAAATATCATTCAGGATTGGCAAACGAATTATCTGAAAACAATATTTATATATTGCCCTCCAAAATCGCCTTAACTGAACTGCACTGAATATACAGGTCGTCCCAAAATTAGACCGACAAACTTTGTGAGCTGATAGATAACATTATTTCAAACACTTTCTATTAAGGAAGGTTATTTTTTTCTTTTCTTTTTTTGCTGCGGTGCTTCGTTGAAGCGCTAGAGGAGTTAAGGTCATTACTGCCTGCCACCCACTTTAAGTATTTACGGCAAAACCAGCACTGCAAGTTAATATTGCATTTATCTTAGCAAGGCACATAATCTTCATCCAAGAAACAAACACACATACACAAAACACAAACTTCTCATTGTTTACAAGTAATCACTGCTTTACTACTCAAAGCAAATGTTGAAACTCACGCCCATTGCGATTAACACAAAGAGTACATCGGCGTGCCGTACTCTGCCGTTCCCTCGCAAAGGCACCAGCCATTTCTCTGATATAGCCAGCTGCGTTATTCGTGTCACAAGGCCCTCTTCAGATTCAACAGGTGTTACATACACTACAGTCTGCATGTGCCTCCACAAAAAGAAATCGAGAGGAGTAAGGCCAGGGGAGCGTGCCAACCAAGCACTGGCTCCACCTCTACCTATCCAATGATTACCGTAAGATGACGTACTTCAGCACCAAAATGAGCTGGTGCCTCATCATGTTGTAACCACATGTCCTGTCTGATATGAAGGGGAACTGTTTCCATTAGATCAGGCAAAATGTGCTGCAGAAATAATAAGTAATTGTAAGCACCGAGTCGGGTTGGCAAAACGTATGGTCCTATTAAGAAGTTATCCACAATACGGCCCACACATTATCACCAAATCTCAGTTGATGAGGGGATTTTCGAAGGCCCAAACATATGAATTCCAACAGTTAAATAACTTATCACGTGTGAAAATTGTTTCATCTGTGAACATGACATGGGATGCAAATTATGTTGTCCAAATACCACTGACAAAATTGCTGTCGCAGAGATTAGTCTTCAGGCCTCATTTCGTGGGCTTTTCAAGGTGAAAAGGGTGCAACAACATTTCCTGCAGAATGATTCCTACAGTGCTAAGACAAGTGCAATTGTCAAGTGATGGCGCGAGTACTAACTCATTGTTCTCAATGCACCGCAACACATCTTTCTCCTTCTCAGGAGTCCGTACAGAACGCGGTCTCCTTGACTTTCTGCTCGTCTATCCAAGGAGTCTCTTTCACGTAGTCTACGTTCAATACTGGCAAATGTAGTGTGAAGAGGAACTCTTCGGTTTCGGAACTGTTCTTCGTAAATACTTACAGCCGCACGACCCGAACCAGCTTTTCCATACGCCAACAGCATGTCCGTCATCTCATTCCACTGTACCTTTCCATGTTGTAAATAAACTAGTACTATGCAGATAAAAGATATAAATACATATTTTAAAGGAAACAGACGACAGAAACAAAACAAAGACATACACATATGTCATTTACATATCTAAACCAACTGGGTGGGAGGCAGTAATGACATTAACTCGTCTAGCGCTTAAACGAAGCATCACAGCAAAAAACTTTGCGTAACAAAAAGTGTTTAGATTACGTTATCTATCAGCTCCCAAAGTTTGTCTGTCTAATTTTGGGACACCCTGAATATGGGCCTTCGTGGTAAAGGAATATGTAGAACGTCGATTAAACAGAGTGTAAGAGAATCTAGTTGCTTAGGTGATGGAGCTCTGACATTACAAGCAGAATTGGAACACCGAAAGAATAGACTATGTAATCGTACCTGGGACAATTATACCAGAATCTAAGACACAAGATTTCATATCTCTTTTCCGTTCCTTTTAGCGACAAGTTACCTGTCCTAACAGATATTCTTCTTGTTTCCCCTCTTTCTTTATTCGTATGCCCTCCTCGTATGTAGGACTTAAACCGCCCTGGACTTAAACCCGGCGCCTTGGGTCAAACACCCGTGGAGGTGCAGAGGCTCTGCATCACAAAGAAGCCAGGATGGGTGATCAGCCCAATGCCTGGTATGAAGATGAGGCTGTGGATGAAATGAAATGACGGTGAAATGAGTGTAAGGAAATGATTTTGGAGAAATTTGTGAAATGAATGACGGGGGAAAAAGAAAATTCGTATAAAAACCACCCAGAAGCCGCTTTCTCCACCACAAATCCCACATGCTGTCCCCTGGGTTCGAGCCCAGGCATTCTAGGTGAGAGGCAAGCGTTTTAACCACACGGCCACCATGGCACACCATGACAAATTCTTTTTCTCCAAATCTGAATTTTTTTAGAAATTAATTTGTTACTATAAGACGTGTCTTCAGCTATGAAATAGCAGTTGCTTAATTTGCTTTTTAAGCACCGTAATTATTGGCTATACTCTTCATTTTGTTATTTCCATTTGGCAACTAACGGTTACACAATATAGATTTTCAGTTTTATTCATTACACTCTATTGGATTATATTCCGTTATATCTGCAGCAGTAAGTTTTTTTTAAGATGAAAACGCACCCGTGTCATGTTATTTTATGTAAACCGTATTGTTATGATCCCATTGGATTGTATGTAGCAGTTAGAGGTGGCTCCACTAAAACTTTCATTCAACCTCCTGTTTATGATGATGATTGGTGTTTAAGGGCGCTAACTGCTGAGGTTATTAGCGCCCTCACTGAATGAAAAACTATGCTAAAACCAGATATAAAAAAACACGACAATAAAACTGATGAAACCATGGGCAACAATCAGAGAGAAATGAAACTCCAATAAAATCAAAGGAAGCATAAAATAGTCCAAGTGACAGATAAAACCCCGGGAAAAATAACCATTAAAACCGAAACCTTAGTTTGAGCTTTAAAAAAACGTTAAGCCGCCGGGCATGGCTGTGGGTAACAAAATTTAAAAGTACAATTAAAAGTAAAACATGGACTTATCGCTCCATTGTCAGCGGTTAAAAAAAGAAAAAAAAAAAAGAAAAGAAAAAAAAAAGAAAAAAAAAGCCATTAAAAATAGATTCATAAAGCAACTGTCACGCGAGATAAAAATCTAAAAACCTTCTCCACCGCTCCGGGAGCATCGGCAAGAACCCCCGAAAGCCTGGCCGGCAGTTGTAGAGTAGCTCGTAGCGGTGCTAGACGAGCACATTCTACCAAGGCATGTCTGACGGTAAAAACGTTGCCACAGAGCGGGCAGACAGGTAGAGGTTCCCTCTTAAAAAGATGACTATGACTAAAAATACAGCGGGCAATACGTAATCTAGCTAAAATAAATTCCTCACGACGAGATAGACGTGAGGAAGTCACCCAGTGCACAGGTAGCTCCTTCACCTCTCTGAGCTTGTTGATGCGAAGATTGAACCACTCTGCATGCCAGCACGATATTACCGCTCTTTGTACAAGTCTAAAATCTTCAGCGGAGACTAAGTTAGTGGTAACACGGGGCGCAGATGATGCCTTCTTTGCCGCCAAATCCGCTAGTTCATTCCCCGGTACGCCAACGTGTCCAGGAACCCAAGCGCACTCCCCATTTACACCCGAAGCATGCAAAATGTGGAGGATGTCCTGAATGCGCTGTACTCTATGATGGTAAACGTACAGCTGACGAAGGTTCTGAAGTGCAGTAAGGGAATCACTCACAATAAGGCAGTCACCCAAGTTGCGACGATGAATATATAAAACGGCACGGTAAATACCATACATCTCTGCAGAATAATTTGTTGTGCTACTCGGCAAACCGAAAGTGAATGGTTCGGTTGCAGTGACAAAGGTACATCCAACTCCATCGGCGCACTTATTGCCATCAATATATATATAACTGCGGCCACTGTATTTTGATAAAATTTTTAAAAAACAAGAAGAGATACTAAGTTTAGGCGTAGAAGATTTCGCGTAAACCGCCATCCCGAGATCTACGTGGGAGCAAGCACGTAACCAAGGCCGGCGTTGGACTACGTGAGAAGATTCGATAACGGTTGTCCAATCCAGAATCAAAAAAGCGAGCAAACGATGGATGCGTAGGTATGCACTTAGAGTTACAGCCATAGTTAGCTAAAAAGAACTTTCCGCCGACATCGGCGAGGGGGTTCGGCGTAGAGGCTCACAACTGGGCTAGTTGGAAATGCTGCAACAGCCACCCGGATTCCCTGATTGTGGACAGTATCTAACTTTCTCACAGATGGGCACGCTGAAGAATAAATAGCACATCCATAGTCTAGCTTTGATCAGATCAGTGCACGATAAAGATGCAGCAGTACTGCCCGATCTGCTCCCCAAGATTTGCCGCTTATATTCTGTAAAATATTCAGAGAACGGTCACACCGCCCTTTAAGCTGTGCCACATGAGGTGAACAGCATAGTTTCCGACTGCATATCAACCCCACGAATCTCACCTCATATGCGAAGGGAAGTGTATCTGGCCCGAGATGAAGAGAAGGTGACATTCGCCATCTTCGGTGCCAGAAATTAACGCAGACTGTCTTCTCAGGTGAGAAACGAAAGGCGTTCTTCGAGCTCCAATCATAGAGAATGTCCAAGCACCGCTGGAGACGGCGTTCCTAAAACGGCGTACGCTGAGAAGTGCAGAAAATGGCAAAGTCGTCGACGAATAAACAAGAAGAGACACCTGGGGGAACACAGTGCCCTGCGGCTCTCCGTTCTCATGAATAAAATAGTTAGAAAAAACCGAGCCGACCCTTACCGGAAAGCGCGGTCCTGCATAAATTCCTGAATGAACAACGGTAGGCATCTACGTATATTCCAGCTGTGGAAGGAGCGCATAAGCCAAGCCCGCCAAAAGTTATCATAAGCCTTCTCAAGGTCAAAAATATCCCAACCGTTGGGCTATTCTTCAGAAATTCCTCCATGATCTGGGTTGATAGCGAGACAAAATGGACAGTTGCTGAACGACGTCGTCGAAAACCACAGTGGGTGTTAGATGATTGTGAGATTCCAGCCACCACACCAACCGTCCATTGATCATGCGTTCCATCACCGTGCTTACGCAACTGATGAGGGAAATAGAACGGTAACTGGAAGGAAGATGACGGTCATTTTCAGGTTTAGAAATGGGTATGATGGTGGCCTACTTCCACTTGTGTGGAAAAATGCTGTCAACCCAGACAGGATTATAGACCTCGAGTAGGAAAGCCTTACCACCAGGAGAGAGATGTTGCAGCATTTGGACGTGGATACCATCTGGCCCTGGTGCAGAGTGTCGCGAAGGTGACAGTGCATTGTTGAGCTCTGCCATAGTGAAAATGCAATTATAATCTTCAAGGTTTTCAGAATGAAATTAGAAACCTTGAGATTCCACCTGAGCCTTAACTTTAAGAAAGTAAGAAGAATAATTGTCTGAGCTAGACACCTGCGCGAAAGCACTGTCTTAAAGTGTTCGCCACGTCAAATGTATTAACAAAAGCCCCCTCAGGCGTTTTGAGACCGGAGATGGGCATATGGGTCGATTTTCCAGCCACACGTGTTAACTTATCCCATAAGATAGACGAAGGTGTGTGTCGATTAAAGGAGCCTGCGAATTTATTCTATGAAATCTTTTTGCTATCCTTAATAACCCGTCTATAATGTGCACGCATCTTCTTATAGTGAATCAGGCTATCCAGTGTAGCGTTCCGCTGGAAAACCCGTAGAGCACGCCTGCGAGCTCGAATAGCATTCCGGCGGTCATCGGTCTAACAACGTACCGGAAATCGACGGGTGTGACCAGTCGAACGTGGAATATATTGCTCAGCAGCGGAAAGCATGTTACCTGCGAGATGTTCGACTATACAGCTCACAGACTCGTTCTCGTCGTAGTTAAACTCGGCCAAGCGGGAATACAGTGCCCAGTTGGATTTATCTAAGCGCCAGCTAGGTAAACCGGTGGAACAAACAGGATGCTTCAAGAGACTAAATAGACATGGGAAGTGGTCACTAGAATGCAAATCAGAGATGATATTCCAACTTAAAGAAACTGCTAACTGGGGTGAACAAATTGCTACATCAAGATACGAAAAACTGTGAAAAGCGTGACTAAGAAAGGTGGGTTCTCCGGTGTTCAAGAGAACTTAATTATTACTGTCCAAGAAGTTTGCAATGAGCGTGCCTCTCGCACATGCCCGAAGTGACCCCCAAAGTGGGTGATGGGTATTCACATCGCCTACCAACAGATATGGCGGAGGCAACTGCACAACCAGGTCTTCTAAGTCCGTGTGCGAGAGGTCAGCGGATGGAGGCAAACACACTACAAACGGTGAAAATGGCGGAGGCCAGCTTAATCCGGACCGCGACGGACTGTATATCAGATTGTAAGGGTACAGATTAGGCGCAACAACAATTCTAGCTATGGTTGATGTGATCTAACTCCGCGTATGTTCCACTGTAGGACAGCTATTGTTTTTGGGATGTGATAAGTTCTAAATTGAAAGACGTTTCTGCATATTGTGGCGGTGTACCTTATTCTTTTTGGGTGTCGGATAACACCTTGTTCAGCAGCACGATCCTATCGTTTACGCATTGTGCGTTGCGCACTGAGGGCAGAATCCTCCTGCCCCATCTCCTCCACAGAGGAAGACCCCTTTCCAAATTTCGGTACAAGGACCTCGAACCGATTAGAGGTACTGATCGGCGAAGATGGTAGCCGCCGATCGCTACTTCCCCCTGAAGATTTCGCAGAAGAGGATCTCCAAGGAGAGTGGCGTGAACTCTGCTTTCCCTTAGATGGTTTGGGAGCGGTCTAGACACTATCTTTCAAAAAGTCTTGCCTGACATAGCTGGTCTTGAATTTTTTTGCAGGTGCAGAATACGTCACAAGTTTACCGGTCTTATTTCCCGAGGCCGAAGGTTTAGGCGATAAGGGTGCTGAACGGCTCTGAAGGCTGGCAGATTTGGCAGATGTTGATGCCGACTTTGAAGGTGACGTAGGTTTGAGAACTGTTCTGGCTACAAGGACCGTTTATATCGCTAGTTTGCGTTGCGATTTCACGACATGGCACCGGTTTAGCTACAACAGAGCTAAAAGTGCCGGACTTCTGGACAGAGAGTTGGCGGAGTCGCAAGAGTTTTCGGGCTTCGAAGAACATCTCTATCACCCGGATCTCCTTGATCGCCTTCTCCTCTGTAAAACGGGGACATTCGCGGGAACTGGATGAATGTTCGCCGTCGCAATTTACACACAATGGGCGTTCACTAATACACCATCGTGGGATAGGTCACCACAGTTTGCACAGGTGGATTCGCCGTTAAAAACATCACGCGTGTGGCCAAAACGTTGACATTTATAGCACCTGAGTGGGTCGGGTATATAAGGCCTAACCTCGATAGCTTCGTACCCTGCCTTTGTCTTTTCTTGGAGATCTACCCGATCAAAAGTAAGGAATAGGATACGAGTAGGCATGAATTCCCCATTGACTTTGCGCTGAACCCGATACACTGATGTTAAGCCTTGATCCGCCATATTCTCTTGAGTCTCCTCAGTACTTAAACCGTCAAGAGCGCGGGTGGTGGTCACACCGCGTGAGGAGTTTAGTGTTTTATGTACTTCGACCTTCAATGGGAAGCTGGCTAACATTTTGGCCTTGATTATTCGGGCAGCCTGGGAGGCGGAGAATGCCTCAACCAGCAGCGTGCCGTTACGGCCTTTAATACAAGACTTATCAGGGCCAGCTATGGCAACAAGACGCTTTTGAATGGCTGACCGTAGAAAACTTTCTCCCTTCCTCTGTTCTAGTAACAACCAAGTAGAGAGGACCACAGGACTCTACTACTTCTTTTCCTAAATTAACATAAGTAGAGGTTTTGGTTTTTGGTGGCATAAAGACTTATGTAAATTCATCCCCCAGTGCTCCCCACCCACCACCGAGCCCAAATGGGGTAACCCCACTGGGGTGACAGGGCTACACAGGGGATATAGCGGGCGCGCCATCCCACTGACCCTGGAGTTCGGTATAATACCTAGTCCTGGCCGATTGATTAGGAGTGGGTAAGACCCTAGCCTCCCGTTTAGACAAAGCAGAAACCAAAGTGGTGTATTGGTTGCTTACCCTCCCCAATTACTGAGGAACAGAAGCCCAGACTCAGATTCGCAACCCTCAACCAAACAGGACATTCCTTTCCACCGTCACGGGCCTGCACGCACGGCTTACACGTGGGTGGGCATTTTTACCTACTGACCCCCTCACCACTCAGAGGTTGCCCACTGAGGGAGTCAACGGTGGCTTGGGACCCCGGGTGCACCTAACCCGTACCTACCGATTTAGGCCCCTGGGGAGTTCAACCTCATGGCATTATCTTCGAACTCGTGTAGCCATAACCAGGGATAGTATCTTGGGGATCGGTAGCGGCACGAATGTGAATCCAGCTGCATACCTTCCGAGTAGAGACCGACCTGCATTGGTGACTGCACGCGCCGCATGTGAAGAACCTGTAGTAACGCGTTGGGGAATGTGGCAGCAGTATACTATGCTGTATGTTATAATACTATTTTACAGATAATTAATGCCTTTGACGAGTGCATGCTCTTCAATCAAGTTTGCAAAAATCTCTTGCTTCAAATGAATTGCATGAAAATTTGCAATTCAGGCAGAAGATCTTTGCAGATATATCCACGACATAAACACATATTTGTAACATCGAACACTGAAATGTCTCGAGCCCCGAAAGCTGCCGTTGGACTTGTGGAAGCAATTAAACAGAGACGCTCGTCTACTCTTTTAGACCGTGTGAAAAAGAAAGTGAAGACAATCTTTAGAAAAAAAAAAAAAATGTCGGATTTTCAATAATATGTAAAATACGAAATGTGCTACGAGGTGCTTTTACGGAAATAATTGTCCAATAGTAGAGGAGGTGTCCTATTTCGTTTTGCTCCAATTGCATATTGTAATGTGGAGTGAAGTTTTTCACAATATATATCCTGTTTACGTGCCAGTCGGAGACGATTCACATTTGAGACGTTACGAATGTATGTCGTTGTTCATTGTAATCTATGTATCTTAAGAGAAAATGAAACGGATAATGAATGTTGATGTCTTGTTGCATAATAGCAGTTAAATGTATGTAAATACTAAAATTGTTAGTTCCCGTAAATCAGTGGTATTTATGTTTACTACCCACACCAACTTCAATCGCCTTCCACTGCCAATGAAAGCATCACAATCTACACGCAACTACTACCCCATTTCCCTTCTATTAGTACCACTATGTACACAGTGAATTGTCAACACATTAAATCTATATACCATGCTGCGCCAACTTGGATTCTCTCCCGCTATCCGTCCCCAAGATACTATCCCTAGTGATAACCTAGCTGCAAGAGAACTGCGTATGAAAAAGTAAAAAAGTTGCAAAATGTAAATATTGCCGTATGCTGCGCTTCAAACCGTGAATCCTGCGTACACTTGCAACAGCGTGCGCGTTACCACTGATCTGCGGCAAATGTTAGTGCGTATGCCCGTATACTACATATATGTCATATATGTTGACGATAATGATGTCATCATTCCATGTATTTTTCGTTTTATTTTTTATTATCCATTGCATTGTAGTTGATAGCTAAGCTGCAAGAGAATTGTTTTATGATATTTAGTCCATATTACGCCATACTGGGTTAATATAGTCATAGGAATTTTAGAAGCGAGCGACAGATTAAAATGCCGACCACGACCATACCCGCTACTCAAGGAATGCTTCAAAGACAATCCCCCTACTCAAGGAATGCTTCAAAGACACTGACCCGCGAAACGGGTGCATCAATTTTTCTGAAAGAAAAGGTTAAAAAGGTTTCGATGAAACAGCCTCTTAGAAAACGCTAACTTAGCCGTATGAAGCGATCAGCCCCCCTTGCATCATCTGCTTAAAAAGCTGCACATCAGCCAATCGTAAAGTGCTGTTGGACCAGTTCATTGTTCCGGAATCGATTACAACAGCAGGAAACAAAACAGAAGAGATAGCTGACAGTCGCATGCTTCGCAGTAACCTCTCCGTGGTGTGAAACAGTGAAGAAAGGAAGGGAATTACGATATTATCCCTTGAACTCTTGCAAAACTTTTGTACCCGCCACTAGCACGTGATAACCATAGAAATGAAACTGCGACAAAGTCTGGATTACTTTGCCGTATGTGATCGTCCCCTATATACTGGGGTGATGTTCAACTCACTACACGTATATAAAGTGTTTTAAGGCACACACTTCTTCGTATACTAGTCTTCCTAGTGTTACTCAACATTTTAATCTGAACAGATTCCCTTCTGTGTGCATTTCTCAGTTTATATTACATCAAAATGTTACCTTTTCGCTGCAACCAGCTATGCTATTAAGGGGAACCTTAATAGCATATAAAATATTAAAATTATAAATGATTAAATTTGCAATTTAGTATTTTTAACTTCTTAGTATACCCGATTCCCAAGGAACGTCTTCGTTTAAATCAGTAGTTACCAATATTATCCTTTAGACGCCCCCTCCCCCCCCCCCCCCCGTTTGAGACAAAACAAGTCTCTGTAGCTCAACTAAAGTAAAATAAGACGGGCATAGCAAGCACAGCATTTAAATACATTTTACAAACGTAATATTGAATCAATAAGTGAAAGTAATGATTACTCAAGACAAAGTAGTATCAATCGTCTCACCATAATAATAGCGATCTAATTACTAACTGGTTCATACATAATGTGACTTAAATTAAAACCTCTTATTTGTTTTAAAAGTTGACAATGCAAACAGTATGTTGACGATTCAATTAATCCAGAACGGAGGGCGTGGTTGCACATTTGAGGCTTATTCTAATGTTGTTTTTTTTTCCTTCTAAATTTCTAAAAGTATTTTTGCAAAACATACTGCGCATTTGTTAGTGAAGTTCAAAAGTATCCAGTTTAAGTAAAAATACAGCCGATTTAGTAGAAAAATAAATAAGCTTTATTTCAGGTCATTTTGTGAGTAAATCCCCTCCCCCTATTTTTACTTTCTCTACGATGTACATACAGTGATGTACAGCTGAGGTAGAGATGGTATCGTGCTCCATCCAAAATGTGAAGTGCTACCGTAAATTCCTTTATTGAGGTCCCCCTAGTCCAAAAAAAATGCATTTTTAGAAACGGGTGTGTGCTGTGTGTGTGCGAACAGAAGAGCTCAAAAACCAAAAGTTGATTAAATGCCAAACTGAATACAAAAGTTTCGCACTTTCCAAGGATGCCACAGGGCAATTTAAAATCCCCTCAACCCAAACTACACTTTATGTACATGCAGTACTTTTCGAAATTTCGTTTTTTGTTGTTGTTATTTTTTTTTTTCAAAAATGGCTCTAAGGATTTTGATTAAAGTATATGTTTAAGATGTTTCTATGCTAAATGAAATGCGTATCTTGAATTTTCTAGGAATAGCCTCTGAAGTCCTATATATTCTGGTAGACTGTTGCAAATCTGATAAACAATAAGAGATGAGAGAAAATCTTACTGCATAAAATGTTTATTTACTAGGAATAGCCTCTGAAGTCCTATATATTCTGGTTAGACTGCTGCATATCTGGTAAACAATGAGAGAAAATCCTCCTGCACAAAAGATTTAAATCTCGTTGAAGCACACAATTTATGTCAAATGAATGCTGTTGCTGTTGTTGTTCTTCTTCTTATTATTATTATCATTATTATTTCTATTTTTAATTATCCGTTTCCGAGGCAATATTGGCTTCAATATTGTAATAATTCTACATTGCTCAGATGGAAAGTCATTGTTCGTGTTTCTTTCTCCTGGTCAAGCAAAGAGAACGGAATGTCAATGCAGTAGTATAGCGACCACCTCTTGGAAGTGTTGACTGTCGTATTTCTGCAAACATCTGTATCAATATTTGCGAAGTATATAGAAATATACGCTTGTTGCAGAATAGGTAGAGAAACTCTTGTGAATATAAGACATAGGTTTTCCTTCCGATTGTAATATTTCAATATTTCGGACATTTTTCATAATATAAAATGCTCTTCAGAAGACAAATGTCAGGGAAATGTTTTCCCCAATAATTCGCTTACAAAAAAACATGTAGTTATGTATACTAGTCAAGTCAAATGTGATACGCCACTGTTCACCCAAGTTTGGTGTGTACATATATATTTTTGCAAATGAAAAAGAGTTATTTTAACCAAGTCATTTAAACATTATATCTAAGAATTTATTTTCTAGATAAAATAATGAACATCAGTTTTATATGTTGTTTACAAATTGCGAAAATTGCATCGAAACAAGAATGTGTGTAAAACAGCTTAAAATTGTGTTTCAAAATGCATAATCCAAAAACTACCTAACATACATGCACCAAACTTTGAAGCTATCCTTCTTTATATAAATAAAAACAATCATTAAAATGCTTAACATTCATTACAGCATTTTGGGTTCCAGAAATTCACACAAAGGATCCCTTAGTCCCTCTCCTTTTTTTTTTTTTTTTTGTCACAAGGGAGGGAGTAGCCTCACTATTACTTCCAAATATCAAACGACATCAGAAAGCTAGATGTACTGGTATAGAGGATTATAAACCTGTGTAAAGCCTTTGTTTTAACATATACGTACTGTGGTGGTGACGAATGTGTGCGGCCGCTCTCACGTTCGCCTTGCTATGTGAGTCGGCGGAGTGGACACTTTGTAGTGGGCAAACACAGGGATTGTGACGCGCTGGTAATATGAGACATTGGAATGCGAGACGACTGGCACACGCAAGATTCTTCCAGTAGCATGGGTTTCCATAATTTTCCAGAATGTCCTGTGACGTCATTTCTAGCTATAAAAGTAAGGAAGAATTGCAAGCCAAGTACGTAGTGTGTTTTGACTCAGACGTTGACTGGAATGTTAGTACGGAGAGATGTGAGAATGCCGTCAACTGTCTTCGTGTCGAGGTGTGGAGTGTATCGTTGCAGTAGTGAACTAAAGACTTTATTTGTACCAACTTGGAGTAAATACTGCCCGAAGTGGGGAGTTTTACGCCGAGATGGTGATGATGAAAAATTTCTTGGCCGAAATCAAGAAAATGGAAAACAAATTGGAAAGGATGGAAACCGGAATGGAGGAAATAAAAACGGACTGGAGAAGATGATGGAGGAGAAGATAGAATACTGCATAGGGAAAATGGAATAAAAAATGGAAAAAATCGAGTCGACAATGGAGAACATGAAAACGGTGCTTTCCATCAAAATGGCGAATAGCTTGTCGGCCTGAAGAACGACGTGGCAGAACTTGAGGGGGGTGGGCAGTGGAAGGACTTGGTGGAGCGATGAAAGACCATCACTAACGCCTTAATGTATTGAAGGGAAGAGTCAACTGCAGGGCAAAGAAACTGAACGCTATGGTGGAAAAGATGCTTGACGAAAAGATTAAAGACGAAGGTCGAAAGACCCAAACGTGACACATCCGCGCTCGTCAAGCCACCCAAGTACGACAGGACATCAACCTTCGAAGCCCTCCGCCGACAGTTCACCGTTGTCGCTACCCACACACTATCAAATAAAATTGATGAACGACTAGCGGGTCCTGGAGAACAATCTGGAAAATATCGGCGGGAAAATGAAAAACCCTGACCAACGCGTTAACGCTCTAAAAGGCTTCGTCGCCTGCGGTGTCACAAGTAGTAAAAGCGGGCGTTAAACACTACAAAAAAAATACTTGGGGAACGACTTAACTTACTAGAAGGAAGAGTCGACGGCAGCGCCAAGGAAATGAACGCTATGATAGAAGAGTTACCTATCGGAAGACTTGGTGATGAAGTTAAAGTCTGCATACGTCATGCGACAAGCCTCTGAAGTACGACGGAACGTCAATCGTGTCGAAGTCTTCTGCAAACAGTTCGCTGCCATCGCTACCCACAATCATAGGTCGGAGGAAGAGGAAGCAGCACAGCTGATAAGACAGCCTCCGGAGACGGGCGGTGGAAATTTTGAGCGCGATTCAAACGTGTACGTCGCCAGGAAACATCTGGGAGGTGCTCGGGAACCGCTTCGGGAACCATAGCTTGGCTGCAGCCTATCGTAGCCAGTCCAAGTCGAGGCAGCAACAACTAGGGAAGACTCTGCCGGAGTTTGCCTTGCCATTGAACAATTAGTGAGCAAAGCTCTAGTGTGTCTTCCTCCCAGTTACATCTCTCGGGAAGCCGCCTACTCTTTTATTGACAGTTGAATGACACCGAGATACATCAGCGTGTGATGCCCAACGATTATAAGATCACCCACCAGGCGCTAACGGCCGCGTTGAGGATGGAGATATTGAAGGTAACAACTGCCTCATCCTCGAAGACCAGGAGAATTCGCTACAACGGGTATAGGGTTAATTTGGTCTAAAAGGTAAACAGTCCAGTTTTAAAACGCGAAAAGTTCTGGAATGCAACATTTTCTGATATACTCAAACAGATGAGGCAGTGTTGAGATAGAATTTTGTTTGTATAAGGGGCGTTCAAAAAGAAACGAGCCGGAGTCTGGAATGCGCAAACCGGTGACAGGATGGTAATATCGTGGTCTGTGTAACGAAGTGTGGTTCCGAACAGAGCGTGGAAGTTCACAGCCCGTCGCTAGAGGACACGCGTGCACCTCACGTGACTATATACAGCTAGCAGCAGCAATCATCAATCGTCCAAAGCTGCCAGTCGCATTACAACAGTGAAATGGAGGCGTCAAAAGAAGAGCAAAGAGGTGTTGGTTTTATGACAGCGGAGGAATTTGGGGAACAGATATTCATCGACGAATGTCACAAGTGTACGGCGAACACTGCATGTCCCTTACAAGGGTCAAGGCGTGGCACAAGCGCTTCAGGGAAGGACGAGTTTCGTTAGCCGATGATCCACGATCTGGAGCACCACACTGCAGTACCGATGACATCGTCTAGCTAGTTGATGCACTCATTACCCAGAACCGCCGAGTGACAGTAAAGCCATAGCCCGACCGCGCCGTGGCCAAATGGTTAGACCGCTCGCCTCTCATCTAGACGGCCCGGGTTCGATCCCAAGCGACCGCATGTGAGATTTGTGGTGCGCAAAGCGGCATAGGGACGGTTTTTCTCTGGGTTCTCCGGTTCCCCCGCCATCACATTCCACCGGTACTGCATCATTCCATGTCATCGCCTGCGGTGCCTTGGTAGTAAAAGTGGGCGTTAAACACTATAAAAAAAGCCATAGCTGTCGAGGTCGAATTGAGCGTCGGAAGTGTTCACACTTCCTGGATCATCTGCAGCGCTATTCTAGGGAAGGGAATGAGTTCCTGGCCCGAGTGGTGGCTGGAGATGAGTCATGGTGTCATCACTTCGAACCAGAATCAAAACGACAAAGTCTCCAGTGGAAGCATCCAGGGCCACTACCACCAAAAAAGCCAAAGCCATCCTCACGAGTGCTGGAAAGGTTATGCTGACGTTGTTCTTTGACCAAGATGGCCCCTTCCTGATACACTTCCTGCAACGCGGGACAACAGTGAACACCTAGCATTACTCACAAACCTTGACCAACCTTCGGCAGGCGATCAAATCGAAACCAGGCAATCTCACCCGTGGGGTCATTCTGCTCCAGACAATATAAATCCTCATACGGCCAACAAAGTCGCGGCACTCCTGCAGAAATTCAAATGGGAGGTTCTCGGCCAGCCTACATACAGTACAGACCTCTATCCTTGTGATTACGCCATATTTGGTCCCCTTAAAAAGGCCCTGGGTGGGAAACGATTCAACTCGGACGACGACGTCCAACTGTACGTGCGGAACTGGTTCACATCGCAGCCCCGGAAATTTTGAGACAGCCATTCACCGCCTTGTGTCACATAGGGACAAGTGTCTCAACAACCAGGTCCAATACTTCTAACATACAGGTACTGGTTTCGGTACTGATACCTCCTGCTCGTTTCTGTTTGAACGCACCTTATATATTGTACACTGATAAGCGGTGAAGCATGCCTTTAACTACCTCTCGCATGCAGTGCAGGTGAATATTCTCCACTGGCTTGATATTTTTGTGCGTTTGTGAATAATCTAAGTATGCTGAAAGTCAATTTGGAATATGAAGCTCTGGGTTTCTACTGTTATTTATGGTTATTTTCATTAAGATTAGGTAGTGTTGCTTATTAATAATCATTCTTTTGAATTTAACCTCTGAAGCAGAGAATAAAAACGTTTTGTTGGTGCAAAGACTTTGTTATAGTTTTAATGTGTTTACTCTGAGTATATTTTAATGTAGTTTGATACTAAAATAACTCCTACTGGAGATTTTAAAAAGTAGCTGCAGAATATCTCAGATTTATTTATTTATTCATTTTGTTTTCATTTAGCTTTATTTGTTAGTTATTAAAAATAAGTTATCCCAGAAATATAATATGAAACAAATTTACTTTTATCCTACATCCTTCGAGAGTAAACATTACGACAAGAAAAGATTTTGGCCTTATGAAGACGTGTTCTGGAAAGGATGTTGTCGAAACCCTGGATTTTATAGAAAATTGTTATAAGACCTTACCGTCCCTTAGGAAGAAACGAAATACTTTAAACATAAACTGTCTTACATAAAGTCTAAATTAAAGAAAAGTTTAGTTGCCTCACATAAACCTGAAAACGTCTTCTTAAAAATAACCATAATTGGCTGCAAGGTACCATCGTAATTCCATACTGCAAAGCTCGAATTGGTCGTTCAATTTCATTCAAAACAGCGAAAGAAAACTGTCCAAGAGAGGAAAGATGCCTCGCAAGAAGTACTTAGAGATCGATTAGAATAGTAGATGTTCCTAAACCATGATATAGAAATAGCAATGATCGAAGTATCAGTAGACGATATTTTGCAGACCTTAAGCATCAATAGAAAAATAGGTATACATCATCATCATCATCATCTTATCTGTCGATTCAAGCTATTTCCAGTGGACATAATATAGACCTAGACAAATGATGCATGTTTACCGTTGACGCAGAAAGATTGCACGTATCCATGAAATCCTAAGTCTCCCACTGTTTCCAAGCCTTTGATGGATGGCACAATTGTCATCAAACATGCTCTTTTATCTATAGGCAGTTTATCAGAAGTAGCCGAAGCGCACAGTAAGCGCTTTCGTTTATACAATCTGGTCTAGGATATAATAAAACATATTACTGCTGACATCTGATCCATTAAAAACAGCAATGAGACCAAAGCCAAGGAGAACCAGGAAAACTTTCTTAGAAGATACCTTTAATTTCTATTATTGTATTTATGTATGTATTTATTTCTCTGCAAGTGGGTATCACCCGGTCAGAGTTATATATGTATACAAGATATATAAACAATAAATCACAGCTGCCAGTTTATGTCTTTGTAAGCTAGGTATAATAGTTATTTACAACAAATATGAAAACATTAATTTTTCTCTCAATTCAGCGAGGAAAGAATTAGACAGGACCATCAAGCTGAATCGGAGGCATAGGAATCTTCACCTAAAGCTGACTGATCAGATGAATAAGACTCAGATGCATTATCAAGATGTTATCAAAAACTAACCCGTCAAATAAACACATCATAATTTGTTTCATTTAATTTTATAAAGTACTTATATTATTATCCCCAAAAGTGTTACGCAGGGTTTCAAAGTGCATAAAATAAATAAATAATAATAATAATAATAATAATAATAATAATAATAATAATAATAATAATAAAGAGATTGATATGTTCCCTTCATCTGACTTTCTCTAGCTGTTCCACATACAAACTTTCCTCACAAAAGGTTATTCTTTTACTTAGATCATGCTAATCAAGATAAACATTGCCAGCATAGGTCTTATTGCTTGCTTCTTTGTAAGTAGAAGGGAAATTAGGGAATATACTAGGCTAAAGCGACAGTCAACACTGTTTACAAGCCGGTTGCTAAGTGTAACAATTGAAATTCGGTTTTCTTTGCATGCTAGGAATAAACGAAAGAAAAACTAAAAGAACGATAAAATAAGAACTGAAGCTTTCCTGGCGACGTATTAATTCAAAATCTTCTCGGGCTTCTAGCCAGGTGTCAAGCCAAGTTTTTACCTGGCTAGAAGCCCGAGAAGATTTTGAATTAAAAGAACAATGTCTCCACTTTGAGAAATTTTAAGTACTTTAAAGCTGAAATCAATTACTCGGAATATCTCGAACACGGTTAACTCTACAAAAAAGCTGTATGACATAAATAGTTTGTTTTATTGAGATCTACATTTTTGTGTATCTCTTACACTTTGCCGGTTATACAAATGTCATCCAGACTGAAATGGTCTTTAGAGGCTATTTCCTGAAAATTCAAGATATACATTTCATTTGCCATGAAAATATCTTAAGCATATGCAATTTTAATAAAAAGAACGTTAGAGTCATTTTCGAAAGAATCCAAATTTTCGAAAAATGTTCCATGTAAAGAGCAGGTGGGGGGAGGGGAGATTCTATTGAAAAATTTCGCGTCGCATCCTAGAAAGATACTGAACTTAAATACTAACGGGCATCTTGTTTTTGAACTATGCTACCCACAATCAGACACACACAGGATATATTTCTAAATTGGGGGGGGGGGATCCAGGAGGTCTCAAAACATGTTTTTGGTGAAATTTTAGTGCGGAATACAATATCTTCTCTAACCACTATGTACACCCGAGGACACAAAGAAAGGAGTCATTCCCAGATTCTGTGTGTCGATCGAGGAGTTTCGGGTATCTTCGTAAAAGCTGTGTTCACAACGCACCCGAAAGAACTGCAGTGGTCTGTTACTGACAGTGCAATGGTAAACTTCTGAGTACTGAACACAGATCACTGAACAATGTTATGGTGGCCGAGAGGTTAAGAAAGTCTTGCTTCCACTCATAAGTTCCTAGGTTCAAATCTCACGCTGCTTGTCATTTTTATTGACTGTATATGTAGAACATAATATTGCATTAATATTACTTTCAAATTTGAAGTTATGAACCCATCAATGCATATAATGTAATTCTACTAACATTCGTGATAAATAACGAAAAAATGTGCAAACAAACTACTATCTTCTAAAACTAAAATACAAAAAATAAACATAACTAATATCGGGTGTATGAACCCCCTGTTCATATTACTGCCCACAATCTTCCGGGCATAGACAAAAGAAATGACTACGGAAATGTGGAGAGAAGGTACAGGAGCCCATTTTTCTTGAATTTGTGCCCAGAAGTCATCTTTTATGCTTCGCCCATTTACAGATAATTGGAGCACAGCTCCATTTTCCCCTTAGCCAACATTCTCAATAAAGAACACTTTCTGACAGAGGGAATCAAAATATTATTCAGTACTGCACACCGTTCCTTGTATCGTCAAGCTGCCACAGTACACCTAGATCGTCCCTTGATATCCAAGCCCAACACGATGCAGATACACGACAGTGATGGGACTGTGAAGCCATGTATTTTGCATTGTATCGAGTCCCCTTTGGACGATAGACAGTCACCTTTCCCTTACGTGTGGAAGAAAATGTCACCTTGTATGAGAGTATCACCATGGATTGTTTATGAAGGGTGTGTTAAGTAAACAACAACAACAACAAAATTGGATCTTAGAAAATGTTTCTTACATTGGTTTTCTTAAAAATACTTTTAGTGTTTCTGCGTACTATGTGCTTTCGTGTGCAGCATGATGTTCGTAAAAATAAACCCTAAAGAAGCATCATAATGACTATCATATTAGCCGTACCGGATGTCGTGTATGTCAAATAAATAGCCGCTATGTGTTGTTTCAAGATCATTAAGTGAAGGGAAAAAAATGTATGCTACACGCGAACAGCGAACCTGCGACCCTAACCAGAGTAACTTACTTTTAGTCAGAGCGTTACAGTGAACACCCAAGGAAAGTGGCAGATTTTACAATCCAAACTGATCATGTTTCGTGTCGTTAATGGTTACAGTTAATATTGATAGTTTGTTGTTGAAGAGGCTTAAGTTATGTGTTTGATTATGATTATTAGCATATGGGTTAGTAATATTAAGATTTGGAACTTGTGGGGATTTGTTGCTGCCGCTACACAACTGTATCGCGGATGGTGAATACACGGCGCTGCTCTGCGAGGGACTTACACGAGTTTGACGTTCCAGACATGACTCATTTTGGGGGGGGGGGCAAAGGGTGCACATTGTACACATGGGCTAGAGTAAGTAATAATGCTTTCATGTACATCATGCTAATCGACATAGACATTAACAGAACCGGTCTTATTACTTGCTTCATTGTAATTAGGAGCGATAGTCAAATATTTTAAAAGCTAGTGGCTGTTAGAAATAATTGAGGTTCGGTTCGCTATGCATGGTGCCGTTTGAAGAAAATTAGGTAGTTTAAAACTGAAAATGACAAGAAATATTTTTTTTAAAAAAGAAAGAAAGAAAGAAAACGGTCATCACTGCAAGAACAACGTAAATGTCATAAATTATGTGTTTTAACCAGATCTACATTTTTAATTTTGTAAGCTTTGTCTATCTGTTACGGTTTAACCGTTATGCAAAATTCTGAGAAACTCATCCAGATTAAAGAGGTCTTCAGAGACTAATCTCAGAAAATCCAAAATGTACACTTTATTGAAATGTAAGTGTCACTAATATACGATAGCTTAATTGAAATCGTTAGAGCCATTTTTGACAAAAACAAAATTTCCAAACATTGTTCGATGAAAAGGGCAGTTTGTGGTATTTTTTCTTCTTTTTTAAGCACTTCGTGTCGCATCCTTGAAAGCTACTAAACATAAATGCTAAGTTTGATTGTTAACGGTATTTTCTTTTTTGAGCTATGCTATCCACAGACACACGCAGCTTTTTCTAAAAACGTGTTTGTACTCATGGGACCTCAAAACACACACTTGAGGTGAAATCTGGACCTAGAATTTTTGGGTGACTGCAATATCTTTTCTTGCCTTATCAAAAAGAAGGGCCTGTGAAACTGCCAAACCCAACGGAGCCAAAAAGGACATAGGGCCGAAAACATTGAATCGGGAAGATGCCGGCCAACTGCAAAGGTAAAACCAAGCGACATATCCGAGAGGCCAACAGTGACGCAAGTTCTGGAGCCCCTGTTAGAAAAGTTGCTGACGAGGTCGGCAGACCAACTTACCGCGGCAAGAGTAGAGAGAGTCCGGCATCTATTTAGATAAAAACCAGTTGTTTTTTTTTCAGCCAAAGGGGTGGCGGTTACGGCCGCACCAACCAAGCGGTCCAACAAATCGATACCAGAGGCGCCCGACCTATACGAAATCCACAAAGACGTGGCAATTTGGCAACGTAACCGGAGGTACGAGAGATGCTGGAAGACATGAGATCCAGGCCAGCTCTTGGTTCTCCTCTGTAGTCTTAGTGAAGAAGAACGGCGAACTAGGCTGCTGCGAAGACTATAGAAAACTAAATGCTTCACCAGGAAAGAGTGGTTCCCTTTTCACCCGGACAGACGACATTCTGGACATCATCACTGGAATTTCAAATTGGTTCTCGACCTTAAATTTGAAATCGGGGTACTATCAATTAGCTTTAGACCACAAAGAGGAATAGCCCGACCTCTCGACCGCTCAAGAGCTTTGGCAGCTTACAGTTATGTCCATTGGCATATGCAAAGACCTAGCCATCTTCCAGCTCCTAATGGACTCGATAATGAGGGGGATGACTTATGACCCCACCTGATGTATTGGACATCGTCGTGGAACAGTACCTGCTAGGACCATCTTGTTGAACTGACCAAGGTGCACAGAGTGCCACCTTGGTCAGCAGGTGGCTATCCTGCAAAGTTAGCACTTAGAAGACTCGGGTTGAGAGGGATTGGTCTCACCCGAATGATAAGCGAGAGCTGTGTAGTTTTCTGGGTTTGTGCAGATACTACCGCCGGTTCATTAGGCGGTGCTACAACTATGAGAGGCCCGTACTGGCTCTGCGGAAGAATACCGGCCATACTTGTGGGCAGAAAAATCCGAGGGTACGCTCCAGGCACTGAAGACAATGCGCCTGTTTTAGGTTTTCCCCCAATCATGTGGACTACGGCGGCAGCAAAAGCGGTATCAGACGGGTACTACCCCAACCCAGAAATGGAAGGAGCAGTTGATGGTGCACTACAGCACGACGTTCTCGAAGGCGGAGAAGAACTCCTGCGTTACTCGGCGGGAGCTCTTGGCAGCTGTGAAGGCGCCCGAACGCTTGCATAATTACTGCCAAAATTAATGTCCAGCCATTCCACCTGGCGATTGGCCACTCCGCCCTCATTTGGCTCTATTGAGCTTTAAGAAACTAAATGGCCAGATTGTCCCTTAGGTCCAGAGGCTCCAGGCGTTCAACTTTATATGAGAGCACCAGAGAGGGAAGAGAAACTTCAATGAGGATGCCATTTCGAGAAAACACTGTCCGCAGGAGTGCGGATACTGCAATAAGGCGGATAAGGAGAATGTCGCAGCAGTTTGCGTGATATCGGTGGTGCTTGCGGATGGATGTAATGGGCAGGCCTGAAGAGGTAGAAGTGGCAGGCACAGACTACGGGCAGCTCCTGAGAGAAGTGGAGGCAAGGACTAGGCCGAACTGGGAGCACACCGCATGCAGCAGTAGGGTGTAAAAGTCCTACTGGACCCAAGGAGACTTACTGAGGTCCAAGGAAGAAGTGCTGATTAGAAGTAGCAGTAGTCCTGGACGAAATACGCGCAGAGAACTCGGGAGGATAGCTTGGTACCAAACAAACGATTGACAAGCTCCGACAAAGAAACTGCTACTGTTTGAGACCACGGCAGACACTGACAGCTGGTTTCGCCAATGCATTTGTGTCGTGAAAGGTGGCCCCAGACTAGCTTCCGCTGTCACAAGTAAGAGCGATTTTCGAACCCATCGCCATCGACAAAGCTAGAGCGCTCGTTGTAGCCGACAGAGGTAACAAGTATCTGCTAGTGATCATAGATTACTTCATCAAGCTGTCGGAGGTTTACGCCATTCCCAAGCAAGAGGCCACGGTGGTCGTAGAAGAGCTTTTCTGCCATTTTAAAGTCCGCTGTAGCTGCACTGCGACCAGGGCAGCAACTGCGAGTCGGAGTTAATGACGGAGGCCCTGGAGCAGCCCGGAGTGCACAAGACGAGCACAACCCCCTTCTTCCTCCAATCAGACGGCATGGTCGACTGTTACAAGAAGGCTGTTGAAGAATATATAAGAAAGGTCGATCACCAGAGGGACTGAAAGTTAAGGAGCCTTTTTTTCTTGCTTCTTTACCGCTTGTAAATGCACAATACCACTGGATTGAGACCGGCCAGCTTGGTTTTTGGCAGGAGCTGTCACTTCCATGTGACCTGATATTTGGTAGTCACCTTGAACGGAACCATCAGCAATCGACTACGTTGAGAGCTACGTGAACCACCTTCACGATGTGCACGAGATGGCCGATCGGCAAATCCAAATATCAAGCCACAGAATGAAGACCCGTTATGACCGCCAAGGAAGAGCCAAGGGTTCCAGCAGGGAGAACTTATGTAGTTGACTCGCCGTACGAGGACCAAGGGGTGGCTCCAATCTTTCATAACCATGGCACAGACCGCACCGCGTGGTGAAGAGGATTAGCGTTGTGGTTTACCAATCCAGAACTGCCTTGAGGTAAAACACTGACAATGCACTTATATTGTCTAGCCCGCTATTAGCATTAAGTAGATACAGGAATACGCGTTTTTAATAAATGATTGTTGCCCAATAGTCACAGAAAGCCATATGAATGTAACACATCAAAACTTCTCTATACCTAATTACTATTTTTACCTTCTTTTTTAATTGTTCTTTATCATATTCTCATATAATATGACTCATATTTGGTTTTACAAGAAAGTTTTTCTTCATCATAATTACCTCTTTCATCATTATACCGCTTTTCCTACTGTCAGTAAACAATCGAAGTAAACAATAGTTCAATTTATGTCACAAAAAAGTGAACGCTATTGAAATACCGATTGCGTTAACAGAAAATGCCCCCCAGGGACAGGCGCAGAAAGTACTGAAAGCTATCCCGACGTCATCAAATTCAGGAGAATCTGGAAGGACATCGAAAACCGGTTTGGGAACCATCGCTTAGCTGCAGCCTATCGCAAATATATTTAGGCAAGGATCCAACATCCAGGCGAGACGGTGCAGGAATTTGCCCTAACCAAGAACAGCTTGCGAACAAAGTCTTGGTATATCTAATGCCTGGATATGTGATCCAGGGAGCTGCCTATTCCTTCGTCAACGACGTGCGTGGCGCCGAGAGACGAGCCAGATGCTCGGCGATTATAAGACGATCCACGATGCATTAACGCCATCATTTAAAACGGAGGTGGTCAAACCTACTTCAAGGAACGGAAATATTCGCTCTGACAGGGAGAAGCAACCCAAAGACGAAGATGAGCTTCAGGTGAAGAGTGCTGACGATGTGGCGAACCAGGTCACCTGGTGAAGGACGTCCACACCAAAATGAACAGGCAGAAAGCGATTATGGACCGGCTTGATGAGGGGCACATTGGGCCCGTCTTCACTACCCCCTCGAGTGACGTTACATGACTTGGACAGAAGAGTGGTTGAAATCCTCATAACAGACGCTGGATTAAAGGGAAGCTGCGACACATACTCGTAGACACAGGCGCAGTCGTGACCGTAATGAGACCGACATGTCGAAGGACTTACCGACATGTCGAAAGACTTGCCGACATGAACACCCAGACAGCCATACTAACTAGTCGCGGCATCGGACATGTTGATTGTGGATAATGAGGCCCAGTTGGAGTTATAACTGGAACGGATCATTGTGAACTTGTAGGTGTTAGTCGCGAGGGTAACTGAGGTTGTCATACTGGGATTGGATGCCCTTAGAATCCACGAGGTGACGGTCGACTACGGCCGGAGGGTTTTGTAACTCGGCGGAGATGAGGTGTTGCTACAGAGGTCACAAGACCATCCAGTGATCTGCACGGTGATTCTGAAGAAAGATGTGGTTGCGCCCGTAGGAAGAGAGGTGGTGATGAAAGCGCAACTGGTGAACCAAGGTCAAGGAACTCGGTAATGGATAATGATGATTGGTTTTTAAGGTCGCTCAACAGCTAAGGTCATCAGCGCCCCTAGAAAGTAAAATTTCGGCTAATACCAGAAATAAAGAAAAAAAATCGCCAAGAAAATAAAATTGATAAATCCTGGCGGAAATCAGAAACAAAATAAAGGACCGTTAAAATAAAGTTATAAATAAAATAGCTTTTAAAGTAATAGGCAAATCCCGAGGAATGAAAACTATTAAAAACGGAAGCCAAGGTTGAAGCTTAACCTCAACAAAAACGAACGGCAACCTTAAAAGCGTAATTAAAACTTAATGCACAGGACATGGTACTGGGTGGTAAAAATTAAAAGCTTACCGCTCCATTGACAACCATTACACAACATAAAAACCAATTAAAATTAGATCGGGAAAGCAAACGTCACTTTGGATAAAAATTTAAAGCTCTATCTACCAATCTAGGATAATCGGCCAGGACCTCCGAAAGTCTGGCCGGCAGTAGCAGAGTGGCTCGTAAAGGTGCAAGGTGAGCACGCTCTACCAACACATGCCGGATTGAAACAGCTTCGCCACAGAGCGGGCAGACAGGTGCAGGTTCCTGCTTGAATAAGTGGCTATGACTAAAAACACAGCCCCCAATGCGTAAACGAACTAAAATAACTTCCTCACGACGAGACAGACGTGAGGAAGTCACCCAGTGTATAGGGAGCTCCTTTAACTCCCTAAGTTTGTTGCCGCGAAGAGCGGACCTCTCTCCATGCCAGCACGATATTACCGAACTTCGTACAAGTCTAAAATCTTCGGCCGTGACAAAGCTAGTGGTAACACTGGGCGCAGATGATGCCTTCTTTGCCGCATAATCCGCCAGTTCATTCCCCGGCTCGCCAACATATCCAGAAACCCTGGCGCACTGCACCTTTACACCTGAAACATGTACAAATGTGGAGGATGTTATGAATGCGCTGTACTAGACGGGGGTAAACGTACAGCTCACGAAGGCTCTGAAGTGCACTAAGGGAATCACTGAGAATAAGTCAGTCACCCAAGTTCCGATGGCGAATATACAGAACGGCTCGGAAATTGCATACAGCTCTGCAAAATAAATTGATGTGCTTCTCGGCAAACCGAAAGTAAACGGTTCGGTTTCAGTGACAAAGGCACACCCAACATCTTCGGAGCACTAGCCATCGGTATATATATGCGGCTACTGTATTTTGATAAAACTTCTAAAAAACAAGAACGGATACTACACATGGACGTAGCAGATTTCGTGTAAGCCGTCATCCCGAGATCTACGTGGGAGGAAGCACGTAACCAAGGTGGGTGAACCCTCTCCCTTCTCGGAAACATGTGAGGAATTGCAAGATCGTGCGATCGAAGCAGCTCCTGGAAACGAAATCCCGCCGGCGTTGGTCTACGTAACAGGTGTCTGTAGCAGTCGTCCAATGGAGTATTAAAAACGGGGGTAAACGTTGGATGCGCAGGCAGATACTTGAGGTTACAGCCATAGTTAGAGAGTAGGACATCCCGCCGGCATCGCAGAGGGGATTCTGATGATTCGGCGTGGAGGCTCATAGCTGGACTGGTCGGAGAAGCTCCAACAGCAACACGGATGCCCTGATTATGGACAGCGTCTAACCTTCTTAGCACAGTTGGACGCACTGAAGAGTAAACAATGCATCTATAGTCTAACTGGATCGGATCAGTGCACAATAAAGACGCAGCAACACTATCCGATTCGCTCCCCAATATTTGCTACTTAGTATCCGTAGAAGAGTAAGAGAGCGGGCACATCTCGCTTTCAGCTGTGCTATATATGGTGACCAGCAAGGTTTGCGATCGAACACCAATCCAAGGAATCTCTCCTGAACACCATATGGCAGTAAATCTGGCCCGAGTCGGACAGTAAATGCCATTCGCAACCTACGGCGCCAGAAGTTAACACAGTGACTTCTCAGTTGAAAAGCGAAAGCCGTTTTCCGAGCTCCATGCAGAAAGATTGTCCAAACACTGCTGGAGACTGCGTGCCAAAAGCGGCGTACGCTGAGAAGTACAAAAGGTGGCAAAATCGTCTACGAATAAACAGGACGACACCCCTGTTGGGACACATCGCGATATAGAATTGATCGCTATAGCAAACAGCGCCACGCTTACTACAGACCCCTGTGGAACTCCGTTCTCTTGAATAAAAGAATGTGATAAAACTGAGCTGACCCGTACTAAGAAAACCCGCTCTCTCATAAACCCCTGAATAAAATGCGATAAACGCCCACGTATATTCCAAGTGTGGAGAGACCGTAATATACCTGCTCGCCAATAAGCTTTCTCGAGGTCAAAAAATATCGCGACGGTTTGACAGTTCTTCAGAAATCCGTCTATGATCTGCGTCGATAGCTGAATGACGTCTACGAAAAACGCACTGGGTTTTAGTCAGTAAATTGTGGGATTCTAGCCACCACACCAACCGGGCATTGATAATGCGTTCCATCACCTTGCAAACGCAACTGCTGAAGGAAATTGGATGGTAGCTGGAAGGAAGATGTCGGTCCTTTCCAGGCTTAAGAATATGTATGACGTTTGCCTCCCGCCACCTGTCTGGAAAAGTGGCGTCAACCCAGACACGATTATAGACCTTGGTTAGTAAAGCATTGCCATCAGGAGAGAGATGTTGCAACATTCGACGTGGATGCCACCTGGTCCTGGTACAGAGTGTCGCGAAGATGAAAGTGCATGTTCTAGCTCCGCCATGGTGAATAGCCGATTATAATCTTCAAGGTTTCCAGACCCAAAAGAGAATCCTTGAGATTCCACTTGAGCCTTAAGTGTAAGAAACTCAGGGGTATAGTTCTCTGAGCTAAATACATGAGTGAACGCTATGCCTAAGGTGTTCGCCACGTCGAAGGTATTAATAGCAGCTCCAGCAGGTGTTTTGAGACCGGCGATGGGCATATGGGTCGATTTTCCGGCCACACGCCCCAATTATCCCATACTACACAGGAAGGTGTATTTCGATTAAAAGAAGCCACAAACTTGCTCCACGATTGCTCTTAGCTATCCTTAATAACTTGCCTAGATTTGGCATGCATATTCTTATACTGTACCAGGTTCTCCAGAGTAGGGCGACGCTGGAAAAACCTGAGAGCACGCCTACGAGCACGAACGGCATTCCGGCATTCATCGGTCCACCAGGAAACAGGAAATCGACCTGGTGAGCCAGTCGACCGCGGGATAGATTGCTCAGCAGCGGCAAGAATTGTTGCTGTGAGGTGTTCGACCAAGACATTTACGGAGTCGTGCTATTTATAGGTAAAAATGGCCAAACGGGAAATAAAGGTTCGCTCTAAGCGCCAACTAGGCAGACATGTGGAAAGTGGGAAAGTGGTCACTGGAGTGTGGATCAGAGATGATATTCCAGCGGACACTAACTGCTAACTTTGGCGAACAAAAGGCTATATTGAGGTGGGAAAAACTGTTAAAGGCATCAGATAAAAATATAGCCTCTCCGGTGTTCAGGAGGGCTAGGTTATTCTGGTCGAAAAAATCAGCAATTAACTTCCCACTCGTACAAGCCCGAGAAGAGCGCCAAAGCGGGCGGTGGGCATTCACATCCCCCACCAACAGAAATGGTGTTGGTAACTGGGAGACGAGGTCATCTAACTCAGTGTACGACATGTTATTAGAAAGAGACAGATAGATATTGCAAATGGTAAAGCTGTCCGAGGGCAGCGTAATCCTTACAGCAACTGACTGAAGGTCGGACCGTAAGGAGACGGAATCAACATAAACATAATCTCAGATGAGCATCATTGTGCCCCCATGTGCTGGAACACCTCCTGGTAACAAATCAAATCGCACAGAAGAATAGTGCCAAAATGTAACACTATCTTGGGCACGGAGTTTTGTCTCTTGGAGGCAGATGACTAAGGGTTGGTGCGCATGGAGCAACAGCTCAAGCTCTGCCCGATGTGGTCAAATTCCGCATATGTTCCACTGTAGTATAGCCACTGTCTCTATGATGGGATATGTTCTAGATAGAAAGACGTTTCTGCATACTGGTCGGTCTAATTTATCCTTTTTAGCCGTTGGGCTAACATTTTTCCCAGGAGCACGATCCTACGGCTTACGCACTGTTTCCCTGAAGGTGAGGGCAGAATACTCCACATGGGAGGACCCCTTACCAATAGGAAATTTCTGTTCGAGGACTTCGACCCGATTTTGGTCACTGATCGCGAAGATGGGCGTCGCCGTTCGGAGCTCCTCCATGAAGATTCCACAGAAGAGGATCTACGTGGAGAATGATGTAGATTTTTTACTAACCCTGTGTGTTTTGGTTGCAGGCGTATCACACTCTTTAAGTAAGTCAGTCCTAACATAGCTCGTCTTGAAATTTTTTGCTGGTTAAGAATACGCTACGGGTTTGCCGGTCTTAGTGCCAGATGTCGATGGTTGGGGTGACAATTGTTCTCGAGTTTGTCTTACATTGGCGGATGGTGATGACGACGTGGACGTGTATGTCGAGGTCTTCGGTAGGGGTGTGACAACGATGATCTTTTCCGCAATTGTAGTCCCGTTGATATCGCGGTCTGTGTGGCGATTTCCCGCTTCGGTACGGTTTAGTTGTAACAGAAGTGTAAGAACCGGGCAGTGGGGCAGAGGGTTGTCGGAAACGCAGGAGCTTACGGGTTTCGGAGGACATCTTCTCTTTCACTTGAATCTCTTGGATGACCCTCTCCTCAGCAGAACGGGGGCAATCTCGGGAACTGGATGCTGCAGTTCACGCAAGATGGACGGGTAGCTCAATGCCCATCGTGGGATGCGTCGTCACAAATTGCACACGTAGACCGACCAGAAGAAAATTCACTGGTATGCCCATACCTCTGGCACTAATATATAGTTGGGAATATAGGGCCTAGCCTCGATGGCTTTGTATACCGCCTTAATCCTTTGAGGGAGATCTAGCCAATCAAAGTTAAGCAACAGGGTACGGGCTGGCACAAAATCACCATTAACTTTCCGCTGAACCCTATAAACGGACGTTACGCCTTGTTTTGCCAATGAAATGAAATGTTTTATTTATGGGCGCTCTTTAACGGCTTTAGTTCTCAGCGTCCCATTCTATATTGGGCGTGAAAAACCGCTTAATTTTGCTCAGAGGCCTCTCTATCAGGTTTGAGGTTCTTTTACGTGCCGTAAATCTACGACACGGGACCCACGGCTTTACTTCCCTTCCGAAGGAAGCCACGCTAAGGATTTTTACGCCCGAAAAAATCCATCGCCCTCCGCCGGGTTTGAACCCGCGACCTTGGGTATATGAAGTTAGCATGGTAACTATTAGACCAAGGAGGGCGACCTTGTTTTGCCAGATTCTCTTGAAGCTCCTCATTTGACAAACCGTTGAATGCGCGGGTAGTGATAACGTCACGCGAGGAGTTCAAGGTCTTGTGTTTTTCGACCTTACCCGGGTAGCCTCCTAACAGTTTCGACTTGAGTATTTTCGCTGCCCGGGATGTTGCATTTGCCTCGACCAGGAGTGTTACCTTTCGGGCTCTAACACAAGATTTAACCGAACCAGCTATATTGTCGAGACCCTTCTGGATTGCAAAAGGGCTGCGGGACATAAAGCTACTTCCTTCCTCTGTTCTGAATACAACTAAGTAGCGACGACTATTACACTCGACTGCCTCTTTTCCACTATCTTACGTTTGATTTTGGGTTTGCCATAAAAATGGTATTAAATTTCATCCCCTAGTATTCCCCGCCCACCGCGGAACCCAACAAGGGGTCAACCCACTGGGGTGATAGGGCTACACAGACGATACAGCAGGCTTGCCGTCCCACTCACCCAGCTGTTCGGTATAATACCAAGTCCTGGCCGATTGACTAGGGGTGGGTTAATGCCAAGCCTCCCGTTTAGGCGAAACAGAAACCAAAGCGGTGTATTAGGCTGCGCACCCTCACCAGCTCAGAAACCGTGGCTCAGATGCGCAACCCTCAACCAACCAGGACATTCCTTTCCACCAACACGGGTCTGCACGTACGGCCTACCCGTGCGCGAGAATTGTGACCTACTGACTCCTTCATCACCCTGAGGTTGCCCACAGAGGGAGTAAAGGTTGTCTTGGGAACCCCAGGGTGCGCCAAACCTGTACCTACCGTAGTAGGCCCCTGAGGGGTTGGTATTGGACCGGAAGACATCATTACACGGACTAAGTGTTGCCAGAGCAGTGTTACGCTGTCGGGATAAAATACCCGTGAGGCTGCTGAACCCGATGGAAATCGACCAGGGTGCCCAGGCCGGGACGAGGTTAGAGAAGTGCAAGCTAGCTGCTATTGTAACTTCTAGCGACGAATCCGAGCCGCCAACACCTTCGAAGGGGGCCACTTGAGCCCTAGCTGAAAGGCTTGCTAAAGAGGGTGCCGTCCATCTGACAGTTTCACAAATGGATAAGTTCCGTTGTCTTCTCAGCGCATACCAATCTGTCTTCAGCGCAGGGAATATCGATTACGATCATACTAACCGAGCACTCCAATCACGACATCGGAGATGCGTGACCTATCCGGCACCCACCTAGATATGTTCCCGTGGCAAAGAAAGCAGAAGTACGGGACACGTTGGAGGACATGAAATATAGGGGAAGCATTGATGAATCATACAGCCCTTGGGGTTCCCCTGTAGCCTTGGTGAAGTAGAGTAGTGAGCTATGCTTCTGCGCAAACAACAGTTGAATGGTGGCACCAGAAACGACTTCTTTTATCGTGTTTAACACCGTAGGCGAAGAAGATGGGGCACCGGTGAAATGTGATAGCGGGGGAAACTGGAGAACCTGGAGAAACCCGCCCCTGCGCCGCTTTATCCACCACAAATCTCACATGCGGTCGTTTGGGATCGAACCCGGGCCGTCTAGGTAAGAGGAGAGTGGTCTAGCCACTCGGTCATGGCGCGGCCTTCCAAATACGACTGTTTTTACCACGGATTGTCGAACACCCTGGACACACTTGCTGGCGCCCAGTGGCTCTCGACTTTGCATTTAATCGGGAAACTGGAAAGGGGCCTTAGATCCTAGAGACAAGGAGGGGACTGCATTTTCGACTGGCCAAGGACTTTGGCAATTTACGGTTATACCCTTTGACTTCTGCAATGCGCCATCTTCCAGCGACTCATGGAATAGTGATGAGGTTGGCTAAGAGGCTTCGTGCTCTATTTAGATGCCATTGCCATCGTGGGTAGTAACTTCGAAGAACATCTCGAAAACCTAACCAAGATACTGAACAGACTGAGGACAGCTAACTGAAGTTGTACGTGAAGAAGTGAAAACTCTTTTGCCACATGGTCTCACCATCTGGAGTGCCCACGGACCCAGCAGCTACTACCGCCGTTTCGCCAGATGTTTTTCGCGAAGTCTCTCATCCGACTGGTGAAAGATCACCGGCTTTATACGCGGTCAAAAGATGCTGAAAACGCACTACAGGCGCTAAAATCAGCAGTCTGCTGTGTTGCTGTTTCAGGGTTTCTAAAACCTGGATACACCAATGCCAAGGACAGCGGCATTGGCGATGTTCTATTCCAGGTCCAGAATGGCTACGAGCGGGAACTGCCTGCTACAGCAAGACATCTTTCAAACTGAAAAGAACTACTACGTTACTCGTCAAGAACTCCGGGTTGTACGGAAGGCCCTGGATCACTTCCACAAGTACCTGTACAGTCAGCCATTTTACCCGAGGACTGGCCACTCTGCCCTCACCTGGCTGTTAAGTTTCAGGAACCTGGAGGACGGGACAGTCCGTTGGGACAAGAGGATGCAGAAGTACATCTTTAGATCAGAACATCGGAAAGGAAGGAGCCTCACCAATGCGGATGCTATGTCCGGACCACTCTGGCCAAGGAGGGCTGCCACTGCACCAAGGTTGAAGTAAAGGATCCTGCCACGGCTGTCCGTGTTATTTCAGCTATTCCTGCAGCTATATGGGACAGAGCGGGACTGAGGAGAGAGAGAGAGAGAGAGAGAGAGAGAGAGAGAGAGACTGACGGACGCTGTCTTCTCCTGGGAGACGTGGAGGCAGGAACTAGGCCGAACTAAGAGGATATCGCACCAAGGAGTACTGTGTTTAAGTCTTATTGGGCTCACTGAGATCGAGGACGGAGTGCTATTCAGAGTATAGGAGTAAGTTGATGGGAAGGCAGAGAAATCAGCTGATCCTCCGGAATAACGTCGTGGAAGTGGATGACGTACCTGTGAGGACTTCGAAAGGACATTTGGGATCCAACGGAACCATCATCAAGCTTGGTACTACTGGTTGAGACTAAACGCAGGCGCTGAGAGATGGCGCTGCCAATGACATGAATGTGGCAAGTCGCGGTCACAGACCAGGAGCCGGGGTTGCGTGCAGCAGTATAACGTGGGTGCATCCTTCGAACGTATTACCATTGACGTAGCTGGGCCAAACCCTTTGTCCGACAAGGCAACAAGTATCTGTCATTAGCCGGAGGTATACGCCATCCCTAACCAAGATGCCAAGACAGTCGCGAACCGCCTAGTAGAAGAAATGTTTTATCGCTATTGGGTACCAATGGAGCTACAGTGAACAGAGCAACAAGTTTGAGTCCAACCTAATGAGGGAAACACTGCAGCGACTCGGAGTGCACAAGACGAACACAACTCCTCTTCACCCACAATCAGATGGAATGGTTGAGTGGTATATCAAGACCCTAGAAGGACATCTGAGGAAGATTGTAGCCAATGACCAATGAGATTGTGATGTGGGGGTGCCACTTTTCTTGTTGGCCTACCGCTCTTCAATCCACAACATCCCCGATTTGACACCGGCCAGTCTGTTATTTGGTAGAGAGCTGCGTTTACTTTGTGACCTGTTCGGGAGTGCTCCTGTGGCAGAATAGCCATCAGTTGACTAGGTGGAGTATCTCATAGACCGATTTCATGACCTGCATGGGATGGTTCGTCAAAACATCCAGTAGCGAGCGAGCGGATGAAGACCCGTTACGACAAGCAGGCCAACCCGAGGTATCCAGCAAGGTGATCTGGCGTTAATCTATCACCCTACCCGGACCAAGGGATGCTGCCCCAAGCTTCAATAACCTTCATAAGGGTCGTAGCTTGTGGAAAAAAGAAACCATGATGTCTACCACATCCAGGGTCTACCCTGTGGGGAGAAACTAGTAGTACACTTGGATCGCCTAGGTAGCTACTATGGTGTTGATCGGGACGACCAGTCCTGAGGAAGGAGCCGTGTGACAATGCCGTCCGTGTAAGTGACGGCTCTCACGTTCGCCTTATGCGATTCATCGCAGTTGCATACGTCAACAACACGAAGAACGACGCGACGGTAACAGTAACCTTCGGAGCACGAGACATCGTGATTCTTCTAGATATTCAAGATATTTCTCCAAGCATCAACTTCCAGAGGAATCCAGGAAGTTCTGTGACGTAATTTTCTGGTTATAAAAGGGGAACGATTGCAGTGCGGTTGTTGTGAATTGCAGTTAGTCGTGAGTGAGGAGTGTTAGCGTACAGTGGTGAGTGAGCCATGGATGTGTGCAGCCGTAAACTGTCGATGGGCCGAAACTTCCAGTGAACCACTTGTAGTAGTACTTCAAAGACTGTATTTGAACTAGTTGTTGAGTCAATAGAGACGCTTGTTACAGCATTCTTTCAGTTCGGAAGTAGCACTCAACCATGCATATTCTGTGTTGGGTGATCACTTTCATCTCGCGTTAAAAGAACGCACAAAATGTCCTGATAAAAAGCAGTTTTATACCGCCCAGTTTATCAACTTGTTTACTAAGCTCCTTAGCGCGGTGGTAGCGTTGCTACTTACCAAGCGGGAGACCTGGGTTCGATCCCCAGTACCAGCGTGGGGATTTTTCCCCCGCTGGGAGACCTGGCCCGGGGTGCACTCAGCCTCGTAAGGTCCCTGGGGGGCCGATTGAGAAGCTACTTGATGGAGAAGTAGCGGCTCCAGGTCATGAGGACCGCATTAACCGGCCGGGGGGACTCGAGGCGCTGACCACGTCTCACCCTCCAATACTGCACCCCATCCATGACGTCTGTAGTGGACCGAGATGGGGGACGCAGCGGCCGGGCGGTAGGCCAAGGTTCCGCGTGAGCTGTCGTGCCATGGAGTTACTAAGTTGTTAATGCATGCATAAGAAGGTTAAATTCCGTACCTCCGGTTTGAGACAAGGGACTTACTGAATTAATAATGACGCCATGTCTTGAAACCCACTGGCGCTGAAGACCGAATAAATCTGAAAACCCGATATATGTACGATTATGTTATATATAATGATTATGCTATATGATATGTATTATATATGATTATATAATATACAAGATATTGGGATATGAGTGCGCAGACTTCAACGGCAACTTCCTGACGTTAAGCTGAAACATAAGTTCCTGAACCATTTTCCAGTATAGTGCATGTTTGCATAAATAAAAATAAAATGTGTAAAGTCTTTGATTACGAATATACCATCACTGCTTTATCGTTTACTTCTGGAATTAGAGTACCGAAGTAGAAGCGCAAAAGTTTTCTTTTTTTTTTTTTTTTTTTTTTGCTAAAATGAGACGTTCAGTCACAAAATGATATTAAATAATTGGATTCATGCGTGTCTACTGGTATGAAGTCGTGGTCACACCCTTGGCAATTACGGAAGCGGAAGGTCAGGAAGGTTGACAGTAACGTTGCACAATAACTGGTTCTGTCAGTGCTTCAGATGCGTTAAATGCATGCGAAACTATGGAAGTCTTTACAAATCCAGAGTGACTACATGTGCTTATTACTTATGACAAAGCTTAATCCTACAAAATATTATTCTGGGGACATTTGAAGAGTAAAGTGTAACATGACGAGATTGCTACGTGTGCAACGCAGAAGCTCTAAAGGGAGTAGGACAAATTTTGTTAGGAAGATGCGATGCCTGGATGGATTCTAACGGAGCACATTTTTAACATCTACTGTAAATATTGTTATATTGTTGATGTTGTGGGTACTGGCCATTAATAAATTTCCTGTGTACAAAGATGTGGACTTGATTTAATTATTCCATGAAATATCTGAATGAAGTTATTTCCATAATTCAAATTTGAATTTGCTTTAACTTTCATCATCAGACTAAATCATATGCGTAGCCTCTTATGCAGCTTAGTTCAGATTTCCCGAATGCGATCGGATAGCTTGAAAGAAAACCATCCTACCCCTCGTTAGTGGCAGTAAGTGATAATAAATACACAGGCACGTGGCAAACCGGATTTTAAGCACAAGCCAAAAGAAAACACTGATCTGTCCGCAAACCACAACAACCAGGAAAAAATAAGGTTATTAAGTTCTACTGTGTTGCCAGACTGCGCAGATAATGTATCCGAAAATGTGTCGATTATCTCTGCTAGCTTTCAAGCTACATAAAATTGTTATTGGACTTTTATTATTCAACATATTTGGATCACCCAGCACGCAACATCCGCGCGCGTGTGCGTGGGGGGGGGGTATAATTGGGAATCGAACTCAGCATGTTACTCAATACCTACAATGGTAGGTATGGTCATAGCTAAATGACCTGATAGAATTAACTGTGTTTGTGTCTTGCTGTTACAATTTGGAACAGATCAACTCCAGTAGTGGCGGAAGAAGTGTAACGTGTTTTCTACGTTTACAGCAGGGATCCGCGGCACTAAGTGCACCCACTGTACACCTATGTTATTAATCCTCATTTGCAATGGTTGATTATATAATACATATAATGTTTTAACTTGCTGTCTTTTGAGACACTGGAAGGAGGAGACAAGGGTACCACATGATTTAACGGTACTTAACACAGAGGTCCAACGCCAATCTCGGCACAGACAACCTGTTTCCTACCTTTACCCTTTGCTGTCTAAATAAACTCTGGCCGAAGTATATATTCCTATAGCAGCTATTGAAGTATACAAATTCACAATGGAATAAGCAAATGGAATATATATATATATATATATATATATATATATATATATATAATTGAATGTAATTTTGCCATACTTGTTAATGCGTTTGATTAATTAATATGAGTGTTCATGTAAATTTCCATTCAAATCTGAATATTGAGAGATAATTTTTATGTTTCTGCTTTCTGGGTTCCCATTTTGGCCCATTGTGCAATGCTACACATGAACGCCACAGATTACATTATCATACTTTGGCGAGTTTATTTCAGAAGCTTCGTTACTAGATTTATTTATGATTGTAAATGTATTTATTTTTATGAGAGTTATGAACAAAGCCACAGTTTCTAAACCACTTACCATGTGGATCGGGATCGTCCGTTCGATGTTGCTTGACTGACTCTCGTTCCTGGCGAGTACATGCAATTCTCAGCGTAATTGGGACTCCTAAACGTGATTTGACTCTAAGAATTGTGGCTTTACTTGTGAAAACCCATATTTCCTTCCGGCCATTTCTTGCAAAGATCCTATGCGAAAGGTACCGACACGGTTGAGCAAGGTCGTTGACACGATTCGTGGAAATGGAAGTCCACTCTTCAGATCCCGTCCTTCTTCACAAGTTTGTTCCATATTTTCCTCAGTACCCTAAACACATGTAAGTTTCCCTCTCTGGTTATCATCAAAGGTAACCACCACGTGTGGAACAGTGTGAAAAAAGTTAAACACTGTTTCATATAAGGCTTACTCGAGGTTCCTCAAGTAGTGCAATAATACGCTATGGCAAATGCTTGATGATGTCACACACTTTTCCTCCCCCGCGTGCCATCAAAGTCATTGTTAGTTCATGCATCCCGTTCCGCCCACTCATGACATCACGTTACAGGCGTGGTAGACATGACGTTAACTAGCATAGCTAACATGATCAGCCATTAGCAAACAGCTAAATTAATGATACCCACAGTCCCAAAATCCGCATCCTCAAACGCGGTATCCAAACACGCGCATGCTGTATTAATTACTGTACTTAATATTTTATTTGCTCACGAATAACTGTATTAGTAACGTTTAAAATTATGTGAATAAAACCCAGTATACGTACCTATTACAAATAGTATGGAGCATAAGAATTCATTAAATACCTGGTATGACATTTTAATACATACAGATTAGCATAAAAGTCACTACCCATTGTTCTTAGATACTATGTTTAATTTTCCCTAACATTTTAAGTTACCGCCTTTTACTTTTATCCCACAATTATTTACTAGTATAAGCGCTGAAGTGCACAAAACCATATTTCACCTGCATGTTAGATATCCTTTTGCTTCTATTTATTTAACGTTGTTGATGCATGTTAAAAAAGTTTTCTAAGGAAAGCATGGTTTTGCCATAAGAACTTTGTCTAAAAATAGTTATCGTTTACTGGCTGAAAATTTAAATACTAATTTCAACAATGTTCCATAAACAGTAGAAGGCCTACAACCTATGCAATGTTTTGAAGAAAACTGGACATTCCTGAACAGCCTTAGGTAAGGTGAAGATACTAAATGTGTCGTTTTATTGGGTATAAATCGATTTCAATGGCCAATCGCAGGCTTCTTCTTTAGCAAAATAGTTCAGGAACCTCTGTCCAGAGTGAGGCTAAATCTAAATACTACGCAGCGTGTATCGGCCTATTGAACTCTGATTGAAGTAATCAATTTTGTGAGCAGTATTTGTGCGCTTCAAAAAGGTGGCATGCGATTTACATTCAAAGACGATTTGGCGTAATTAAGCAACATTCTAGTTATCTGATTGTGCTAACAGACATACTGTATGTTCCCGACGTATACCTTAAAAGAATGGATCCTAATGTCACTGCTTGGGAGGATAGTTCATGTCTGGCGATCTTGGTATTTTCAAGGAACTGTAACTGCAGTAAAATACTTGCACATTTCGAGTATATATGTTGTGTCCGAGCTACAAAGTAACTACAACAATATAATTTTGGTTTACTTTCAATATGATGGTCAATATCACTCTATACGAGAGTTGTTTGGGACTATCTAATGAGAAATTTGATGCTAAAGTTACTGGAAGATGAGGGTCAAAAATGCCAGAAGTCATCAGACCTCAAGTCAAAAGATTATTTCCTTTGAGGACGATTTAAACGCAGTTTTGAACAAACTGTTATTCAGTCCTGATTTGATTACTTCAGAACACAATGTAATCTAATAAGATACTCACCCTTGAGTTTGATTGCCTAATTTTATTCTTAATCAAAAGCCACTATTATTTGGATTACAAGGTAATTAGTGATTCCAATTACAAAGCCATGCAAAGCTGATGTTATCACAGTTCTGATTACTGAAGTTTCCAACCAAGGGCATGGTGAAGTAAATGTAGTGTGCATCAGTGTGTGTGTGTGTGTGTGTGTGAGAGAGAGAGAGAGAGAGAGAGAGAGAGAGAGTTTAAGGTGCATATTCTCATATCAGAGAAAGTGTCATTATTCACTCTTTGAATTACTGATGATGAAATAAACTTCGTACTCATAATTGTGGAATAACAGTACATTGCGCTTTCAAGAAAACCCCTTACAATCAATTTTAAATTTGGAGTTAGCTTTAAATGCAACCCCTTACTCAAATGTTTTATTAAATAATCTATACCCCTTTTACGCATTTATCATAATTGCGGGGGAAAACAGCCCAACTGAAGCAGAAGGTAAGTGTATTAAGCTTCAAAGAAATATTTTTATTTTCTGAAAGGCCGCTCAACGTATATAGATTTCTGCTATCATCAGCAAAATGATTGAAAGCATTTGTTCTACCTTTGCCCGAGAATATCCAAGCGAAAAGCCTCGATCGCAATCATCGAAATAAAAAATTATGTATAACTATCTTCTTTGGATGTTCCTTGAATTTATGTGCACCAGTACATATGGGATGTTTAAACTGCTTTCATACAAGAGAAACAAATAGCTTTCAATTAATTTTGCTCTTTAGATTAGGGTATGCAAGGAAAATGTTTATAATTGAACTTGTGATATTTAGTTCCGTAACAATCGCATGTTCTGCTTTGTGGCTAGAAAGCTTCAGTAAAATTTCAGATCAGTTATCTACACCTTTAAGCGTTGCCCCACAAATTTAGGTTCTACCTTATTATGGGAATTATGATTAATCTGATACCAAAATGGGAATTTTCGCTTTCTCCAGCACCTGCTTCTAGTAGGCAGAGGAAGCACATTCGAGAAAAAAAAAATCGATATCAGGATTTTACAGGAAATACATAGTTTGAAATCCCCTGAATAAACATTAGGTTTTTAGAAAATTGCATGTGCGTATGCGTGTGTGTAAACAGCGTCACTAAAAAAACGAAAGGTGTGATGCACACGGAACTTCGTTTCGGTTCAGCATCTGCCAAGAGTGCAAGAAAATCTTCCACCCCGATAGTTTGAATTTCTCAGCAATAAATTTAACGATTTTGATTGCAACCTCTCATGTTTATTACCATAGTTCCTTTATTAATAAAATAGACATTTGAAACTTTCCGCGAACATCCTTTGAAATTGTCTTTATTTGGAATGCACGTTGCATAATTTTGTATACACACATACGTGCGTGCAGGAGTATGTGTGTCATTATCCATTTTGGACATACTCGTGCTCCTTGTCATTCATTAGGACCTTCCAATCCTTCGCCACTTTTTGAAATACAGCCACCATTCAGTTGTTTCTCCGATGTCACGGACTTCAATCGCCAGTATTTATTGGCCAACTTTTTAAGGATGTCAATATTTTTTTCAGCCTGCTAACATGTTTGTAACTGCAACGAAACATATACAACTGATTTTTTAAACGTTTATCTCGATTATCCTGAACCTATGTGAAAAATACGTTTTTCGTAGCGCCAGTTTGTTAATGCTGGATGGTATAAGAAAAATAGAAAGATCATGTCTACTAGTAATACATCCTATGCCTCTGCAACAGATTACATACAAGACAAATATTCGTGTATATAACTGAATTCGTAGACATCAAGCCTGTGTTTGAGTTTGAGGGCGTTATGTTTTATATCTTTTATTAATGAGATTTGTATGAGTTAATCTTAAAGGTTGTGTCATCTTGTTATTCCAAGTGTACGAAAAGTTATGGTCAGGCACTGTCATAAACGTTTTTTGCAGATTTTGGACATTTTCGTTTCTTCCAAAGGGGGCTACAGTTGTCTACTGTGCCCTAATAAATGCTAGCTAGTCCTTAGTTGACAACCACAGCTTATTGAGTACCCACAGTTGCTGTCAAACTTCCGCGCGCGCGCGGGTGTGTGTGTGTGTGTGTGTGTGTGTGTGTGTGTGTGTGTGTGAAGTGCATCGTATATGTGGATGTAAAGTACATAGTGTTTGGATAATTTCGGAGTTGTCATTTGCAATGAACAATAGACCAATTTTTCATCCGACCTTCCCTCTGTAGGATCTAGGTAATACGTCAATGACATGAAGTTGAATTCCGAATATTTTTAATGCCTTTACAAGATTGCCGCCTTTGTCGGTTATTGTGGCTGGCATCTTATTTAAACCAAACAACCTCGTTAAATTTCAGTAATAATTCTGTAACACACTCATATCATGCTTCCGATAGTCTATGAAACGCTAAAATTTTTGATTTTTCAGCAATTTTTCAGTTTTGATCCAATGTGCGGTTGCAATTAAAAAGTTCTTTGGTATGCGACCTCAAAGTCTACGGCTGCAAAATTTTATTTGTTGCAATTGATTGCCATAATGTATGTAGCTAAGCCGTTTCAAGGTTCTTCGAATCATAAATTTCACCCCCAAACTTTTCAATTTTAACTCACGAAACCATACTCAAGCATTATCGACGAAATTCAAACACAACTAATCTGAAAAAGTACGATATACTCATTAAATCAGTTGTGTGTGTTTTGTTGTCACCCAACTTCTGGCACACTTCTCTTATTAGCGTCGTGTTTGCTTGGTAATCTAGTGCAGTATTTTCAGCATATTTTCTATCAAGATGTTTGATGAAATGATTTTGAAGCGGTTTATTTGTATTGTATTATACTTTGCATATAGGGTGTGATGCATATATTGCGAAGGAAATATTGCGTTTACTTACACAAAAAAGACACCACCCAACAAAAGCTCTGATTTAGAGGCACTTATTTTCAATTCGAAAGTGAAGCTTTAAAGAAAGTAGACGAGTCCACTGGAGAATCTCAAAAAGCAGACTTGAAATTTTCTCATTGCCACGAGCTTTATTCCATTATGCAATTTTGTAGTAATGTGTTATTACTATAAAATGCTCCTTATTATGAATTTGAGGTACTTGCAATTTACAAACTCACATTGGAATTCCCTATCAATTACTTTGAATGCAAACAGCAAATATCCAACATTCTTTAACGAATTACTATACAATAGGCGCACTTAATATTTCGGCCTGGTCTGGTAGCCGAAGGAAACGCGCTGCATTCCTTTTGCCACTTCCCGAGATATCTATCGATTCGTTCCAAAATGCAATAACAAGATACAAACTAGTTAAATTAATCCCATCACTCAGCTGCGATCATACTGTCTGTTCAGTATTTCCAAAGAGCAAGACTTTGCTTACTAGCAATTTAGAAGTAACGAAAAACTAGTATATTTTCAACACTGCTATTCCGCCTCAGAAACCAGCCTATTGTGCTTTGCATCCGGGGAGTGGAGTGAAATTGGTAACAAAACTTACTTCTTGGAAATAAGTTTTTTTAAGAGTCTGGACAGTTAGTAGCTGAATTGGTATACAATACTTTCCGTCTCGGATATTGAGCAAGATGCTGAATTACCGAGCAGTAACGTTCATGACCTCGGGTTCGATCACCGGCGACCGCAACACTGCCTATGTTATTGTTCTTTTTTTATTTCCGCCAAGGATGGTGGTGTATTCTACAACAATTCCCTTGTTGCTTCTCACTTACATTTCCCTTCCATCTTTCAGGTTAACTGCAAGGTAGTGGTTTGCTCGGCGGCGAAGAGACTTGCGATTTGGAAATTATTCACGGCCCTGCCAGAGGGAAGCTTGTCTAGCCTCCATTGAGGGTACTGTTCTCCGGTCACATTAAAGGGACTACTGTGGGTCTCTTTCACTTATGCTAGCCTGAAGTCCATTCGTCTCCTGCCTCATCTGCTTGACACCAGTGCTCGTACACGAGTATAAGCGCTCCGTGTGTCAGTGTATCAGTTATTTAAATAACAATGCCTCTCCTTTTCAGGACTGATACTGAATAGATCCTGAAAATAAATGAACCGTTTATTGCAGAAGGCCAAATATCCTCCAAGAGTTACAAATTTCCCTTTTTTTTCGATCATATTTTTCTTTTGTAGGTCAATGGATTGTTTACTACAGAAAGGACAATTCTGCATGATAGCATGGGCCTGTCATCACCTTCAATTTTACATTTACCGCTGATAAAAAAATGAATTATTTGTTGCTGCTGTCAAATTAGGAAATATAGACAGATACGTTTATGAAGTAGGCGGTTCACATTTTCCCAGCTGTTTATATATAAAAAAATTCATGGCAGAATAATAAGCGCAACAATAGTGGTTTAATATAACACACACAAAAAACACTTTAAATCTCAGTATATACTGAGATGATTATATTCGCAAACACAATAATGTACGTCAACATTAAAATATTTTCGGGTACAATAGCGTCACATTATGCGTACTTTACGCACATATATTTGTTTATTCCTTGTCTGTTACTATTATTATTATTATTATTATTATTATTATTATTATTATTACTATCGTTATCATTGTTATCATTTGGGAATTGGTTCTATTTCTCTAATTATACTGATTCCAAAAATGCTACGCACAAACGTATCACATCCGCTAATTTAAGACTGATTGATGACTTTGATAATCGTTAGTCTTTAATCCTGGAAAGGTTTGCAGCGATTCTTAATTCTGGTCTTCTCTCTGCTTTCCGTTTTAGTTCTTCATACCTTCTACAGTTCATTTCGTTTTTAATTGTTCCATGTACAGTAACCTTGACCTTCCTTTGTTATTTTTGCCTTTAATTATACCTTCATTATACTTTACAAAATACTTTTGTGTCTTAATAAATGTCCTGTGTATTTTGTTCTTTTTCTTATTTGTTTCCAAATGTTTCATTCTGCTTTTGCTCTCTCATAAATTTCTTTTTTGGTGATTTTATCGGCCAAAATATTTTCAGCATTTTCCTGTTGCAGCATATTTCAAATGCTGCTAATCTCCTTTCTGATTTAAGATTGGAAACAACTTAACGTGCATATAACATTGTTTTCAAGAAATTCTACCTAAATTCTAAATTAGAGTTTGGATGCACTTTAGTTTATTTTTCTTCTGAAAGCATTTTTTTATTTATTCTTCTACTAATTTTATATTTACATCTTCCATCAGATGTTATTTTACTACCTAGGTACTGAAATTCAGCTTCATTTAATGATTTTCAGTTGAGTGTAATTTGTTTTTATTATATACTTTTTCTCACAAATTATTTTTTTTTTGTTTTCGAATTATTTTTATAGTTAAAGAGCAATTCCACATCTAACCGGACAAAATCAAAGAAAAGTTTCACATCAGGTATCAAATTTTTATTAAATTGTTTTATTGCACAGAATGTTTGAAACCATTACACACACGCATTTTTATTTTAAAGCATTATGATTAACTTCGCCGACATTCGATTACAAATTTGCGTGTTTGTGCGCGCATCCTTCACTACAAATTGTTGTTTCTGCACTCCTAATTATCAGAGGTTACTAAACCTCCCTTATTTACAATTATTTATTGTTATAATAATGCTTCTGGGATAGCAAAAACACTCATCGTAGTATTTCCGATAAACAATTTTTAAAATAATATATTTATACATTCCGTACTGTTTTTCCGAATTTAAAAAAATATATATTACAATATTTCTTGTTTGATAATATATACGTGTACATATTTCGGGTTGTGACACACATAAATGGGCAATTAAAATAATAGCTTACCCAGATGGATACTGGTTTTTCTGTCAGATTGTACGCTAGGGCCTGCCCGTTGTAGCAACACGGCACAACTTTCTCACGTCATATTGGTGCAAGAGGGCATATGCTTATGCTTTGGGTGCACTTCCTGCATAATTACTATGAACGAAATTCTTTAAATAACATATATTTAAATTAATTTTCACACAGGACAGTTAAGCTTGCAAATTACCGAAGGAATTCAAAGAATAGTGCGCTTATTTTCGCAGGAAAGACCTCTACACGTTTTATTTTTTTCATAATAGTCACAAAAGAAACCTTAACTGCACTTTCTTGCACATTGTGTAGTTCTGTCATTCCCCTACACTGCTATCGCCGAACCATTTAAATCGAGGTGGAACTATACCGGTCAAGGACTGCGAATTTAGGGTGGAGTTGGGAAAGAATGAGAGAAAGAGAAAGATATATATATATATCTCACCTTGCTTGCAAACACTCTTTATAACAATAGTTGTTTATGCATTAATTGGACGAATTCAATGTCATTGAATACTGGATTCTTAGATTTTCTTTTATTCTGTGTGATCTTCAATTTTAAAATGAGTCAATGTGTGCTGTAAGGCTGTGATAATTAGGATACAAAACAAAAAGTGTCATAAAATACTTCCCATTTCAGAAAGATGAACAGATTCGTAATGGGAGCCGTTGTTGCCAAAGGAAAAAATTGCTTCCTGGATTAGTAACTGTATGCTTTATACCTTAATAGATCAACAATAGCACGGGATTACTAAGTAATATACAAAGACATAATTACAGATATTGTTTTATCACATCTTTTTTGCGTATATTTCGGAAACATCTTTGTGTCTGAGATTGTCAGAGAAATTATACTTTTGAACCTCTGTCTAAAAGGGAGGAAAATGCTTATGCTTGTGTTAGAACCTCCCTCCATGAAATGCAAATGCATTACAGATGAAGCAGAGATATTTCAAAATCCAAAGGCCTAATGGTGTAGAGGCTCCAGAACAGAGAAATAAAATGTTCCGGAATAAAGCAAAAATCTCAGGAAGGACTTAAAGAATGCGGATTATGTAACATTTGAACACATTAAACCATATTTAGACTCAGGAGTACACACAAAATTGCTGTTCGGTCTATCCTAATTACTGTGCATCACAAATGTATTTCTCCGTTACCTTACATCATATGGTTATGTTATGTTAATGTTGTTATGTTATGTAAGTATGTAACACTGCCAGGTATTATGTTAAAAACTGACAGCAAAGATCGAATTAGCTTTGCTTCAAAAGGAAATTTGGTTCTAACTTGCACTAAACTCCAATTGATTTCATTATTATACAAACCATATTTTAAAAGGTGTATGGAGTTTTGTGTTCCAAGATAAATATAATATATTCAAAAGAACTCGATGAAGCAATCGAAAGTTATTATTAACTACACAGCTACTATTTACCTACAAACATTCCATAGGAAGCAATAAGAACACTGATTAGGACGAAGGCATTTACTAAAATAAGGCAACTGAATAAAATCATACAAAAAGGCTAAAAACAGAAATCACAAAGAAAATGAAAAGGATTACTTAAATATTCCTTATCTGTGAAATCTCTAAAATTAATTTCAGAATGATTCATTTGAAATTTTAATATAGGATTTAGGGCCTTAATGTGGTAAATGTCGTGCATCTGTTCAAATGTTTCCGATTTCTTCTTCTTAACCTCCTTGGTATTATTCGTATTTTATACCGCTTTCAAAAAATGCTCCACACAGTGCAATTATATTTTCTAGAAATTTACTGTTTAAGATTTCATTCTTTGATTATACCTATATGAATAAACTATAGATAAATATTTAATTGTTCAATAATTAAATGTTAAATACACAATTCAACATTTATAGAATACTGATTACTTCATAGTTAAGCATGTTAACAATATATATATATATATATATATATATATCTCGAAATGTTTAATGTCACTACTTATTGTGAAGTATACCAAATTTCACATATATACAGCGTCTCCCAGAATTAAACCGCATAAATTGTCAGGATTGTAGAGAAGTCCAGGATAAACTTTTGAGAAAAAGAATCTGTGGCTATGCGATCTAAATTCTTTGCTACAGTTTAACATGTATTAAGGGTTAGCATGCCACTGATCAAACTGCACTGTGGACTGTGAACTAAACATCCTATTTCAGAAAGCGTAGATAGAGTGGCATTATTTAGCGTGTGGGATGTTGAGGGAGTGGAAATTTCAAGTCTCCGTAGATGCCTTTATATTTTTTTGTCGCCCTTGTTCACATATGAGCCCTTCATATTTCCTGCGTTACATAATATAATTTTATTGTGCTGACAAATAAAACAAATGTAACGCAAGATTAGCATGTAGGTGTAACGAAGACGTTTCACTAACAATTGCATGTAACACCTGAACGGGTACACTTGTGCATACCCTTTGGAGGAGTTTCTAAATTACAGTGTATAATATTGATATATTATGTACGTACACATTACAATTGAAGACACGATTCACAATTTAAGAAACAATACTATCATTTTGTCGAATGAACTTTAAATAAAATAAAAATGAACAACTATCTCTGTAATACAACACGTACTCACACAAAACTAATTAAGATCTTTGTACTAGTCAGGAAAGTGCATTCTACCTTTGCATGTACTTGTTCCGCATGAAAGGCAAATAGAATGGTACTTCAAGAAATAATACCAGTGCCTTTTTTTCTCAACCTCCGATAGGCTATAAATAAAAGACAAGTTCATAGAAAACAATTATTTTATTATTCAAAGTTTTGTACACTTATGGCCACTTTTCAACATAATCACCGAAAAGATTGGAACATTTATCATACCTGTGCACAAGCTTTGAAATGTCCTCTTCAAAAACTGTTGCCGCCAATGATTTCAAATGAGCACTGACGTTGTTTTGAAGATCTTCGTACTTTACGACGTTTGCGGAAGGCCATTCAAAACAAACAAAGAGGAATGCTGACCTCAGGAATTGTGTTGATCCATCACAACGCTCGTCCACACACTGCTGGCACAACCAATCGGCTCCTTGAACAATTTCAATGGGACCTTTTCGTCAATCCGCCGCAGTCCTGACCTGCCACCCAGGGACTTTCACCTTTTCCCTAAACTGAAGACTTGGCTAGGAGGGCAGCACTTTCAAACCAGCGAAGATCTTCAAAACAACGTCAATGCTCATTTAAAGTCATTGGCGGCAATATTTTTTGAAGCGGGTATTGCAAAGCTTGTGCACAGGTACGATAAATGTCTCAATCTTTTCGGTGATTATGTTGAAAAGTAACCATAAGTGTACAAAAATTTTAGTAATTAAATAATTGTTTTCTATGAACTTGTCTTTTATTTATAGCCTATCGGATGTTGAGAAAAAAAAAACTCGTACAATATCGGAAGCAAAAAGTACAACGGATCTCTAGAGGAACTGTTCAATTTGACGACCTGGAATACCCCTACCGATATTGCACCTACGAAAAAATAAACCTCGCAACCTGTCAAAAATTCCAGGAGTGTTGTGAACCTCATCAGAAGCAGTTAGGGTTCGTGTCAGTACTAGTTCATCTAATTCAACAGATATCTGGTAAGCCAGGCTCTTCAGTATGCGTAATGGTACCACAAGGTGCGAAAAAGAACATTAGCTCAGAAGTTCGCAGCCTAGATTATCTTAGGATATTAGTCTCCATTTTACACTTCGTTGAAACAATTCATTTCCTTGCACATAATGTGTATACCTTTACAATATGAACACAACGTTTAACAATTCATAGTTCTCACAGTAGTCACGTGTAGGCATTACACAATATTTTCAGAAGCATAGTCTCGCTGACTACGGTAGCTCAAATGGTTAAAACGGCATAATACCTGCATACAGATAAAATCTAGGTACCATCGTTCAAATCCTAGTAATAGTAGAGTTTTTTTTTTTTTAATTATTATTCCATTGCTAATATCACAGTTCAGTTACCTTTAAATCGTACATTACTAAATGTTTCAATAAACGTAACTGTTCTGTTGCTTTAGTCTACGCAGTTTCCTTGACAATTAGTGCATTTAATATTGAACGCTACTTTAGATATCATTTAGTCTTTTGAAAGTAATATGTACTGGAGGGTTTATCGTCTTCGCTTTAGAAATGTAAACTAAGGGCCGGTTCTACAGTCTGCCAATAACTTGACGATACAGCTATGTACCCGATTTCTAGCCGATTGGCGTTCTACAATCTCTAGATAGCACTACTCGGAAGATATCTTTTCCGATAAGTTTTCGGCTAGTTGGAGTTGACGATACATCTATTATCCGACAAATAAGTTTCCCACGGCCGTAGTCCATTGAGGTTATGGCTCCACTCACATTCACGTCTCACAATTATCACTAGCAATAGTAATTAAGAAAAAAACCTGATATGCTCCATGCACATGATTCTCTACATCTTTGTAAAAAATTACTTCTAATAAGCTTATTCTTAGCTTAGGGAATACGCTAAAATGATCGTCAAATCTTATAAAAGCTGGTTGCCATGTGGATGAGTTCCGTTTCTTTGTATTGCAGTGGTTGACAGATCCCCGATTGTGAAAAGTTTCAAGTAAATTAAAACTAAAACCAATAGCAAGGAATATCTTAAAAATGATCAGCTCCACGATAAAAATTACATGACCCAAATTGTGTGTTTTGCGATATCTAGATTTTCTATATAGTAAGTTTTTGTCATTCTCTTACGGTTTACTAGTTATGCAACATCCAGCAAAATTCATCCAGAATAAAGAGGTCTTCAGAGGCTATTCCGAGAAAATTCAATATATACATTTTATTTGACATATAAATGTATTTAATATACAGTATTTTATTCAAAATCGTTAAGCCATTTTTTTTTAGAAAATTAAATGTTTCATAATTTTTTTCCATGTAAATGGTAGCCTGGGGTGAGGTTATTTTCCTCAAAATCTTCTCGGCGCATCCTTGGAAGATACTTAACTTAAATACCAAGTTTGGTATTGTACCCACTTTTCGTTACAGACACACGGACACACTGATCTTTTTCTAAAAATCTAAAACGTGTATTTCCGGTGAACCTTGGTATCGAAATTCTGGGTGGAATGCAATACTTCTCTATAAACTATGTAATAGTACGTCTAAAAAAAGTAAAAAATTGCATTTATCGGACGACGGCGAAGAAGTAATATTGGATTTTATACTTCTCACAGGTAACTTTTAAAACTCGAATGATGTTTTGGAGTTCCTCCTATTACGCGGATGATTAGGGTTTTCGATGGGGGCTATCCCACAGCTGTGCTCTGCGGCTTACAATTAGGACCCGAAACACAAAATAACACTTTCCATATGCCAAAAATCGTGACAAGTATAGGAGTGTTCCAATGGTTTGATTAACTTTTATATACTTCTCGCTAGCACTTATGAAATTACTGTACAATCTAGCGGATGTTTGGTTCATCCTCCCCCTTTATCCCTTATAATTTCTATTTTGAAATCTCCAGGGATTTCTAGTAATTAATGAAAAATCCCGATATTAACGTAAGTGAACGTCTGACTTCTTAACTTCTACTCCGAGTCCTCGCATTATGTTGTTTTATAAATTCAGTGTGCTCATATTCTAATACACAGGGTTTGCAAACCTTTAATAGGACTTTATGAATTGTAGTTTATGAATTCAAGGCATTTTATAGCCCATTCCGGTTACAAAATCTTGGACTTCTCAATATTGAAAGAATGTCAAAATATGTGGTTTTTAGCATTCACTCGCATACACATAGCTCTCTCTCTCTCTCTCTCTCTCTCTCTCTCTCTCTCTCTCTCTCTCTCTCTAATATCAGTAGATATGTGCACATAGATAATGAGTATGCATTAATTTCGGCATTAGGAAACGAGAAGTACATAAGCAAAAAGTAACAGAAAAGTAAGATTATGTGAATACTAACGTAATTATTAGCACCAAATTATTGTCCAGGTTATGACATCAGACTTTATGTTCCCCACCATTTTGCATGCTTCTACGAGGTTAAACGCACTTTCGCAGTCGTCATCTATTCCATTTTATTCTAAAACATGGTAAAAGAATTCCCCTGGTATAAACTATCTTTTGTTTTGTTTGTTTTGGCCTGCTTCGCAAGGCAATTCTCCATTGTTTTTTGGTTTACGAATTCTCCACATGTAGCGCTTCCATCAGAATGACAAACTTAACGCTCTACAAACTATCCTATAGACTTACTAACCAGAGGAACATGTGTGATTGTAGAACGAAAGCTTTGTTTATCTGTCGGATAAAATTATTTGGTGAATAACTATAGGCAGGCTTATCGGATCATTGTGGAGCCGGCCCTAAGTGGATTAGTGCTACGCAAGTTGTGAACCTCTTTGAGAAAAATAAGACAACTAAAAAACGGTAACTTCAGAGAGCGGTGCGATCTTTGTATCGTGGGATTCCATGATCAGCGTTATACCGGCTCACCCACCGGTATATTAATAGCGCAGCGCTCTATCTAACTTCATAGATCGAAAATCTACCGAACTGTTAACATTGGCGTGCACGCCCTCAAAGAACAGGCAATTTTGCCAAAATTGGAAATCCAATAATTTTAAATATCGTATCGATTGTGCATCCTTCAACTACTGATATATGAGGCTTTTTGAACGAACATTCTTTTAATTTACAGCCACTGATGTGCGATTCAGAAAACCTGCCATAACTTTGACATTTGGCAAAGGAGACAATATGTTCCCTATCTTAAATTGTTTATCTAGGACCCTTCTACAATCCTGTTTGTAGCGGCTGAATTCTGGGACACCTGTGTCTATACCGAAAACTGCATTATGAAAATAAAATTTTTTCAACATATAAAAATAAGAAAATTCAGTTTAAATTTAAGACGCTAAAGTATATTGTTTCTGTTCCTAAAAGTATTTAAAAGCAGTACTTCTCATGCTCTCCATCGTCTTTGCTTCTCTGCACGCGATTTAGATATTTCAAAATGATTGCGGCTTGATGAGAATGGTTTGTTCACTTTAATGTACGCAAAGCATATCTTTTTCTGACCATAATTTTATAGGAGCACTAAGATTTACAGTCCTTTAATAGACATTTCCCATGATTTAACCTATAGATCACTTAAGTGAAACGAAGATTTAATAATTCTAATATTTATTTGTATGATTTTTATCAGTTTTTGGACTTATTCTCATCCATGAGTATCCTAAAGGGACGTTTTGAAATAACAAGCACGTGGTTAACACGGCAATGTAGCGTTGCTTGTTTTTATCAAGTATTGTAATTAAAACGCAATTAATTGCATTTTATTCAGATTAATTGTGTTATTATTTTAAATCATAAATATTCTTACTTATTATAACTGTCAGGTTTATGTCTATAATGGTGCTAGGGATGAATCATTCTCTTTTAACACCTCGAAATACGAGCTTCTTACTTCAGCAGAGTTTAGTCCTGCTCCAGCTTGCAATAGAGAACGGTTTCTTTTTAATCAGGTAAACAATATTGTCCATAATTCATATTGTTTAAATATTTTCTTGTGAAGTATTCAGACTATCATTTTATAGCTGTTATTATTGTCCTCGCCGCAATCAGCAACAAACTATATATTCCCATGTTTCCCGCCCTCAGTCAAGCTGACGTCATTGAGCAGACCGAACGAAAATAAGCATTGCTAATGCTACACCTTTACTATGATTTCACCATGGACTAAATGCTAGCACCCTGAAAGCCTTCTTTCTTGGGACATGTAAAAAAAGAAGCATAACAAACTTTTAGAAGCAATATGATGAGGGGCTTATCGTGTTATGCATTTTTCAGGAAGATATCAGTGTCAGGTGGCCTCGAGTAATAGGCACAAAAATGCACACTGTGCCCGCCGACAAGTTATGCTGAAGTATTCGATAGCTAGGCCAAATTTATATAGAACATTTTGCTTTATCGTTTATTAGTGTTACAATCTGGAATGCTTCACTCATAAAGATGATTTAATGGAGATCATGCCAGTATTTTTACATTATAACTAAAGTATTTAGTATGAACAATGACATTTAAATATACAACCATTTTCGTGCTGTAGTGTATGTTTTACTAAAATGTGAATACATAGATTTAAATTACGATTTTGAGTTTTTAAAATAAAAATTGTTTAAGCTTCATACCGCAAACATGTCGTAGGAAACGGGAAAATGTCTGCATTGATGCGCGTGCTGTTTTCAGAAATTTGATGTCTCAAAAAATGTAATTTGACTAAAACAAATATATGTGTATCTTCAATTTGGTTATAAAAAGGCATTTAAAATGTTACTAACATTTTGAAAAACTGCGGTCAAAAACGTGTCCGGTTTGACTTTTAAGTGATAATTACTTCTCAGCCTGTTTTACAATTTATTAATAAACATTGATAATTATTTTGTTATTGTTTTCCATCAAAAGTGTAATGTTATCTTCAAATTGGAGAATGCTAATTTTAAATTCCTGTATTTTATTACCTATGTCTATTTCTTCATTAGCTTTATTTAAGACTCTTTTTATGTACCATTAAACAATATTGATGCTAATGCACATTTCTTCCTTAAACGAGCCATTTCTTAACGGTTTTTTACAGTTTATAATTGATCTTATATGTATATAAATTCTAATTGGTCATCTGTTAAATGTTACCTATTTTTATTTTCTATTTTACTATATATAGTTCTAGTTTACGTTTCAGATGCATGTCACAAATTTAAAGTAAGTTTCTGCTTCAGCCTTTTTTTAGTACCGGTATCATTTGGCCGAATTTGAAATTCTCCGGCAGTATCCCGATTCTTCCATAGTTTCTATTAATCAACTTCCTTTCCCTTACAAAGACTTATCTAAATGGTCTATACATTTTACCCTTTAGCAATTAAATTTCTTTTCATCCCTTTTGATTTATTCAACTGTCTTTTTGTGGTCACTGAAAGGTTCTTTACTTCTTGGTACGCCATTTTAGCCTTTTTTTTATTTTGTTATCTGTTCTTTCATTTTTCTCTTTCAAAATTGTTCTTTAGCTTTCTTAATTTCTCTATTTGTTTGGTTTCTTAATGATTTACACTTTTCGATCGTTTCTGGATTCTTGTCATTCTTAAAAATTCTGCGTTGGTTACACATTTTTACAATATCCTCTGCAATCCATTCTTTTCCGGATTCTGCTCGTTTGACATCAATTACTTCTGCTACTTCTTCATTTTATTTTTAGTAAAATTCCATCTAGCATTTATGTCATGTAGCTTCTTTTTTCAACAGGCTCTTTGGTTTTACTCTTATATTGCTGTAATGTATGTTCTTTCAGCTTCCTGACATGTTCTCCATATTTCTGGATATAACAGATGGTTCGTTTTTACTTTTCATTACGTCACTAGCTGAAATACCCGACCTTGCCCGTGTTCTAATGGTTTATCCTTTCCACATTTAACCATAGGTTGATTGTCCAATACCGGTGCGCTTCTTTTTACGCAATTAGAAATGATTAAACAACACACTCAAACAAATATTTAATTAAAACTCAGACGCTATAAAGAATAAAAAGTAACTGTAAAAACAACAGCACGGTTGAACCATAAATATCACAGATTGTAATGATGGTTTCTTGTGAAAGCAGCTCTGGCTTACGCCTTGTAGCATTTGGAGTGATTTATACCCATTTACACAGAAAATCTCAGTTTGGGAAGAAGTAATACCAGTTTAAGCAACGTCAATATGTCCTTATTTATTACCAGTAACCAACAAAATAAAATTACTAAGAAAACACAAGAAAGAAAAAACAACAGGAGAAAAACCAACAAAATAAACATGTAAAAGAGAAGAGGAGGAGGAAATGTACTTCGTCTGGTTTGATGCTATTGCTCTTATCCATGTCCACTTCATCGTCTTTATATGTCATCAGTTTTTTTTTTTTTTTTTTTTTCTGATTATAAAATGTCACAAACTTCCCATAAAGAAAGAAATCAGCTGGTTAAAATCGAGAAACTAAACGTTATAAAAAATGCATGTCCGAACATAGGAATATGGTAACAGAATATGTGGATGTTAATACCGACCTATCTGTTACTCGATGTTATTAATGTTGGAACGCCACACAACTTTTGTAACCAACGCGATTATACTGCACTCTTTTTGTTATTTTATGCCAATATACATAAATAAGCATATGAAGATACAAAAGGTGATGATGATGATGATAAAGAAGAACTATTTTCTCTTATTTGATGTTTTTGCTGTTATTCCAGTTTAATATAATGCAGTTCAAAATGTTGTTAATCTTTCAAGCTTGCGAATATATCGCCTTTGCTTTTGTTCAAATTAATACCTGTTGCAATGTCTGGGCTGTTTTACTATTCCATCATTAATTTCGGATATTAGATCAACGAATAATATATATAACTCGGTGTTAGTTATTTTGAGAGGTCGTGAAAGGCAGATAAATAGGTTTCTTATATTGGCAATCTACTAGCTATTACCACAGTCACTGAGAAAGGTTTAGATGATCTTGTGAGCTTTTGGAACATTATATGATATGAAATAATTAATCTTGTGAAACGGGACGAAATTTCACATTCTAAGTTAGAGAGCAACTTTTGTCCTTTATCAAAGGTTATCTGTGCCAAGTTTGCTTGAAATCAGCGTATCAGTGTAGAACGACTATAAAAACATACATATATCTTGTACATCATCATTATTGATTTTATTATTATTATTATTATTATTATTATTATTATTATTATTATTATTATTATTATTATTAAGCTCCATAACTGTGAAACGCGTGAGGCTTGCTTTAGATCTTCTATAGTTCAATACATGCATACTCCTTTTGTTGCAAATACTTATATCGTTTACATAATCCCAAAACTTTCTAATTCTTAGATTAAAATTTGTTCGTGGTGTTTCAATACGACTAACAACTAAATCATTGACTTGACTCAGATGATGAGATGATGATAATGGTGTTTAAGGGCGCTCAACTGCCGAGGTCATAAGCGCCCTTATGATTAAAACTTGGCAATAGGCAGTAGGAAAATACCAAACAAAAAAGTAAACACAAGTAAAAGAGCTAACACAGTTGAAACGGAAGTAACAGAACTGTCCAGCCCTCTAACCAGAGCTGGATATAAAACTCCATCTAAAATCAACACATTAAAACCAAAAGAGTTTAAAAAACCGCTATCACACTAAAACGTCAAGGTAAAATAAACTTTTGCTAAAAATTTAAAAACCCTGTCCACTGCTCTTGGGTCATCTGCCAGGACCTCAGCAAGAGAGGCCGGCATGCCCATAGATGACCGAATGTGTGCCAGGTGACCACACTCCAGCAACACATGACGAACTGTCTGTGCCTCCCCACAGAGCGCACAGACAGGAGCAGGTTCACGTTTAAAAAGGTAACTGTGAGTAAAAATACAGTGGCCAATTCTTAGCCGAGCTAGTACTACCTCCTCCCGGCGGAATAAACGAGAGGAGGTTACCCAGTTGACAGGGAGGTCCTTCACCTCTCGCAGCTTATTACCACGGAGAGCCGACCACTCCGCATGCCAAGTCGAAAAAACGGCTCTCCGTACAGCCACTCTAAAAACTTCTGCTGTTGAATGGGTAATCGTAACACTGGGCGCTGTGACTGCCGATTTCGCTGCCAAATCCGCCGTGTCATTCCCTGGCAAGCCAACGTGTCCAGGAATCCATGCGCACTCCACATTAAAACCAGAAGCGTGCAAAATGTGGAGAACGTCCTGGATGCGCTGCACCAAAGGATGGTAATTGTACAGCTCACGAATGCTCTGAAGGGCACTAAGGGAATCACTAAGAATAAGGCAGTCACCTAATTTTCGACGTCGAATATACAGAAGGGCTTGATAAATAGCATATAGCTCGGCAGAATATATAGATGTGCAACTAGGCAAACCGTAAGTAGAAGTTGCGGTGCCAGTGACAAAGGCACATCCAACACCGTCGGGGCTCTTACTACCATCGGTGTAAATACAAATACGGCCACTGTATTTGGATAAAAATTCTAAAAAGCAACGACGAATACTATCAAGAGGCGTAACAGATTTCCCGTAGAGCGTCATCCCGAGATCGACATGGGAGGTAGCGCGTAACCAAGGGGGGTGTATACTCTCTCCCTTGGATAACAGCCGAGGAATGTCAACATGGTGCTGGCGTAGAAGCTCACGGAAACGAAAACCTGCTGGCCTGGGGCTCAGAGAGCGGAGGCAGTATCGCTCGTGCAGCTCAGGGGAGAAAAACGCGTGATAAGTTGGATGCCCAGGCATAAACTTCAGCCCACAGCCATAATTAGCAAGCAGGACATCACGCCGACAACGTAGAGGAGGTTCTCCCGATTCGGCGTAGAGGCTAACAACTGGGCTCGTTGGAAAAGCTCCAACGGCCACACGGATGCCCTGGTTATGGACTGTGTCTAACCTTCTGAGCACTGAAGGTCAAGCTGAAGAATACACAATGCTGCCATAGTCCAACTTCGAACGAATCACAGCACGATAAAGACGGAGCAATGCCGTCCGATCCGCACCCCAAGATTTGCCACTTAGTATCCGTAAAAGATTTAGAGAACGGTCACATCGTGCTCTAAGCTGTGCTATTTGTGGTGCCCAACAAAGTTTCCGATCGAAGATCAAACCAAGGAATCTCGCCTCGTCTGCGAAAGGAAGTAAATCTGGCCCGAGTCGAAGAGACGGCGGCATTTGCCACTTACGGCGCCAGAAGTTAACGCAGACTGTCTTCTCAGCGGAGAAACGAAAACCGTGTTTCGAGCTCCAAGCATAGAGATTGTCCAAATACCGCTGGAGACGGCGTTCCAAAAACGGTGTACGCTGAGAAGTACAGAAGATGGCAAAGTCGTCCACGAATAAACAGGAAGAGACACCTTGAGGCACACATAGTGATATGGAATTTATCGCAATAGCAAATAGAGTCACGCTGAGTACCGAGCCCTGCGGCACTCCGTTCTCTTGAATAAAATGGTTAGAAAAAACCGAGCCCACCCTCACTCCAAAAACGCGGTCACGCATAAACTCCTGAATGACCAACGGTAGGCGTCCACGTATGTTCCAGTTGTGCAGAGAACGCAATATTCCCGCCCGCCAACACGTGTCGTAGGCCTTCTCGAGGTCAAAAAATATCCCAACTGTGGGGCTGTTCTTAAGAAACCCGTCCATAATCTGAGTTGACAGAGAGACAAGGTGGTCAGCAGTTGAACGTCGTCGTCGAAAGCCACAATGGATGTTCGTCAGAAGATTGTGGGATTCCAGCCACCACACCAACCGTCCATTGATCATGCGTTCCATCACCTTGCACACGCAACTGGTGAGGGAAATAGGATGGTAACTGGAAGGAAGATGGCGGTCCTTTCCAGGTTTAAGAATGGGTATGATGGTGGCCTCCCGCCACTTGTCTGGAAAATGCCATCAACCCAGACACGATTATAGACCTCGAGTAAGAAATCTTTGCCATCAGGAGAGAGATGTTGCAACATTTGGACGTGGATACCATCTGGACCTGGTGCTGAGTGTCGTGAAGAAGAGAGTGCATTGTCTAGCTCTGCCAGGGTGAAAAGGCGATTATAATCCTCAAGGTTGCCAGAAAGAAACGAGAATTCTTGAGATTCCACCTGATTCTTAACTGTAAGAAACTCAGGGGAATAATTGCCTGAGCTAGACACCTGAGCGAAAGCACTGCCTAAAGTATTCGCCACGTCAAATGTATCAACAACAGCTACGGTAGGTGTTTTGAGACCGGCGATGGGCATATGGTTCGGTTTCCCAGCCACACGTCTTAACTTATCCCATACGACAGAGGAAGGTGTATGTCGATTAAAGGAACCCACGAATTTATTCCATGACCTCTTTTTGCTATCCTTAATAACCCGCCTAGAATGTGCACGCATCCGTTTATAGTGTATCAGGTTATCCAGTGTAGGAAAACGCTGGAAAACCCGTAGAGCTCGTCTGCGAGCGCGAATAGCATCCCGACAGTCATCGGTCCACCAAGGTACCGGAAATCGACGGCTGTAGCCAGTCGAACGCGGAATGGATTGCTCAGCAGCAGAAAGAATGGTCCCTGTGAGATGTTCGACCAAGTGGTTCACAGAGTCGTGCTCTTCGTAGCTAAATTCAGCCAAGTGGGAGTACAGTTCCCAGCTGGCGTGGTCTAGGCGCCAACTAGGTAAACGGGTGGAACATACAACGGGTGTCAAGACACTAATACGACAAGGAAAGTGGTCACTAGAATGCAAATCCGAGATGATATTCCAGCATGAGTGCTAGCTGAGGGGAACAAATTGCAATGTCAATGTGTGAAAAACTATGAAATGCGTCAGAAAGAAAGGTGGGCTCTCCGGTGTTCAAGAGAGCAAGATTCTGACTATCCAAGAAGTCTTTAAGTAGCGTACCTCTCGCACAAGCCCGAGGAGAGCCCCAAAGAGGGTGATGGGCATTCACGTCGCCTACCAATAAAAAGGGTGGTGACAACTGCGAAATGAGGTGTTCTAAGTCGCTCTGCGAGAGGTCCTCAGATGGAGGCAAATAGCTACTGCAAATGGTGAATAAAGCGGAGGGTAGCTTAATGCTGACAGCAACGGACTGGATTGCAGATTGTATGGGTACGGAGTTGGCAAAAAATATCATCTCGAATAAGCATCATAGTGCCCCCATGTGCCGGGACACCGTCCTCCGGGGATAAATCACATCGTACGGAGGAGTACTGTCTGATGGTAACGGTGTCCTGTGGACGGAGCTTCGTCTCTTGTAAGCATACAGCCAAGGGTTCGTGCTGGCGTAGCAACAAGTCAAGCTCTGTTCGATGTGGTCGAATTCCGCGTATGTTCCAATGGAGGATAGCCATTGGGTATATTATGGGATAAGTTTCAAATCGAAAGACGCTTCTGCAGATTGGGATTAGCTGGTCGGTTCAATTTGTTCTTCTTAGGCGTTGGGCTAGTACTATTTTCAGGAGCACGATCCTGCCGTTTCCGCACTGTCCCTCTGGCAGTGGCGGCAGAATCCTCCTGGTCCATCTCCTCCACAAGGGAGGTCCCTTTTTCAAGAGCAAATTTCGGTCCGAGAAGTTCAAACCGATTGGATGTGCTGATCGGCGAAGACGGCCGTCGCCGATTCACGCCCTCCTCCCCAGATGACCCTTCAGAGGAGGATACACGTGTGGAGTTGCGTGTACTTTTCTTACCCTTAGATGACTTGGTAATAGATTGCACATTCTCTTTCAAGAAGTCTTGTCGTACATACTTGGTCTTAAACTGTTTTTCCGGGGCAGAAGACGTCGTGAATTTACCAGCTTTAGTTCCCGAGGTCGAGGCTTTGGGTGACAAGTGTGCAGGACTATTCTGTAAGCTGGCGGATTTGGCAGATGTTGATACCAACTTGGGTGTAGGTGCCGAAGGCTTTGGCAGCGCTTGGGCTAAAATAACCTTTTCCGCAATTGTAGCCCCGTTCATATCGCCGGTCTGTGTTGCGATTTCCCGACGCGGTACCGGTTTAGCTGCAACTGAGCTATAGGTACCGGACCTCGGGGCAGAGGGTTGGCGGAGTCGCAGGAGCTTCCGGGCTTCCAAGAAGGACACCTTCTCTTTCACCCGTATCTCCTGGATCGCTCGTTCCTCTGCAAAACGGGGGCAGTCTCGGGAACTAGATGGGTGTTCCCCGTTACAGTTCACATACGATGGAGCTGAAGCACAAGCCCCATCGTGGGAGATGTCACCGCAGTGGACGCAGGTGGACTTGCCGGTACACAACTCACTAGTGTGACCATAACGTTGGCATTTAAAGCACCTCAGCGGATTGGGGATATAAGGCCTAACTTCGATGGCTTCATACCCTGCCCTAATCTTTTGAGGGAGGTCAACCCGATCAAACGTAAGAAACAGGGTACGAGTAGGCAGGAATTCACCGTTGATCTTACGTTGTACCCGATAAACAGACGAGACACCCTGAGTCGCAAGATTTTCTTGGATCTCCTCAATGGACAAACCGTCCAACGCGCGGGTTGTTACTACACCGCGGGAGGAGTTCAGCGACTTGTGCACCTCGACCTTCACTGGATAGCTGGCTAACATGGTAGCTTTAAGTATCCTTGCAGCTTGCGAGGCGGAGTTGGCTTCGACAAGAAGTGTACCATTGCGAGCTCGAACGCAGGATTTAACCGGACCAGCAATGGCATCGAGACCCTTTTGGATAGTAAAAGGTCTCACCGTAAGGAACTTCTTACCTTCCTCTGTCCTATGAATAACCAAGTAGCGAGGACCACATGACTCGACTACTTCCTTTCCAACGTCTTTATTTGCATTAAGGGGTTTTAGTTTTGGTGCCATAGAAAAAATGGTATAAATTCATCCCCCAGTGCTCCCCACCCACCACGGAGGTCAACTGGGGTGACAGGGCTACACAGGGGATATAGCGGGCTCGCCGTCCCACTCACCCTGGAGTTCGGTGTAATACCTAGTCCTGGCCGATTGACTAGGGGTGGGTTAGTCCCTAGCCTCCCGTTTAGGCAAATCAGAAATCAAAGCGGTGTATTAGGCTGCGCACCCTCCCCAGGCTGAGGTACGCAACCCTCAACCAACCAGGATATTCCTTTTCACCGACACGGGTCTCCACGTACGGCCTACACGTGGGTGGGCATTTTGACCTTCTGACTCCCTCACCACTCTGAGGTTGCCCACAGAGGGAGTCAAGGTGGCTCGGGACCCCGGGTGCGCCTAACCCGTACCTACCGTAGTAGGCCCCTGGGGGGGGTGACTTGACTCACACAACATGTTACCGATCGGGAAGGAAAGTTGTAGACTCTCTTTGAAAAACATCCCCTATTTGGAGTTCGCGTTCTTAAACTGCTGACGGCCCTTCCAGTATTAGGAGATTGGGAACAGTTTACTTAACAGTGCACATAAGCCACTCCCTCTTGCCAAATACTGCGATCCTGGCATACACTATTCTCTCATGTTCTGTTCCCTTTTCAGACGGTTTAAGCAAACATACGAATGTGTGTTTACCGTGAGATTCAGAGCATTATAAGTAATGCTATTTATATGATCCTATTTATTATATGTTTATTTTTCAATATCTGATTTATTATTATTATTATTATTAATAATAATAATAATATAATTCCACACATGCTATTTATTAATAGTCATTATTTGTTGATTATATTAGTTTATAATTAGGTGTTATCTTACTATCATCATCATCGGCAGCAGCAGTATCATTACTATCACTATCATCGAATATTCGGTTGGCACTCCGTCGACTTCGGAAACATTTATTTAACAACAACCGAGTCAAGTGGCTCAGGCATTTCGTCTGGGACTGGCATCCGGGACGTCCGGGTTCGCTCCCTGTTGACCGCGCAATCTGTCCCTGAGGTTTTCCGCGGTTTTCCTGGGCCGCTTAGGCGAATGCTGGGATGCTGTATATCTACCACGGTTCTTTTCCCTTCATGATCTTTCAGATGAACGCAGGTGTGGCTTAAGGGTTTGCAGGCAGATGGCACGATTGCTTCCTCTGAGTGACACGCTCTTCCCCCTGGTTGCGTTGGTTGAGGCTAGGTGCCGTAGTAGAGATATCCTTTCGGCCTCCCAACGCTGTATAAACTCCATGGCGCGCCAGGCTGCCATCTAGTGACTGTCTCTGCGCTTAGCTTCATCGTTTCCTGTGTGCTGGCCTGTGATTTCCCCTCCTCTTATCCCTTCCCCCGGGGGTGGTAAGCCGCAATAGATACGTCCCGAGTGGCAGTTGCCTAGGTGCCCCCCCCCCCGCTGTTAACATGCTATACCCTCTATTAAACAATAGAAAGCAGGTCAGGTTTTCAGTATATGGATCAACACCCAAGACAGTCTGACATTTCATTTAACCTGTTGGTCACAGATGTCACCAGGTTGTATCATATTCTTGGACGCCGTATTATACTGTTCCACACATTCATGACATGATTAGAAAGATCGGCTACTGCTCCTTCTTGTTGAAGATCCTGTTCTCGAAAAATTATTTTCCGCAGAATCTGTATCGCTTGTACGTCGGAGCGATTTTGCCGTCCGAAAAAATTCAAAAACCTCGGGATTATAATTTAGACAACCCTTGCTAATTTTCAAAAATGGGCGCTGCTGTTATCGTGAATTATAAGTATCTGTGGCATGTCTTTCGGAGAATACGTTGCTTAACAGTGGAAAGCAATCTTCGAGTAAGCCTTGGGTGGTGCTTTCTTCGGAATCCATTCTGGTGTATTCCAATTCCCCAATATCAAAATGTGCCATCTAGCCCACAGTCTGATGCTCACTTTGTCTTCTGGTTGTGCTGATGTTCAACTATTTTCTTGGCTGCTCTTCGATGAACCCCACTGCCACGCACTACGCAGACGAGATGGAACAGTAGATGCTGCGGCGGGCAAACAATTACAACTGCTGGCAGAATGAAAGTTCTAGTTCATAGTACTAGTTTTACGTTGCATATGTTTTCACTTGTCGCGTTTTATTTTGGCAATCCAATGTTGTAAGCTTTTTAAGCAGACCTAGTAATAACAGATTATTTTAACATAATACGAAAATGACATAAAAAGCGAAAACAAATCCACCTATGTAATTAACTTAAAAATAAAACATGAGGATTACGATTCACAAGAATCGCTACAGAAAATGAATACGACTACGACAACGACAAAGTTAAAATACCTATGATATACTATGGGCGTTCACAACTAACGGGAAACTATCCCTTCAGGTAACGGTAAAGAATACTTAGGTTTAAGTGGTTCGCCCCCGTTCCCTGGAACGGCTTATTAGACCCACAGTATTCTTTGTGGAAAACATTTAAGGTGTCCGTGATATAAAGCAGACACTAGAGTTCTCTCTGGCCGCAAGCTCGCAAAATCAAAACATGAAATTCTGACAAATGGTCGTTCTGATTCCCACAGATTGACTGAAGTTCGGCTCTTGTAGCGAAAACGTCACTTGTGGTTTGATGACTCATACCCGTACACCACCTAAAAATGCAGTAGTAAAACCTGCCAAGAATAGCAACTACTATTACAAATTTAACGCATAGAAGTACAGTACATAAACCCTAATATACGTTATTAATGAACTGATGTTTCCTATGACAATTTCAGTAGTGGAATCGAAAATCCCTGCATTTTAAAACACGCGTATTCTGTCGAATTTTGTCCTTCGCTAACCAGCAGAACGGAGAAATGGTTTGCAACATGTGCCCCCTGAACTATAAAACACAGAAGATACTGAAGAAGTACTAACATACCAACCCCAGTTCAAGGATGAAACAGAAAACATCAACAGCTGATATGTGGTTTCAAGTTGTTCAGGGGGACCTTTGTTTATTTTATGGTCATTGCACTATCGTATTTTCTAAAACTACAACTTTATAAAGTCAATACTTTTAAATTTAGTTTTATTGACGGTCTCCGTGTACAGCAACTAACCACCAGATTCTTTGTAATAATTGATGATACTGCATTAAGTAAATGCAAATGTAGGGCTGGTGTTAAATGGAATTCTGCTGAAGCTATCATTTTCGCTGTTGCTTACCTGTAGTAAGAAGTATTGCATTAGAACCAAAAATTTATACCACGATTTCATTGAAAATACATATTTTGAGATTTGCAAATCTACCAAACCTAACCTAACCTACCCTACCTGTGTATATATGTATAAATAAAAGAGCCCATTCATGTTTGATTGTGTGACTGTGTCTGTCCAAAAACGAAACGTCCGTAATTCCAAACTTGTTATTTTCAAGAAATCTCCACAAATCAGTCATTACATAAACGATTTTTTGAAAATCTTAATTTTTTTTTAAAAAAAAATGGCCCCAAGGATTGCGATTAAAACAGCACACATATAATGCATTTTCAAGATAAATGAAATGTATAGCTTGAAGTTCTCTTCGTTCTGAATTTACTTCGCATAACTGGTCATCCTAGAAGCTACAGCAAAATATTATTACATGAAAAGTACAGTCACCATTAATGCAAACAGTTTTTTTTAAGTTACATATTCACTGGAATTATAAGATTTATAGAATATTTTTATTCCTTTGAATTTTTAAATACCTTTATATTTCTCTAATTTGAAGTCGCTATTCTTTTTTTCTCATATTACGCAGAGTGTGGAGTTTCAGTCATCACTTGGCGACGCTCTGTTTAAAAGTTTCATTGTGGTTGACGTAGGATATGGCACAGGAAATGTGAATTGAAAGTTTATTCGATTTAGTAAGAAGTACCCGCATGTGAAAGCCTAAGAAGTATATAGAAAATTTTGTTTTTGTAAGAACAGTGTGTAAAATACCGAATAGTGATGCAGTGGATCCAAAACTTTAGATTTTCTTTCCTCAACAATAGATATACACATTTGAAATGCATTGGTAATTGAATTTAACAATGTAAGTGCGGTTATGAAGGAAAAGCATATGTCAACTTTCATTAAATATTCGAAGGGAAATCTATTTCAAAATGTATCATGTTCTTTGATATAGAAATGATACTTTATACACAGTGGCTAAACTTGTGATTGCATATACCTTCCATCGCAAACACCTCACTGCTTCAATCGGGTTTATAGTCGCGCCTTGGGTAGCACTGCAAGCTCTTTAAGTAGCAGCTTAGCATCCCAGAGACCACTGAAGTGCTTCAGCGGTACTCCGTCGAACCCCTATATCTCGCTTGTTATCACTTTATTCTCTCCCTCTCTCTCATATCTCTTTTCCTTCCGCCCCAAAAGGCACTAACATGCCATCCCATTACCTTGCCATACTTACCTGGGGCATATCACAGACGTAAATATCCTTGAAACCAATGGATTTTTCAGACGGAATACGGCGATGGGAGGGTCTTTTTCTAAATTCAAAACACATTTCATAATTGATAACTAAACTGATTCTAAATCTTCTTTTGAACCTTTATTAATTAATAGTTCAAACTCAAAAAGGATATCGCACCATTTGACAAGGACAGAACACCATCAACCCTCTACATAGGCACATAAGGCAAACATTGATACGGGGTGTTTATAAAGGGAAAGGTAGAGTCCGATTAAAATATTCAGTGCCATAGCCCGCATCTGAACTCGGATCTGGCGGTCTCCGACCGGTTGTTCTAACCATCTGAGCAACATGCCGACATGACATTAAATTTCCCCAACTGACTGAATTTTTTTCTGGTACACCACACGAAGATCGGAAATTATTCTGAGATGACATAAGGTAATGACTACTTACATTGCCGTAAAAACTTTAGATGTAGATGATGGTGTCGATTGGGATTTAAGGGCGTCAACTACTGGGTTATTAGCGTCCTTATAAAACTAAACGAGGCAAGAGACAGGAGTTACAATCAATGTAAAGGTCAGCAGAGAGCAAGAAAGTGCTAAATTTATACATAAAATTTAGTGTAAAAACTATCCATTGCGAAAACCTAAGAGGAACCGTAAAACCATTTTGAACAATGCATCGTGGATAGGGATACAAGGAGTTAAAACTAAAACCTGGTACTATACCATACAACTAAAACTGTAGTATCATGATATATAAAACAAAATAGATCCTTAGTCTAAAAGAAATCTTTGATAAGATTTACTATAGACCACCCCGTGGTCATTGGCGAGGACCTCCACTAGGGAGGCCGGAAGCTGGAGAGTTGTACGATGGGGTTGCTGGAGAAATTCAGTCAAGCAACACATGATGTGCCTTCAGTGCCCCTCCACAGAGTGGAAGAGAGGAACAGGGTCTCTCACAAAAGGGTAAAAAAGAGTTAAAATACAGTGACCAATCCGCAACCTAGCCAGTACCACCTCCTCCTGACGAGAATGACAAGAGATTATCCAGTTTATAGGGAGGATAATTTATAGGATATACCCCTATTTTGTTACCGCGGAGTTCGATCACTCTGCATACCAGCCGAAAGCACCCCTCTCCACACAACCACCTCAAAATCTTCAGCTGTTGCAATAATAACAGTAACACTGGGCTCTATGGTTTCCGATTTTGCTGTCAAATCTGCAGGTCGATCCCCGGCAAGCCAACGTATCCATGAATCCCGGGCGTTATAATTTAACCTGTCAATGTTAAATGCTTATTCGCACAAGCGACATTGTAAGTCGCCATTCGGGTATGTCATCTCAAAATATTTTAGATCTCCTTGTAGTTTACCGGATGACTGCGAGTTAGTTGGGGACTTTAATATCGTGCCAGCAGGATGACACGGTAGCTCAGTTGTTAGACCAACCTGGCAGATACTGGAAAATCCGTGGCCCAAATCCCTGCTACATTAATAAATTTTCAGCCTGATTTTACCTATCCAACTCTTGTCCTACAAACGGCTTAATTGAAAAATAAAGCAATTAATTAGCAAGTATTTTAAAATGTTTACTCCCATATTTGAATATCAGTACCTTTTCACACACTCTTTTATTATTTCTAATTACTCTAATGCAAATACTTACCAACATCTTGCATTTGCTGCCTCTACTTTGGTAAGAGCATCATCACCGTCCTGGAAAAATCCAAAACAAATCCCGTTTACCACTCACTTCTTAACAGAAAAGAGATCGCAAACATGGTTTAAAATTTTACTGTTACAATAAGATGTTTAGTAGAGGCGGACAAAAGAACGTCAGTACTGTGTATAATTTGCAGGCTCCAAAATAATTCAGAGCGATTAAACACAGGTTAAATATCCCAGCCTTCTGTAATCTCTATTTCAATGTTAATGCTGTAATTCATCCTGGTAGTGTAAAAATATAGCATTAAGCTCAGTAAATTTTCAAATTATAAGTGGGTGAGTGAGAGAGTGTTAAACATAACGAAAGGAAAAAAAAAAGCTCTAGCGATTCCGTTGCTGTTCGATTCATGTACTACTTCACTCGTTGCGCTTAAAGTAAAAAGGGTATGAAAACAGTACACTACTTTTCAATCCATTACTACATGACTTACGGCATGTAATATTCATTAAATGTTATTTTCTCAATCACGTTGTTATTCCCACTAGTCATTATTTTGCTAACAAATCATTTCACATTAAGTCGGAACTTTGCTTTAATATCATATAAGAATGTAAGAACGCGCTTCATAGATTTTCATTTATGTTTTATATTTACGACTTCCATTTATCATGTCGAGGTGATGCTCACGATTACGTGTCGTTATTCACACCACACATTTCATTAGTAATCATTTTACATCTGAAAACCGGGGCAGTCCCGGGAACTAGATGGATGATCACCGATGGAGTTGATGCGCAACCTCCATCCTGCATGATGTCTCCACAATTGACTGACCACTACAAAACTGGCTGGTGTGCCCAAAGTGCTGACACTCTGAGGGTTCGGGATGTATGGCCCAACTTCAATGGCTTTGTACCCTGCTATAATCCCTTGGGGTAGATCTACACGATCAAAGGTAGGGAACAGAGTACGGGTAGCACGAATTCACATGGGTAAAGGATCCTCTCCGCTGAATCCTGTACACAACAATAACACCTTGTTCCGCAAAATTCTCTTGAATCTCCTCATTGAGTAGCCGTCCAAGGCACGGATGGTGATAATGCCGCGCAAGGAGTTCAAAGTCTTGTGAATCTCGACCGTAACCGGGTAGCTGCCCACTGCCTGGGATGCTGATAATGCTTCAACCAGGAGCGTGTCATTACGACATCGAACGCACGACATCACTGGACCAGCTACCTTCTTATCTAGGCCCCTTCGAATCAAAAATGGGCTAACCGAGGAAACATCCTACCTTCCTTGTTCTCCGAATCACTAAGTAGAGAGGACCACTCGACTCGACTATCACTCAATTAGTTTTTTCTTTATTTTTGGCCATAAGAAATGGACACTATCCATCCCCCACCCTACTAGGGTGACAGGGCTACATAGATGATATAGCATGCTCGCTATAGCGTCCCACTCACCATGGACGTCAGTATAGTACCTAGTCCTGGCTGACTGACTACGAGTGGGCCAGCCCCTAGCCTACCGTTTAGGTGAAGCAGAAGCCAAAGTAACGTATTAAGTTGCGTAACCTGCCCAGTCACTGAACCCAGGCTCAAGTACGCAACCCTCAATCAGGATATCCCTTTACACCGACAGGGGTCTCCCCGCACGGCCTAAATGTGGATGAACGTTTTGACGGACTGACACCCTCACCACTCAGAGGTTGTCCAAACGAGGGAGTCAAGGTTAGCTCGGGGCCTCGGGTTTGCCAATCCCGTGCCTACCATAATAGCTCCCTGGAGGACTCAACAATTATGAAGCAGTGAAACGAAATGTCATACAAGAGGTTCAGTGCCAGTCACAGCTCATCCTTGAGTTACTTGAGCCTACTGGAATCCGCCGTATGAACTTGCGTCATCTAGTGCTCACCATGTAGGAGCCAATAATAGGCAACGTCACCTCACCATGTAGAGCTACTCTGGGCATTTGTCAAGGCGAGCAGCCACCTATGAACCGTCGGTTTGCTCCGGCGGTTTCGGGCATCACAACCCCCACAGCTGTGCCATTTAAGAGTGTCACCACCTTATAAAATCCTTTCTAGCCCCATACTTCTTCCTTTCGCACACCACACACACGCACACAACTATTATCCTTAAAATGTTTATTCGCCCCCCCCCAAAGAATTCCAGTCGGAGATCGGCTGACCGGAGAGGTTCACCCATTAATATCCAGTCTGGGATTCCATATGAAACCATGGAGCCTTCTTTAAAGCAAAAGGTATTCATGGAGCCCCAAGAAATTTCTACAACACAAAAATAATAGAAGAATTGGAGGCAATATTATCTATAATAAAATCCACAATATAATATAAGAGCTAGTTAAGATAGTTAAAAATGTTAGAATGCTACCTACATAATTATACTCCCAATGTAAATGCGAAAATCCACCAGCTTCTTGCGGCAGAACTCGTCAAGGTCCGGTGCCAAAGAAGTCAGTTGAACGCACCCAACATCTTAACGTCCATACGAGCTCGATATTCAGTTTTAGTAGCCGAGTACAGAGTCAGAGGTACGCAGTACCAAAAGCAGTAAGAAAAATTCAGCTTTTAAACTAAACATACAAAAAGTGCTTCCGTAAGGCAGCCCAAAATTGGGGAAGTGGTTTCTTTTAAATGCTATCTGACATGGGCTGTTCGAAACCACCTATTCTTACACAGGGCAGGCTGTTGAATTTTTATTATTATTGATGGACGCTCTTTAACTGCTACTGTTCTTAGCATTCCATTCTATACAGGGCTAGACTGCTTAGTTTTACTCAGAGACCTCTTTATCAGGCTTTAGATTCTTTCAGGTACGTAAATATATGACACATACCACGACTTTACTTCCCTTCCGAAGGAAGCCCTGCTAAGGATTTTTACACCCGAAAAAAACATCGCCATCCGCCGGGTTTGAACCCGCGACCTTCGGAACCAGAGGCTAGCATGTAAAAGAGCCGGACGAAATTCCGGTACATTGACGACGGCTAAGCCTTAGAGGCAGAACTCCACCATCGTTATATACATTACATTAGTTATACATTGATCAACTCACAAAATTAACGCATTACTAACGTGCCACCGTAGGTATTAAGGAGATATGTGAAGATTAGGAACAAAATAAAGAGATTATCAAATTTGCTAAACCGCGCTATGCTACCGGATATGAAACTTTCTAACAAAGGCCCAGATTTCGAGAGTTGAGTAGCAGAAAATTAAATATAAGAGTTTGCTTGTAGAATCTCGGGAATTATAATTGACCAACATTTCTTCAGGATAAAAGGTTAATATAATGTGTAGCAGGATGTAACTTGTAAACGAGGCTGCTGCTGCTGCGATGCGTAAAATGGAAAGTTTACTACTGCCATGTAAATATTATATTTCTCTGTTAGGAAAGGTCTATAATAATTCGGCAAAAGCTGGGTTCGGATATTATGTATTTCTTGCGCAAGCATAGAGAATAGGAATGTTATTTTCACACTTAGCATATCTGTGGTTTCACTTTACGCGTACTATATTTTGAAAACTTATTGAAGTTCCGTCATTTGTACCAGTAAGGATGTTGACCTAAACGTTGTCTAAAATTGCCTCTAAAATGAGCTTAAAATATAATAATGTCCTAAAATGTTAAAATATGACGGAATGAAAAGTAACAATTTACTTAACATTAAATAAATAACTGACATGGGCAAATATTGTGGGTTGATTAATTATATTTTAAAATAAAATTATCCAGTATGGTATATATTATTACTGTTTGCTAAACAATAAAATCATCAGTAGGACACTTCAAATTTTATACGACATGCAAAATATACTATTACCTAAACATACCTTACTTAGCATTGCAGAGCGCCACCATGTTCATCTTCAAATAACCAAAGTGAAGAAAAGGCTGTTTTCAGCTAAGAATCTTTTACACTTTAAGAAAGTTTTCTCCAGTTTCACAGTTGTTATAGGTGCATATTTGAATAACACTATATCGCTGCCTGATAAATCCTCTTCACATATGTAAATTCTGCAATTTTCTCGTGACAAAATCCCGGTCATTTAACAAATTTACTCTTTATTTTTGTCTAACACAAATTTTAGTTTCTGCCCAGTTATGACCCCAATCTCGCCTTTTACGTTTTGGATTCTATCTTCAGCACTCCAGACTTAACTCAATCGACTTGCCCAATGTTCTGCCAAAATTTTCTAGGTGGGTTATGGTTTCTATTAAAAATGCAAATGTAATTTACCGAGAGACATTTGCCCTTGGATTTGAATATCAGAAAACAGGTCCTGTGCGCTCCCAATTGCCTTAGTATCTGCCCCATCAAAGCTTTTTACCACCTACCTGAAAACTGTCGCATGCATTTAACCATTTACCCCAGCGTGTTCAAGTTGGTGAAGGAGCAAAGCCTCATTAGGGGCTTTGACTTTAAAATACATAGGTCGTGTCAGTGTTCTCAAAACTATTTTCTTTACTGTGGAACACAGTGTATTTACTGTTGAAAATATTGATCTGATTTCTTCCGCGGTTCCTTGTAAAGCATAAGTCAAACACGTTATTTTATAACCTTGCTGTAAAATGATTGGATCGATTTTGCCACCTTCACAATGTAAGGCGCAGTGTCTTTTAGGAAGAGGAACAAGTCATGTTGTACTATCTTTCACAAAAGTAAATACCCAACTTATGTTTGACCACACGAAGGGTCACGTAATTCTCAGGCATTTCTGGATAGATGGTATGAGAATGAAATTTGTCATGTGGTTATGCTGTTCAGAGTGCTTGACAGCCGTCCGCTCACCTGGCAGTTTTGAAAAGCAATATTTCTGCAATCATCGTTAACCGACGGGCAAATATTGCAAAGTTAATTTCAATAAATATGTAAAAATGTGTTATTGTTATGTTTCTTTTAAGCAGTGAACCAGGACTAAAAACGATCTCTGTGTTCGGTGCTTTCCTCACAAATGTAACCTTAATCAGCGACAGCGACTGCCTGTGATTAGCGTAATTGAACTTGTTACACGGTGTTACAGCAGAACGACAAAGTTGTCGGAGCGTGGATCGAATCCCCCGTAGTGACCTTTTTTTATTAAGTTATTTATACAGCCACCTGTGTCAATTATAAAACTTGACAGATTCATGGACACTCTTTCTGGTAAAATTCCGTTAGAGAAACAAATTACGTGGTTAGTTTTATTTCGCATAGGGTTCTATTATTTCCCGCAGACTTACTTAAGTTGTAATACCATTGATATTCTACTTAAAATGCTACAAATATAACAGGGAAATATCCTACACGTACTGCGAATCATTCGTCCCAAAACCAATCTCTTTAAAAATCTCGAATATTATTACCATGTTAAAGTGTTTACTTCGGTCATGCACTGTTAAAATTTACATTAACTTGAAATGGTTATAAATAGGGCCCGAATTTCGATGACTTTGCATCCTTTTTCTGGTGATACTCGGACGATGCTATATGGAACGTGGCTCATACCATCCTGAGTGAAGTTTAACGACCTTTCTGTGTCACTTTTTCTCCATTTTTAGACATTTTTCTGTAATATGTCATATTTTGTGGGTGTTGAGTCACTTGTAAGTCATGTTTAAGAACAAAATCATGGCTCTTGTCACTTTTAGCAATTTTGGGTGCATTATTCTTAATATTAGCAGAATTATATTACAGAACCTCGAAATCTAAAAATTCTTGAAAATATGTAGCAATGTGGCCTCCCCTTGTCATAATGGACTCGTCGAAGTAAAAGGTTCACGTGTATTGTAAGACAGAACTGCTTCTAAAAGAATGTGAGGGTGAAACCGCCTGCTACTTTTAAGGGTCGTACCATGGGTTATTGTGTCTGCTGGTTACAATTATTCAGTCATTCACAGAGAGGAAGTTGGTTCAGGTTCTGAAGTGATATCTTTATTTGGATATGCCGAAAGTCAAACCAAATAGTTCCGCGAAATTGAAACCGCTTGTTTCAGAGTAAGGCGAGTTTGCATTTTCTAGTGATGCAACATTGCGGATGTGCTGTCTGGCAAGAAGTATTCCTTCGATGAAGAGATCTGGATGCCGGCGATATTTGGTGCTTTAAGTATGCCTCTGCGACTTCTGTCGACATAAAAAAGAAGTTTCTCAATGAATACGTCGCTATTAGTTGACAATCGACAGACTTTTAAATTTTAAAATTTATGTATGGTGCTTGTATCTTTTTATAATGCAGCGTTGGGTGAGAAATTGTAAGTGATAATGTGTAAGAAGATCAACAAATAAAATCAACAAACCCTTTAAGTCATTATTTTTTATTTTTATGTCATTTTTATTAAATTTTAAGGTTAAAAGTAATAAGTTTATGGTCATTTTTAATATTCTTTAGGTCATCAAAATCTGGTCCATAGTTATAAGAAATCATCATGCCTCCATGTTATAAAGTGTCGCTAGACAAGAAGGAAATTAAAATGTTTCAGGCACAAGAAATGAAAAAGATTATGTTAAAACTTTTAGCCAACTACATTCCTTTGTAGTTAACTAAGCAGTTATTTGACACAACTGCAGGGCTATGTGAAAATAAAACTCATAGTGTCGAAAGTAAATGAATACATACATACCATAGGAAAGCATTCATTATTATAAAAGACGGTTTTAATGGTCACAAAAATGCACCGGATGCAAGTGAATACATTAATTACTGGTGTATTAAAAGAACACAAAGTTTCATATTACTTTGCACCTAATGGCTTTGCCATTTTGTTTATTTCCAATCTCTATACACTATTATCATTTCCCCAAAAGCTCAGAAGGGCTAAGGGAATCACTCAGTATAAGGTAGTCACCCCAATTTCGACAACGAACATAGAGACGGGCGCAGTATATGTCAGAGAGCTCTGCACAGAAAATATACTTGTGCTACTAGGCAAACCAAAAGTAGAGGATTCGGTCCCAGAAACAAACGCACATCCAACGCTGTCGTTTCACTTACTACCATAGGTGTATGGACGAATGCGGCCACTGTATTTTGATAAGAATTTTAAAATACAACAAGAACCGACACTACACACAGGCGTAGCAGTTTTCACGAAAACTGTCATCCCGAGATCTACGTGGGTGCACCCTTTCTCCCTTGGGAAACATGATAGGCGATATCGTGTTTCTGAAGCAAATCTTGGAAAGGGAAATCTGCTGGCCTTGGACTAATTGATAGGTTCCGATAACGGTCGTCCAGCTCGGTGCAGAAAAAAGGATAAGTTGGATGCGGAGGCAAGTAGTTAATCCCACAGACTTAATTGCTTATAGGACATCCCGCCGACATACAGAGCGGGTTCAGCCGATCCGACGTAGAGGCTTACGACTGGGCTAGTAGGAAAGGCACCAACAGCCACACCGATGCCCTGTTTCTGGACCGTGTCTAATCGTCTCAGCACAGATGATCGGGCTGGGGAATACACAATGCATCCATAGTCTAACTTGGATCGGCTCAAAGCACACTAAAGACGGAGAAGCACTGTCCGATCGCTCCCCAAGATTTGCAAATCAATATCCATAAAATATTCAGAGGACGGTCACACCGCGCTTTAAGCCGTGCTATATGTGGAAACCGGTACAGTTTCCGATCGAATACTAACCCCAGCAATCGCGCCTCATCTCCGAAGGGAAGTAAATGAGGCCCGAGTCGAGGAGAAGTTAACGCAAACGAACTTCTCAGTTGAGAAACGAAAGCCGTTTTTCGAGCTCCAATCATGAAGATTGTCAAAACACCGCTGGAGACGGCGTCTCCAAAAGAGGCGTACGCTGAGAAGTCGTCTATAAATAAACAGGACGAAACACCTGGGGGACCATACTGAAATTAGAATAAATCGCTATAGCAAACAGCGTCACGTGCATAACCTATCCCTGTGGCACATCGTTCTCTTGAATAAAAAGGTTAGAGCATACCGAGCCGACCGTTACTCGGAAAACGCGGTCCCTCATAAACTTCTGAGTAAACAACGGTGGCGTCCACGTATATTCCAGTTGTGGAGGGAACGTAACATCCCTGCTCGCCAAAACGTATCATAGGCTTCTCGAGGTCAAAAAATATCCCAACTAGAAATATTTTTTCACACAAGCCGTGTGTAGGACAGGGGTTGGATACGTAGAGTCAGACTGAAAAATTCGAGGCCAAAGCCGAGATTTGACCCATGGATCTCCCGGTCTCTAGACGGTTGCTCTACCACTGAGCCAACATGTCCGCATAGCATTGAATTTCTCAACTGACTCGCATGTTTCCCGATAAACCACAAGGAGATCTCAAATTATTTTGAGATAACAGCCCCAACTGCGACTTACAATGTTGTAAATATTTTGAGTCGCAGGATTCACAGTATAACCAACTATTATGGTCAATTGGTATTGATATAATTGTTTTTTCACACAAGCCGTGTGAAGAATAGTAGTTGGATAGGTACAGTCATACTGAAAAAGTCAACGCCATAGCCGGGATTTGAACCACGTATCACCCGGCCTCTCTCCGTTTGCTCTACCAGAGTTACAATGGCAAAACCATGTAGTATATGGCCTAATCTCGATGGTTTCATACCCTGCCCTAATCCTTTGAAATATATCTATCTGATCAAAGGTAGAAACGGGGTATGGGTAGGAACAAATTCACCATTAACCTTCCGCTGAACACTATAAACAGATGTTACACCCTGGTCTGCAGATCCTCTTGAAGCTCCTTATTGGACAAACCGTCCAATGTGCGGGTGGTGATAACGCCTCGCGAGGAGTCCAAGGACTTGTGCTGTTCGACCTTAATTGGGTAGCTACCTAGCAGTTTGGTATCGAGTAGTTTTCCTGTTTGGGATACTGTAAATGTTTCTACCAAGAGGGAACCGTCTCCTGTACTGGACCAGCAATTTGGTCGATACCCTTTTATACAGTAAAAGGGCCAACAGAAGTAAATTCCCGACCTTCCTCTGTCCTAGTTATTACTAAGTAGCGAGGACCACTACACTCGATTACTTCGTTTCCACTGACTATTTTGGTTTTAGGTTTTTGGTTTGCCATAAAAAATTGTAAAAAATGTCATCCCCCAGTGCTAACCACTCACCACGGGCCCAACGAGGGGTCACCCCACTGGGGTGACAGGGCTACACAGGGCATATAGCAAGCTCACCGTCCCACTCACCCTGGAGTTCGGTATAGTGCCTAGTCCGGGCCGATTGACTAGGGGTGGGTTAATCCCTAGCCTCCTGTTTAGGCGAAGCAGAAACCAAAGTGGTGTATTAGGTTGCGCACCCTCCCCAGTTACTGAAAATCAGAAGCCTAGGCTCAGATACGCAACCCTCAACCGACCAGGATATTCCTTTCCACCGACACGGGTCTCCACGCAGGCCTACACGTGAGTGGGCATTTTGACCTACGGACTCCCTCGCCGCTCAGAGGTTTCCCACATGAGAAAGTAAAGGTTGGCTCGGGACCCCGGTGCGCCAAACCGCAGTAGGCCCCTGGGGGGGGGGGTTAAAATTTACTGACATGAGGCTGTCGCACACTTAAAAGCCACCGGTCTGTGCGAGTTGGAACCCACGACCTTCAAATCAGGAGGCCGGCGTTAAACTTCTTAGAACAACATATCAAATTATTGTCTGCTGGTATCAATATTTCTCGTCGCAATGCAAACTGAAATCCTATTCTAACTCTATGGACTGCCTATCACAAATCATTTGCGATTTAAAGGTAAGCAAGCTAGCGAGCGAGCGGAAATGTTGAATATTAAAAAAGGTAACTAATACGTTATTAGCGTAAAAATAAACGCAACGCGAACTGTACTGCTTTTATTTTAAAAATATGACTGGAGTTTTAAACCATGGAATGCTGACTTCGTAATGTGTGATAAGTGTGAAGGATTAAGGTCATCAATGACAATTCCCATCACCTATATAGATGGTTGTCCTTGTACGCGATGTCAGCTCTGCAACGCCTGGCATAATCAGCTGCCACAGCTCCTAAGCTCTGTTAGACTGTATGACTTGTTAAGATTTTTTTTTTCGTTTTTTTTTTCCCTCCATCTGCATACTTGAAATTCCAATCTAATTTTTGCTACAACTATACAAACATTTTCAAGCAAACTTTGAAAACGTTTTGAAATATTGTGAAGTAGATAGTATTGATAGATATGTTTACAACCTGAATGGCTTTGTGAAAATCGATATTAAACGAATTATATTTTGCTTGACGTACAACTGAACTACGTATTCCAACATTCAAAATGCAAGAAATCATATTATTTCGCTAAATATTATCTCAAATTTTCTTGTTTCTATAACGATGCGCGCAAAGTGTGACATGATTTTGCGGTCTTTACCAGGCATGGCCAAAGGTTAACTCTCACAAGGTACATAGGTCAGAACTCGTTTCGCCTGCTTCAAGCAAAGTGAGCAAATATTCGTGAGTCACACATTCATGTATATGTACAGTGCTCGTAAGCGAATTTGCTGTTTTAAGCAAACATAAAGAGAATGTCATCTCGCAACACAGAAAGTATCATTTTCTTAGGTTTCCACATGAACTGCAAATTAAACTACTTGCTCCACAACATTGTACGGATTAAAATGTTCTAAAAAAAGAGGCTGAGAGTTACTTAAATTATTGCGAAAGTATTATTTTCCAAGTTGCACTATTTGGATCACATTAAATGGCAATGTTTGGCTCCACATAAATTTACGAACAAAGCATTTCTAAAATGAATGATACTGAAAACTAGCATGCAGTAGATTATGCTGCGATAATTTGCCTCATCTAGTAAGGCTGCATGCAACATCTATTGATGGACCCGTCCAAAGCAAAACATCACACCAAAGTAAAAAGCAAAAGATACAACACTAGATGCAGATGAGGAGGGCATTGTGTTCACAAACATTCCATACGTCGCAAAGCGGCATGCTCAAATGCTTCACAGGGAGTGGAATGTGTTACTGTGTCCTCCCCTCTGTTCCTTTAATTTGGGAATTCCTGCCAAAATAATAAAAACAGGTTACAACCGAAAATCACATTTAGCAGTTTTTGGTTCACAGAATATGCAAAATTAATATCAATGATATCGGGGCGGGAGAAAGGTAAAATTTTCATGAAATTCGTGCGATTTAGAATGGAGTGAACTCATCGATCCGCAATGTCTTTTAGCTACAGTACCAGAATAATTAGCAATCGTTCTATCTGTACTATCTATGTCCATAACACTTTTCGGATGGAACATCTAATCCCATGTTGGATACTAATTACATTACACCGGATATTACAAAACATAAACTTCTCAGTTACTCATTTTATCCAACCAATCACATACACATGTGCACCACCCATCCAAGTGCACATATAACGCCTTACTCGCCCGTCTTCATCTTCGTCTTTACCCTAAACGCTTTCAAACATGCAATGATACATACCACACGCATACGGCTCTTCGACCAATTACAGCCATCAGGTTTGTACATCATGTCGCACCATTCACCCTAGGCCGGTCAAGATTGTACTCAGTACCCTTTTTGAGCCTATACACTACTTTAACATTGGGAGGGTTTCTGGATGAGCATGACTTTGCAACCCTTGATGGTGATGCTTCATTTGTATACTACTCACTATCGGACTTTTAAGCAATATGCAAGTAAAATCTCCTTATTGGCTGTATATTATAACCATAACATGCATCTCAGTTACGAGACGGCAACCATGCTTAGCTCAATAAGTTACTTGCATTAGAAAAGAAAGGCGAGTATTATTTACTATGCTTTGCCACTTACTCATTGTAAACCACATTTTATTCAGTTGAGGACACTTACACTTCCTGTAAGTAGTTCTGTTTGTGTGTGAATTGTTTTCATAGTTTATTGATTATCAGAACTTACATCTAGTATAGACAAAGTACAAACGCATAGCATCAAATGAGAACTCATTATACTGGCATTAGCATTACTCTTACTCTCTATAGCCATGCGGAGCAGAAATCTGTTTCAAAAAGTGACTCTATATTCACACTGTTACATCTCATCACCATGCTCAGAGCTTTATGGCCCATGTGGCTAGATGTCAGAACCCGAAAGTAAGCCCACCACCGATATTTCGAAACACTATCTGCTGGCAAGGGGCCACCAATCAATGTTAACAGAACTTGAAACCGAATATTACATCATTCGAAAGACCACACTGACATATGTGAAACTAACGTATTACAGCCTATTGTGTGTGTGTGTGTGTGTGTGTGTGTGTGTGTGTGTGTGTGTGTGTGTGTGTGTGTACACTAGTGTCTAACAGTTAAGCACAATTCGGAAAACAGAAACCTGAAAAGGAAAACGGTGAGGAAGCGCCTTTAAACGTTATCACAGGGTGTGCCTCCCCTTACTGGTGGTTTCTGATAGGTAAGCGGGTCCACACTTCTAATATCAACAAAAATAGAGCATCAAACCAATACCAGAGGATCAGACCCAGTGCGTGACTCATCCGTTATTGTTCTTCCATTGTGAACAGAGAGCAGTTGCTTTGCAAAGTGTTTACAAGACAGCACCAACATGCCACAAAAACGTCAACTGGACCCTGTTTTGAAGGGTAGACTCATCGGAAGTCTAGAGGCAGGTCAGTCACAAACCACAGTCTCTCGGGCCCTGAATGTTCAACAAAGTGTCATTTCCAGGGTTTCCAGGGTTTGGTGGTGGTTCCAAGAAGCAGGTGGTGTTCGTCGGATCCCTGTACATGGTCGCCCACAGATCACAACGCCGCAACAGGACCGATACTTGGCCATAACAGTACGACGACATCGGAGGACGCCCGGAGACAACCATCTTCCGAGCTTGCAGCCGCCTAAGCAAGAGTTTCAAGGCAAACTGTATACCGGAGGCTCAGGGCAGTCGGCCTCTGTGCTAGACGCGCAGCAGTGTATGCCCCACTCACTCGAAAAACATACGGTCCCGTTTACGGAATCAGCAACGTCAACATTGGACCTTAAATGAATGGAGGAACATGCTGTTTACACATGAGTCCAGATTCAGTTTGAACAATGATTCTCGTCGCTCAATAATTTGGAGAGTACGTGTAACCCGGTTTCATCCACTAACATCGTGGATGAAATATTTGGTGGTGGTGGCATACTCGTGTGGGCAGACGTAAGGTTCAATGGACGTATAGATCTTTTACTTCGACGGTGGTGCTGCGAATGCCCAGAGGTACAGAGACGAGGTATTGGAACCACATGTGCGACTTTTCAGAGGTGCAGTTGGTCCACACTTCATCTTATAGGATGATAAGGTACGTCCGCATAGAGCCCACCTGGTGGATGACTATCTTGAGAGGGAAGATATCCAGGCTATGGATTGGCCAGTGATGGCCCCCGAATATGAACCCAAAAAAGCATGTCTGGGATTCATTAGGAAGACAAGTGGCAGCCCGCCATCCCCCATCGAGGATACTTCCAGACCTCAGACGTACTCTCCGTGAGGAATGGGAACTGCTGCCTACAGAGCTCTTGAGCCACCTTATGGAGAGCATGCCACGGCGGTGCGAGGCCTGTGTAGTCATGAGAGGCCACCAGATGTCACGACATGGTCGTCAGATTTTGTGTTTGCGTAAAAATGTGTCCCGAGGTCAAAACTGCCTGCTATTTCTCACTCTATTGCATTGCAGATCAAGTGTGATGCATTGGTAACAACATATTGAATTATGCTTAACGTTTGTACACCTAAGATAGTCTGATAATAAAATATTGAATTATGCTTAACTTTGGATACTACTGTAGCATACAAGTGCATACATACATACATTACATACATACGTTTCGTGTTTCAAAGCGACCCGAACCAAGATGTAGATGCTGTTGCTCAGGTCCTATGTGATAGAAAGTATAGTTTCTACGCCAATAAACAAAACACCTCATAATCAGTATGGATCAGGCAGTTATTCAGCAACAAAGCCGAGCGCATGACTCGCTATCGGAAACAACACAGGTAGGGTGGGAAGCTCTGTGTCTCTTGCCTTCGCAGTGTATTCATAAACATCCGGCAGGCTGCACAATGGTTACATCCATGAAGCTCCTTGACTTATGAAACCCCGCAAAAGAACCTGTAGCTTTAGTTATTTATTTATTTTTCCACATATTTTATCCTGACACTAAATGATAATAAATCATCATCTACGGCATCCTGCAAAATGGCGATTCTGGAATCATATACCTCCATATATATCTCCATATATATACAGGATGAAAATTATTTAAACCGACAAACTCTGGGAGGTTGTAGGGGACACCAAAACAAATATTTTCCTTAATGTCATTTTTCCCTATGAGGATTATTTAAACCGGTAGAGGGCGAATTACGCCCTTCAGTTGTCATGAATGCAATTGCTGTTGATGGTAGGAATTGTTTTATCCACCAGTGTAGTGTGCATACTGTACAGTATTTGTTTACTAATGGAGCGATACACCTGGAGTGAGTACACTGACATGGTTGGTGCGTACTACGTAGCGCACCACAATGGACGAGCTGCACAGCGGCTTTATCAACAACAATGTCCTAATCGCTGTACCCCGCATCATACGACGTTTACTGCTGTGTACCAACGTCTGCGCGAGACCGGTTCATTTAGCAGAGGACCTGGACAGGGACGCCGTCGCACAGTAAGAACGCTGCAATTTGAGGAAGCTGTCCTGCAGCATGTGGAGCGAGATCCTTCTATCAGCACTCGTGCAATTGCGCGTAACATGGGGACGAATCAGACGAATGCAAGAAACGTCCTTCATGAGCAATACTTACGTCCATTTCACCTACAGCGTGTCCACAACCTGGAACCAGTTGATTATGCACCCAGAGCACAGTTTTCCCAGTGATACCTGGAACAGTGTCAAATGCATCCTACATTTCCATCCTCTGTGTTGTTTACAGATGAAGCAACGTTTGCGCGTGATGGAGTATTCAACCTGCACATTTCACATGTTTGGAGTGAGGATAACCCACATGCCACAGTTACTCGCGCACATCAAGTGCGGTTCGTCGTTAATGTGTGGGCCGGTGTTGTTGGGGACTGTTTAATTGGGCCATATCTCCTACCTAGGCCATTAAATGGCAGGCACTATCACAATTTTCTCGCCAGAGTATTGCCAGAATTGCTGGAGGATGTCCCGCTCCCTACAAGACAACGCATGTGGTTCCAACATGACGGGGCGCCGGCACATTTCAGTCGTCCTGTGCGTCGATTCTTGAACCGACAGCTTGCAGAAAAGTGGACTGGCAGAGGTGGTCCTGTACCATGGCCTGCTCGATCCCCAGATATGACCCCTATGGATTTTTTTGTGTGGGAGAGATGCGCAACCTAGTTTACAGAACTCCTGTTGAATCAGAAGAGGATCTGGTTGCCCGGATAGTAGCAGCAGCAGGAGCAATTAACGACACTCCTGGAGTTTTTGCCCGTGTTAGACAGAACATGATCCGTCGGTGTCAGCTTTGTTTAAATGTCAATGGAGGCATTTTTGAACCTCTACTGTAATTTAAGTAATTGCGTTGTGTTCATGTGTTGTCTCTTGGTAATAAATAAAGCAAAAGTGTTTGTTGGTGTCTCTTGGTAATAAAAAATGTAAAAGTGTTTGTTGGTTTTTTTGATGTCAGAGAAATCTTCCTCTACCGGTTTAAATAATCCTCATAGGAAAAAATGACACTAAGGGAAAATATTTGTTTTTGTGTCCCCTACAACCTCCCAGAGTTTGTCGGTTTAAATAATTTTCATCCTGTATGTGTGTGTGTATATATAATTTTCACCCATGTGTGTGTGTATATATACACACACACACACACACACACACAGGATGAAAATTATTTAAACCGACAAACTCTGGGAGGTTGTAGGGGACTGTTGGATTCCATAGTTTTCTGTCGATCTTATCGCTTCTCAAAGCCGTATTCCAAGCTTTTCGTCTATTCGCATGTTACCTTTCGTTTGGAAACGAAAAAAAATTCGTTCCAGGAGGATAGTCTTTGTATGCATAATTACAACCAGCGACATAAAAATTATGGTTACTTATACTAAAAGCACAATCACTAACTTGAGCCAGATCAACAAAAAGTTTCGTTCTTTACTATCACATACACATGCATATGACTCCCGGAACGAAGTGCAGGGGCGAGTGAGAATATATAGGAAGGATAGGGTATTCAAGGAGGAGGAGACTCTTGCTAGAGAGCAGGGCTAGAGCTAGTAAGCATACATAGGGAAGATAGGGAATTCAAAGAGCACGCTAGGAGGATGGGGGAGGGGCTAATCAAGGCTCAGAGTAAAACGTGTAGTTTGCAGTCCTTTAGGGTCCCTTTTAAGGTCCTGTGCTTTGTTTTACAGTTATTTTTATGATTTTTCTCAGAATTTTGACATGTTTTAATGATTTTTGTATTGTGCGGTGCTGCTTGAAGACACTTTTTTTTTCTTTTTTTTTTTTTTTTGGCGCTTTGGTCTCCTTTTTTGATTGCACACAGATCATATATAATCCTTTTGAAGGTTTTTCGAGTGCTAGGGCAGTTGTTTCGAATGTTTTAAATGTATTTCATGCACTTTTAAGGGTGTTTAAGACTTCAGAACAGCTGGTTGCAATTACTTATCAGTTATCAGACACTTTAGCTATTTTCAGCTGATTTCAAGCTATTCTGAGGGTATTTCGGTGCTCCAAACAGATATTTTACACGTTTTCAGACGTTTTCGCTCATATTTTGTATTATTTTTACGGTGTTTTCTAAACAGTTTTGACGCTTTTATCAGCGTTTTTATACGTATTGGCACTACTTTTTAGTGATTGTAGTGCTTTCATGTGAATTTTACAAAGTTCAAGGTGATATTAGCATTGCCTCTGTTGTTTAGAATGCCTTTAATGCCATCACTTCGAAATGCTTTGATGGTACATAGGGCCCTAAAACAGATATTTTAGCCATTTTCAGATACTTCCTCATATTCTACAGCATTCTGGAGTGTTTTCTAATTGTTTTAACACTTTTACAGATATATTAGCACATTTTAGTGTATTTTTCAGCATTTTGCAGTTAGTGTCTTTCTCCTCCTTGCGGATCATTTACGGCTTTTAAGGTATTCAGAACTATAGGACAGTGTTAAGCCCTCAGGCAATTGATATTTCAACCCACTTTTAATGTACTTTTGGAGGCTCTTTAAGGACTTAGTGACAGCGACGAAGATATACAGTCGATACTTTAGTACGTTTAGGACTGCTTTAAACGTATTTGAGGCGACACGATGTCTTGTAGCCCTATTTACGTTTGAAGTTAATTTATAACATTTTGTGCTAGTTTATGTCGTTTCTGCAACCATTTTCTACATTTATACATCAATTAGAACGATAAGAAGACTGAGTACATATATTTACTGAACGGCTTAAGATAGAACGGTATGGTGCAAAGTGATCAAGTGTTCTGGTTACTGCGGTCCAAGTACAATTGCAGCTGAAGCTCCAAATGGCTTGGGTTGGATATATTAAACTTTAGGTTCTAGTATCTCCTAAGCACATTTAGATAAGGGCTTCTAGTAACGTGCATTCAATGGATAGGAGTCAGTGCAGTGTTATAAAGATACACAAGATTACCTTTGGATCCGGGGTTCGATGGGAATACTTAAACCTGATTTTCTCAGGAACTATTGATCCTAGCAAAAGGGGACAAAGATTTTATGCTATTATTATACTACAATAGATTAAAGACTGATTTGTAATCATATGTCCTTGGTTCGAATCCATAATTTTCGATGATCTTTTAAGGTGTTTGCTGACTCGAGCTATAAGAGAGGGAGAGAGAGAGAGAGAGAGAGAGAGAGAGAGAGAGAGAGAGAAGTAAGGTTTTAGGGCGCCCAAACTATAAGATTATTAACGCCCTAGGAAATAAAAGAAAAAAGTAAAGTTAAACTTAGGGCTAAAAGCTCATCCTATAAAGCACACATCGACACTAAACTGAATTTTAAAATATATGAGAAAACACTCCGAAAATAAAATATAAGACACCTAAGGTGGTTAAGAGGAATAACTAAAACCACATAGCGTTAATTTAAACTATATACGGCCAATCGTGGGGCCTATCGAATAAAAGATAAAACACGTTCTACAGCAACTAGGTTTTCAAAATGGCACGCATGCCACGCGGCAAACTCAATGACATACGCACTGGAACTAAACCTGTCTCACTGTCAAGTTCGCGCCGCAAAGACAAACTGAAGCTGCCTCTCCGCGCAGTAAATGACAGTGGCTAAAATAAGTGTCCGATATGCAGGCGACATAAAAATGACATCTCGGCGGGAGGTACTCCAGGATTCGGGGAGTGGCTCAATTTTCCGCAATTTGTTTTTAGTAATTCTGGACTATTCAGCCGCCCAATGAGAAAGAATGGTTCCTCGTAATACCACCTCAAGATCATCCGCGAAAACGGCTGGAGAAAAAACCTGGAAGATGCAATTGATCTCTTGGGAACGGAATCATCTGCCTCGTTCCCCCCTACTCCCGTTTGACCAGGCACCTACAGAAGCGTCACACTTTGACCTGCCGCCGAAAGGGAGAGAAGGCAATCTTTAATCCAATGTACGATTGGGTGGTAAGTGTACAGCGAACGAAGACTTTAGAGAATCTGAACATACTGCAGTGAGTGGTAGCGCATGTCGTCGCACATAAAAGAGCCTGGAGAATGCCAAACACCTGAGCTGTAAATTTCGAACACTTTCATTAAAGACGAAAAGTAAAACATTGGTTATCAACCACAAAGGCACATTAAACACCTTGTTCATTCTTGGACCGTCAGTGTAAATAAAAATGTGGTCGCAATATTGGTCTTGAAGAGCTAAAAATCGAGAACCTATGATGAAATCAGGAGTAGTCGACTTTGAAAACTAAGACTACTTCTCGGGGGAAGCCAAGGAGGGAAATGGGTTTTCCATTTGGGAAGCACGGTAGGCACGGCAATGCTAGTTTGCCCTAGCTTGCGAAAACGTACCCCTGATGGCAATAGGGCGAGGGAGCGAGAGTCGCACAGAACATCCAAGGAACCGTCAAGGATATATGTAAGAGCCGGGTGTTGAGGCATACTGGACAGACGGCACACAGCTGTACAAGAGAAACTCACGGCATTACACAGTGGAGGTTCTGCACCCTACGCACAGATACCACTGACAGGGCTAGTGCGGAATGCGCCTGTTGCTAGCCGTATGCCTTGCTGATGAACGCTGTTTAAGCGACGAAGGATAGAGGGTCCCGCGGAAGAATAGACGATATACCCGTAATCCAATTTGGAATGGTGATATTTCTGTGCCGAGGCGGAGAGGAGGAGGAAACTCTTTCCGACGCCAGAAATTTACACAAACCGTCTTTTCGGCGGAGAAGTGAACGCCATTTGCCATACTCTAGGAGGAAATAAGAGTCTAGGCACCGCTGAAGACGACGCTCAAGACAGGTGTACGCCGAGCTGTGAGGTAAACAACAAAATCGTCAACAAACAGCGACGATGAAATTCCTGGGGGAAGACAGTCAACAAGAGGGTTGATTGCTATAAGGAACAGTGTGGTACTATACATCGAACCCTGAGATACTCCGTTCTTCTGAGTAAAATAATAAGATAAAACCGAATCCACACGCACACGAAATACCCGGTCTTGCATGAACTCCCGAATGAATATGGGGAGGTGACCACGAAAACCCCACTGATGAACTGTACGAAGAATGCCAGTCCTCCAATATGTGTGGTAAGCTTTCTCTAAGTATAAACATACACCTACAGTCTGGCTTTTAATGAGAAAGCCGTTCATAACGTAAGTTGAGACACCATATATCGATAGTAGAAAGGTGCCGACGAAACTCACACTGAGCACGAGTTCAATAACCTTGCAAACGCAACTGATTAGGGAGATTGGGCCGTAGCTGGAAGGAAGTTGGTGATCCTTGTCAGGTTTTAGAATTGAGAAAACGGTGGCCTCGCGCCATATAGCACGAAACGCACCTTCAAGCAAATGCGATTATAGAGCTGGAGTAGAAAGAGCTTATCATCCGTAGAATGCAGCGACACATGTATGGCGTCGGGCCCAGGAGCGGAATGCCTAGAAAAAGAGAGGGCATATTCTAGCATGCGAAGGCTAACAGGACGGTTGCAGTTCTCATGGTTGTCGTAGCGGATTGGAACTCTGGGCTTCCAAAGATACTTTGAGGGAACAAAAGCTGGATCATAATTGATGGAACTGGAAACTGCCTCAAAGATCCTACACAATAAGGATCGGTTCCACTAGGGTGTAAAATCCTACCCTAAGACCGGATATAGCACACGATTTTGCCTTACCTGCTACACGCCTAAGTCGGTCCCACACCACGGATGTGGGCGTGGAGCTATGAAAGCTCTTCACTTAACGCTTTCAAGAAACCTTCTTATTGCCACGAATAATCCGGCGCGCTCTAGCCCGTAGTCGTTTATAGACCATTACGTTGTCTTCCGCTGGCTGACCCGAAGAGCACTTCTCTGCGCACGGATAGTCTTGCTGCATTCCTCGTTCCAACCAAGAAAGCCGTGAAACCTAGGTTGGGAAGACGTACTCGGAATGGAGCGCTCGGCAGCGGTCATGATAACAGAAGTCAAGTACTCAACCATGCTATCAACAGTTAGATATTCCCCAGCGAAGAAATGGGCAAGACGACTATAAAGTGGCCAATCCGCCTTATTAAATTGGAATTTTGGGATGCCAGTGGTTGGAGCAGTACAGCGAAGAAGTGTAATAATAACTGGAAAATGGTAACTAGAGTGAGCGTCAGAGACAATATTCCACTCCAAACGGTGTGGAACCTGTGTAGAACAGAGGCTTAAATCGAGCTGAGAAAGGATACCAGTGGAGTCGGAAAGAAAGGTAGGCTTACCAGTATTCAATAGGGAGAAATTCAGCTGGTCCAGAAGATCACTAATTAAAGTCCCCCCCCCAACATACGCCCTAGGAGATCCCCAAAGAGGCTGATGGGCACTAAAATCCCCCACCAGAAGGTTGGGCAGGGGTAATTAAACGCAAAAATTGAACATTTACAAGGGGAGACGAGGGAGGAACATAGACAACAGACGGAAAAACTAAAACCAGGAAGAGAAAGGTGGTGTATAGCAACAGCCTGCAACGGAGTGGTGAGTGGCACAGGTCGGAAACATATATCTTCTCCAATCAGGACCTTGGAACCACCGTATGCAGGAGAACACTCATCCGGTTCTAGATCGAAGCGAACCGGCGTATACAAAGGTAAAACAAATGTTTAATTGTGTTTTTTTTTCTCACACAAACCGTGTGTAGGACAGGAGTTGGATAGGTACAGTCAGACTGAAAGCAAACGTATCTCGAGGGCGAAGCTTTGTCTCCTGCAAGGAACGACGAGAGGTGTATAAGATCGCACTAAAATAACCAGCTCAGGCCGATGTACGCGTAGGCCACATATATTCCACTGGAGAAAGGCCATAAAAAGTGTGCTAAGAAGGCTGGGGTTCATTATACGTGCAACGGTAAGGGATCAAATCAATGGTTAGCCGGGGTGTGTTGTTTCAGTTTTATCATTTTCTTTTTGGTTAGACTTCAAGTCAAGTGAGTGTGGGTGTCAACCGGAAGCAAATTCGGATTACCGTCGCTGGTATGGGTGCCCGAACAAGTCGTGCGGGCACGGTTAAAGGAACGATGTAGGACGACGGATGGGCGATTTACGAACCGGGCGTTCAGGAGGAGTGGCACAGGATGTAAATGGTGCAGAGGAAGCTGGAAATGGAGGAGTTACCGGTGGAGGCGGAACGCAGTCGGAGGATTCTGATTGGATACCTATTGACACGCGGGTACGAGGATCAGGGATCGTCTGAATTATTGCATCCTGATTCCGTACCGGCTGGCGGACAGCAGCGGAATGTTTGAAGGGGTGGTCGGGTGAAGTTTGAGATAACGCTTCTGCACAGCTTGAAAAGCTAAAAACTGCCCACGAGTTTTCTCTCTTAAATCGTCTTCTCCTCAAGAAAGCCAGAACACTCCTTGGGGTTAGATGTATGCGCCTCTCCACAGTTGACACAGGCAGGGCCTTGAGCTCATACAGACCCATCGTGTGCTTTTTGACCACATTGAGCACAAAAAGGCGAATTGATACACCGTTGTTGTTCGTATCCGAGCTTCTGACAACGATAAGGCCGCAACGGTTTGGATGTATATAGCCACACGGGCGCCCTCTCAAAACCACACTTGATGTACGCCGGTATGTAAATCTCCTCAAAAGTAAGGAAGTGCGAAGTGTGAAGGGCTTGTCATCCCGTTTGCCACTTAATCAGTATGCTGCAAACATAGCTTGGTCTGAGAGACATTTCACTATGTCCTCATTAGATACACCGTCCAAACCTCGGCTGCTAATGCGCTTCTCCATCGTAATGGGGTAAGAGCCCAAAAGAGGAGCACTCAGTAGATTTACCGGTAGTTCAGAAGTGGTCTCAATTAAGAGTGTGTCATCTCTACATTGTGTGGCATATGTGACTTTTCCGCAAATTCTATCTAGTTCCTTTTGAATGTAAAATGGGCTGATACCTTCCATAGTCTCAGTCTCACACATTAACCGCATAAAAAAACTGTGGCGTTGTAGTGGGTGAGCGCTGAGGAGCCATGTTGGAATAGTCCCCTTTCCGGAACCGTTGGCATCATCCTGCCATCCGGGGTGTTCAAAAATCTATATATTTCGGTCTGCGCCGGCCTGATCTCACGGAGTATTTCGGAGGAGTTACGCTCCGAATATCACTACTGGACGGTATGCGGCAGTTTCACCGAAGGCAGGCCCGACTGTATGCCCCTACCACTGGAATAACCACCAGTGGCTCCGCCCTATAGGCCACGCTGCCTCAGCGCGGATTTAGGGGACATGTGGTTGATTACACTGCGCCCCAGTCAGGACACCCCGATCAACCCAGCCACTTACAATCGCCGAGCTGCTCGCGGGGATCCGGCCCCTTGCGAGCTACATGAGCGTAAATGACATCGGAACGGTTCCGCACCTAGTGTCGCACGAATGGGGTAGTAAGGAGGGTCCACTCAACCTTCACATTTGAGACCTCCGGAGAACACACAAGTTGAAAGCTGCACCGAAACCGTGGGACAGGAACCACGGATATAGGAAAGATCACTGTTTGTTGAGACAGGAGTTCATAACGTTAAATACCCTAAACTTAAGAACTTAATAAACTTAGAAGAGGAAGAGCCGATCATTGTATGAGATAAAATGAGATTAATAGAAAGAGGAATCACAGATGGCTATGACGTATGGGAATGTGCGGATGACGATGAGGGCGACTGGCTCAGGCACCCCGGGTGCCCCAAACCCGTACCTTCCTTAGTAGACCCCTGAGGGGCTGAACAATAAGGCGTACATAATACTGAAAAGTGAGTTTTGATGCCTTTAGCATAGTAAACTATGATTATGTATTGATTGTTAACCTAGAGGAATTCGGTTCGATTCTAGGTCGATGTATGAAAGTTTAATCACATACAGGGGCTATACTAACTTAGTTCAAGTCTTCGAATAAACTTGATAAAATATACCGGCTTAAGGACGATGATTTAAATATATATGCGTCTAAAGGTCTGGGATTACAACAAAATGTTTAAAAATAAATATCTCAGGATCTGCTAATCCTAACGAGACTGGACAAAGGTTTGAACACAGCTATTATTACCTAACAACAGTTGTGAGAATAAATTATGATTGCAGGTCTTTGGGACGAATCTCTAATTTTCGAGGGCATTTTAAGATTTGGGCGTAACCCTCAACTATTAGACCGACATTAAGGGGAAAAGGTGTATATTGATTCATTTAGCATATTCCGGTAGTGATGATGATGATTGGTGTTTAAGGGCACTCAACTACTGAGGTCATTGGCGCCCTTATAAAACATGGATAGTAAAAACACCAAAGGTAAACAAGGCAATATAAAACAAAGTAAAATTAAAAGCAGAAAGTCAATTAAACAACCAGAGCTTAAAATCACTGGTGGCTAAAAGACGCACCTGAATCTAAAATGATTAAAAAAAAAAAAAAAAAAAAAAAAACAAGAAGCATACAAAAGAGAAAAAAAACGCAGTCGACGGGTTAAAATTAACGCGTGACATCACATAAATTAATTAAACAATCATGCATCTCCGCTCCAATAAAAGCAACGATTAAAAAGTGAAAATAAGACAAACTAAATCCTAATTGGGACCACCAAAGAGGATAAAAAGGTAAAAACTCTATCGACCACGTGATCGTCGGCAAGAACCTCCACGCGGGAGACTGGCAGATGGAATGATGAACGAAGGGCTGCTAGAGAAGCTCACTCTGGCAGCACATGCCGTACTGACAATACTGCCCCACAGAGCGGACATATAGGAACAGAACTCCTCTTAAAAGCATAACTATGCGTAAAATAACTGTAACCGATCCGCAAGCGAGCCAATTGCACCTCCTCCCCCCGAGGGATTTACGAGAGGAAGTTACCCAGGTAATAGGAAGATTATTATCTTAAGTTTGTTCCCGCCGAGGGACGCACACTCTTCATGCCAGCCGGAGTGCACCACTTTCCGGAAAGGAAGCGAAGTACTGGGTTGCGTTGCGGACGTCTAAGTTGCCAAATCCGCCAGTTCATTACCCTGCAAGCCGACGTGCACGATAGGATGGTGGTTGTACAACTCACGAACTAAGGGTATTAAGTGTATCATTCATTATGAGGCAATCACTAAGATTTCGACGGCGAACATACAGAATGGCTGGATAGATGGCATGCAGTTCGCCAATATAAATGGATGTGCTACTGTGCAAACCGAAAGAATAAGTTTCGGTACTAGTAACAAAGGAACATCCAACTCCGTCAGCACATTTACTGCCGTCGGTGTAGGCACCATTCTGGTCACTGTAGTGGGATAAAAATTCTAAAAAACAAATACGGATACTAGAGACAGGCATCGCAGATTTCTCGTAAACTGCCATCCCGAGATCTACGTGGGATGTAGCATTTAACCAAGGGGGCTGCACCCTCTCTCCATTGGAAAACATGTGAGGAAGCGCGATATTGTGTTCCCGGAGCAGCTCACGGCAACAGCAACCTGCAAGCCAGGGACTGAGTGACAAGTTTCCGTATCGTTCATCGAGCACGGGATTGAAAAAAGGCGTAAACGTTGGATGCGAAGGCATCTGCTAAGCCCACAGCCATATTTAACTAGCAAAATATCACGTCGACATCGCAGAGGGCGTTCTCCCGACTCGGCGTAAAGGCTGACAACTGGGCTGGTTGGCAATGCTACAACAGCCACACGGATGCCCTGATTATAGACTTTGTCTAATTTTCTAAGCACAGATGGTCGTGCTGAGGAATATACAAAGCATCCATAGTCTAACTTGGATCGAATTAGCGCACAATAAAGACGGAGTAACACCGTCCGATCTGCTCCCCACGATTTGCCACTTAGTATCCGTAAAATATTCAGAGCACGGTCACTACGTGCTTTATGCGGTGACCAGCATAGTTTCCGATCGAACATCAAAATCAAGGAATCTCGTCTGTTCGGCGAAGGGAAGTAAATCTGACCAAAGGCGAAGAGTAGGTGCCATTCGCCACCTACGGTGCCAGAAGTTAACGCAGACGATTTTCTCAGTTGTAATACGAAAGCCGTTTTTGAAGCGCCAAGCAAAAAGATTATCTAAACACCGCTGGAGAACACGTTCCAAAAACGGCGTACGCTGAGAAGTACAAAACATGGCAAAGTCCTCTAGGAATAAGCAGAGCGAGACTCCTGGGGGAACACACTAAGTTATAGAATTAATTGCTATTGCTATAGTACGCTCAGAACCGACACCTATGGAATACTGTTCTTTTGAATAAAAAGGTTAGAAAAAACCGAGCCGAACCTTACTCGGAAAACTCGGTCCCTCATACACTCCTGAATAAACAGCGGTAGGCGTCCACGTAGATTCCAGCTGAGGGGGGAACGTAAGATCCCTGCTCGCCAACACGTATCGTAAGCCTTCTCCAGGTCAAAGAATATTCCTACTGTATGAAGTTCTTCAGAAAGCCGTCCATGATCTGCGTTGACAGAGATACAAGATAATCAGCTGCTGAACGATATTGCTGAAAACCGCACTGGGTGTTTGTTAATAAGTTGTGAGTTTCGAGCCACCATACCAAACGCCTATTTATCATACGTCCCATCACGATGCACAGGCAACTGGTGAGGGAAATAGGACGGTAGCTGGAAGGAATGTGATGGTCTTTCCCAGGTTTCAAATTTGGAATGACTGTGGCCTCCTGCCACTTCTGTGGACAAGTGGCGTCAACCCAGACACGATTATAGACCTGGAGTAAGAAAATCTTGCCTTTAGGAGACAGACGGTGTAACATTTGGACATGGATTCCATCTCGGCTGGGTGCAGAGTGCTTGGATGAGTGCATGAAAGTGCATGGTCTAGCTCCGCCATGGTGAAAAGGCGATTACAGTCCTCAAGGTTTGCTGAAGAAAATGGGAACATTTGAGATTCCACCTGAGCCTTGATAGGCAGAAACTCAAGGGAATAGTTATCTGAGATAGACACTTGAGCGAAAGCACTTCCAAGAGTGTTAATCACGTCAAACGGATCAACCACAGCACCCACCGCTGTGTTGAGTCCAGCAGTTGACATTTGGGTCGATTTTCCAGCCACACGTCTTAACTTATCCCATGTACCAGAGGAAGGTGTATGTCAGTTAAAAGAGCTTACGAATTGGCTCTAGGACGTCTTTTTGCTATCCTTAATGATTTTTCGTGATTCGGCACGAATTTGGTTATATTGTATGACATTATCCAGCGTATGGCAATGCTGGAAAAACATGAGAGCACGCCTACGAGCACGAATAGCATTTCAGCAGTCATCAGTCCAACAGGGGAGAGGAAAGCGACGGGGTGGTCCAGTAGACCGCGGAATAGAAAGCTCGGCAGCAGTATGTCTGTGAGGTGTTCGACTAAAAAGTCCAGAGTCGTGCGCGTCATAGCTGAAATTATCCAAGCGGGCATAAAGCTGCCAGTTGGCTCTATCGAATTGCCATCTAGGTAAGGGAGGGGAACATATATTTTGAGTTAAGAGACTAATAAGAATAGGAAAGTGGTCACTAGAATGTAAATAAGAGAAAATATTCCACTGGAAGGAAATTGCCAACTGTGGAGAACAAACCACTATAGCTAGATGTGAGAGACTATTGAAGCCATCAGAAAGAAATGTGGGCTCTCCGGTATTCAGGAAAGAGAGGTTATTAGTGTCCAAGAAATCGGGGAGTACGTGACCCCTGTAGTTGTATGAGCTGGTGACGTACCTGGTGGTGCTGGGCTGCGCAGCTGCGACTGGTCCCCTCTCCGGCGTTGCAGCTACTAAAGTCCATTCTCAACGTTCTCGGCTATCGGTGTGCTCGGCGACGAGCGATTGAGACCTATTTATATCAAGCTCAGGTTTTGAGCTGTCGGTGATCTCAAGGAGATGGTACGAGAAAATTAACTTAAAATAACGTAGGCAATTTTCGTTCAATCATGGTTTATTCCTCTTCACAAGCGTTCCCGAGAAAGTTCCTGGCGCGATTGTGTTCCGATAATTTCCCTCGAACAAGGGCGTAACACGCACAAAGGTAACGAAAATTTACGCGGCGACGAGTGCAATTGTTACGTGTAGAATAGTAGTAGACACGTCAACTTTATACCGTGGCTCCCTTGTTTCCGGCGCCGCAGGTTACGCCTGACATTACTTTTCCAACTGCGTGAATCACATTAATAACTGTACTATGTTTAGGACGATTCTTGTTTGGAGCATCACGGTTCTGCGTGTAGTTCCATTCCCACTGCCTAATCACTATAATAACTCGGCTAATTCGCGCGTACTCTTGTTTTGGGCATCGCAAGGTTCCCCATGGAGTTAGATCTCAACTGCCTGAAAATTGGGGCGAATACTCTACATTTATAGCAGATTCTACCCACGCGCAAAACTCTCAACTTGTAAACTCATTGGCCCATTTTTGGCGCCGAAAGTAGCTTGGGGTGCGATTCTGCCGTGACGTGTTTAATTCTAATTGGTCAATGTGTCTTTCACGTGATTCTTGACCTAAATTTCTCGTGGTTCCCCTGTTTATATGCCACCTTCACTTTCTCTTACGGAGACGTGACAATATAATAGCGTCTTTCCCCTCTTGCAATATACAAAGAAATAGCGTAAACAACTGAATTCGTTGCTTGAGAACTCTCGGGTTGAAGTTAGAAACGCTTTCCAGGAAAAATCTCTCTGAACATACAATATACAATAAATTCATGATATCTTACTTAGTAATTAACCTAAACAGTTTAATCTATTAAAATATAGGCTATGCACTTATTCACCTGGGCGACAATCCGTCTCACCCCTCGCACAATTCGGTGGTGAGCATTCACGTCCCCTACCAACAGAATGTTGGGAAATGAGGTCTTCTAAATCAGTGCGCGAGAGGTCATTAGAGGGAGGCAGATAGATACTACAAACGGTAAATCTGGCAGATGGCGCGTAATCCTCACAGCAACTGACTCGATGTTAGCCTGTAAGGAGATGGAATCAGTCTAAATGTCATCTCTGATGAGCATCAGAGTACCCTGTGTGCTGGAATACCCTCTGTCGGTGATAAATCACACCGTACAGAAGAAAAGTGTGTGATTATCTAGCGGACGGAGCTTTGTCTCTTGTAGGCAGACGACGACAGGTTGAGTCTGGTTGAGCAACAGTTCTAGCTCTACTCGATGAGGTCAAATGCCGCGTAGGTTCCACTGTATGATAGCTGTGGTCAAGAGTATGAAATAAGATTTAAATTTAAAGACGTTTCTGCAGGTTCGGATGTACTGGTCGGGTTAATTTCTTCCTTTTTACCATGGGACTAACACTGTTTTCATGAGCATTATCCTGCCACTTACGCACTGTCTGTTTGGCAGTGAGGCCAGAATCCTCCTGTTTCATCTCTTCCACGGAGGAGGACCCCTTTCCAATAGAAAATTCCAGTTCGAGAAACCGATTAGAGGTCGTGACCGGCGAAGGTGGTAGCCACCGATCAGTGCTCGCTCCAGAAGATTCCTCAGATGAGGATCTACGCGGAGAATGTCGTTGACTTTTCTTGCCCTTAGATGTTACGGGAGGGGACATGGTACTTTGTTTTAGGAAGCCGGTGCGGATAAATGGTGTTGAAAATTTGGCTGTGGTACCGGTGTTGTTCGCAGAGGTCGATGGTTTGAAGGAAACGGTTCTCGGACTGCTTTTTACGGTGGCGGATTTGGCAGATGGTGGTGCCGACGTAGACGTAGATGTTGAAGTCTTTGGTAGCGAGCGAGCTTCGATAATTTTCTCTCCTATGGTGGCCCCATTTATACTGTAGGTCTCTGTCGCGATTTCCCGACGCGGTTTAGCTGCTACTGAACTATACGTACCGAAGCGCGGGACAGAGGGATGGCTGAGATGCAGGAGCTTACGGGCTTCTGAGAAATACACCGTCTCGCGCACTTTATCTCCTGATTCGCTGTCTCCTCTGTGAAACGGGGGCAAGTGCGGGAACTAGATGGTTGTGACCCATTGCAATTGACGCAAGATGGATTGGTCGTACAAGATTCCTCGTGCGATGCCTCACCATAGATAGCACATACAGATTCGCCAGTACAAAAATCACTAGCATGTCCAAACCGCTGGCACTTGTAACATCTGAGTGGGTTAGGAATATAGGGCCTAACCTCGATAGCTTCACACCTTGCCTTAAACCTTTGAGCGAGATCTACCCGATCAAAGGTAAGGAACAGGGTACGGGTAGGCACGAAATCACCGTTAGCCTTGCGCTGAACCTATACAAAGATGTGACGCCTTGGTCTGCCAGGTCTTTCTGAAGCTCCTCATTGGACAAACCGTTCCAAGGCGCGGGTCGTAATAATACCGCGCGAGTTCAGTGTCTTGTGCTGTCCGACCTTAATTGGATAACTAACTAACATCTTTGCCTTCAGTAGTTTTCCAGCCTGGGAGCCCTTAGATGCTTCTATCGGGAGCGTGCCATTCCTTGTCCTAATACTGAGTGTACTAGACTCGCAATTTTGTCAAGACCGTTTTGAATTGCAAAACGGCTAACCGACAAAAATTTCTTGCCTTCCAATTCCTAGTTATAACTAAGTAGCAAGGACCACTGCATTCCACTACTTTCTTTCCATTTACGAAATGATTGTTGGCTTTGGTTTTTGCCATGAAAATGGCAGTGTTTCATCCCCCGGTGCTCCCCTCCCACCACAGAGCCCAACAAGGGGTCACCTCTACTTTTGGATACAGTTGTATTAGTTGTGGCAAGAGCTTTCAAAGGAGCTATAACAAGAGACGGCATGAAATGAATTGCGGTCAAATCTACAAATGTAAATGTATCCTTCAGAGGCGGTTACAATGGAATTCGACATGAAGAGTATTGCGTTGCCGGCATGGATCGGAAGAGGAGCTTGCCTGACACCCACTATTGACTGCAAAGGAACATAAATGCAACCTGAAACAATACGAGGTATCGTTTGAAGGACGCCTTAAAATCTTACTCCGTCCAATGCAATTAGAACAAGGACATGAAGACTTTCCTGTAGGAAGCTAAACATAGGGTTATGCAGTCTGTTCAAAAAGAGCTCCGCATATATAAAGCTGTAAAGATCAATCTGTTCTGGAATGCGGGTTTGTGAATAGTGCTGCAGAAACTACAGACAAGACCTTCAAAACCAGGAATCAGGCAGTGTTTCTAGAAGCTGATTTAAACACCGTCCTGGAGGCGAACTTCAATAAACTGACTACTGAAATGGAGGAATCACAGCTTAAAGAACGCAATTGGGCTCTGCCTGCTGTGGAGGGGATAAATCTTCGAATTAATAAGTACAACCTCCTTCGCGGGACCAATTATATTCCTCTACCTGCATCTATAGAAGTAGAGAAAGCGTGTGTTAACCCTCAGAACCATCGAGATGAAAGATGTTCAAACACAAGGATCTGGAAAATGAATATAAACTCTCGTGTATCGGGTTTCTTATGCCATCGTCTGAAATCCCTACATTTGAAAAGAAAAATAATATACCCATCACCGTGTTTGGTCTGAATGAAAAAAATAAGTGTTTCCAATGAAGGTCATGGAGGAAGAGCTATCTATCATCGAGACCTTCTTCTGCTGAGAGATGAAAATGGTACGCATTACTATGTATACCTCAATAACTTTGAAAAGCTTATTCGAGAATAAAAGACAAAATATGGAGGAACGAAAACCTGTAAACGCTGATTCAGTCATTTTGATGACTGATATGGACAAAATTGAGTGACAAAGCTGCAGAAGTACTGTACTATTTGCAGGCAGCATTTCATCGCCAGGATAGTTATGCCTACAAACGAAACCTTTATCGTTCGTTTGAAAATGTGGAAAGGATGCTGAAACTCCCGTATGTCATCTATGTGGATTTTGAGAGTATTCACAGTCCGAATTACTCTATGTGCATCTAATCCAAAATCTAGCTATAATGCACCCTATCAGAAGCTTTCTCATATGAGCTGTATACGTCAAACCTGCCTCATCTGTGGAACAGCTACAGACTGATCTTCCTACATTCTCTTAGGTATACAAGGATATGATGCTGCTGAGAAGTTTATGGATTATCTAATATATCTTGCAAAGAAGATTAGCAGTATATACAAAAGTGCTAAACCTCTTAAACTAACTAATGAACAGCAGGAGGAATTCGAGTGTTCTGTCGAATGCTACTTGTGTAATAGGAAATTCATGAAGAAAACTGGAACGTTAGGGACCATGACCATTTGATTGGTGAATATCGAAGAAGTCTTCATAGTGAGTGCAATCTAGCCTGCAAAACACCAAAATATATTCTTGTCTTGACGTACAACTTAAGCGGATATGATTCTCATTTCATCGTGAAACAGGTTGTACCAATGAAAGATTGGAGGTAATTCCGTGCTCGAAAGAAAAGTATATCGCATTCTCGAAGTATGTTGGAGATATGTTCGGTTTGTGGATACATACTGTTTTCTCAGTTCAAGTATGGATAAACTAACAGAAACCCTATAATCATTTCCTGAGTCATGCAAGTACTTTGGAGAAGAGAAGATTGGTTTGGTGACACGTAAAGAAGTTTTCCCCTACCATTACATTGTGTCATGGGATGTTCTGAAAGAAACCCGCTGCATCCAAGGGAAGGGTTCTACAATAGATTAAATAAAGAGGAAATCATTTATCAAAATTATGAACATGCTAAAAATGTATGGGTTAGTTTAATATCCAAAATTTGGGGGAGTACAGTGACCTCTACTTAACCTTGGATGTGATACCACTCGCAGATGTTTTTGAAGCCTTCAGAGAATAGACATTGAAAACTCATAAAGTTGATCCTGCTCATTACTTTCTATTTCCAGGGCTTACCTGGGATGCTATGCTTCGGTATGCTGGAATTGAGCTAGAATTATTAAACGATTATGAGGAGCTTCTCATGGTAGAGTCTTGCATAAGGGAGCATTATGTCAGGTTTCTCATCGATAATGCCTAGACTAACAACGCCTACATGAAGGGGTTCGATCCTCTTAAATCAACTCAATTTATCACTTACGGAGACGCAAATAACCAACATGGTTGGCCTATGCAGCATCCACTACTTTATGGAGGATTTCACTGAGGCTTTTCTGATAGTATTAGTATAAAACAGTAAAAGAATATGATTCCCATGGATATATGTTCGAAGTTTATGTTTATTATCATACTGAGTTTCAAGATCTTCATAATGATTTGCCATTCCTGCCTGAATGTCTTAAACCTAAGAATTCTTGTATAAGTTAATGGCACACCTTGGAAGCAAGAGGACGTTACATGACGTTAAAACAGGCACTCTCACATGGCCTACAACTAGCAAAAATCCCTCGTGTGCTACAATTTCCGCAATCGTATTGGTTAAAACCTTACATAGCGTTTAATAACAACAAGCTGAGATAACAGGCTGGAAATGACTTGGAAAGGGATCTGCACAAACTCTTAAAAAATGCTATGTTTGGAGAAACCATGTAAAATATACGAATTCGAATAGATGTACGCCTTGTGACAAAACGAGAAAACATTGGAAAAGCAAATTGCTAAGCCTACATTCATCGATAGAAGTGCATATGGACCTAACCTGGCTGCTGTTCATATGGCATCATGACAGATTATATTCAACAAGCCAATATAAATCGGAGTGGGCGTGCTAGATATCTCAAAATCTCTCGTGTACTCCTACCAATATGAGGTGCTATTGCCGTATGATATTGAAAACCTGAAGCTTATGGATATGTACTCCTTCATTTATCGAGTCACTACAACTGACGTATACCATGACAAACTACAATTTCTTGAACATTTAGATACATCTGATTACAATGCAAGCCACGTGTTCTTCTCTACACAAAACAAATAAGTATTGGGAAAGTTTAAAGATGAAGCTAACGGAAAAATCACCCAGCGTTTCGTTCGCCTGAGATCTACAATGCATGCTCTCGATACATGGAGGTATGATAATACAGATTAAAGGTATAAAACGAAGCGCATTTAAGCAGTACATCGCATTTGACAGCTATGTAAATTTTCTTAAACGCAATGAAATAATAAGAACTCCAATATATTTGATAGTGTGACATCAATATAACTTTTCGTCTGTAAAACTCGAGAAAATCGCTCCAGCACCCCGTGATGACAAAAGAGTGATCACAGATCATAAAATATATACCTATGCTTATGGGCATTACAAACTTGTGAACGTATCATGAGAGAATACCACACACATTGCTCGTCATTAGTAACGTGGTATGAAAAATTAAAGTTCATACTGCAAACACTCCCACGCACCTAGCAAAGGACACACAAAGAATAAAAGAATAAAAATGGCGGTAGGCCTGAGCTCTGCCATTAAAATGCATTTCTAATGCTAGTCTCAAGTCCGGATAAAAGAGGAGAGATACCTAACCTCACATGCTAAATATGTTTTTATAAAAACAAAAATAAAAGCTGAAAATACTAACAGTAATTCAGGAAATATGTCCAACGCTTCAACAGTAATAGCAACAAACAAAACAAAGAAGAGGTCGAGACCATTACACTTGAGAAAAAACATCTTTATTAAAAGAAAACAGACTGAAAAATAACAAAAGACCAATAAAACACGAGGGAACATGTCCACTAGTCAATAAACACTTAAATAACAAAGACCATTCTTATAGTGTTAGCCTCAAAAAAGAGACACATCAAAGAAGAAACATAAAACATGAGAAACGAAAAGGTGGGTTATGTTAGATTTAAAACCTATGAAAGACTCAGAAGCATATGACCTCACTTCACAATTTGGCCTCTGAAGATGCCGAAGTTTGCAAAAAAGATATAATATGACTTTTAAAGGGCTACAAAAATACTGAAACAGAATATATAAATGTTCATGAAGGATCCAAAGTAGAGAAAATATGACGTAACTGCAAAATGCTTGATAGGCTATAAAAGCGATCAAATCGATTAGTAACATATGGGAATGCTTAAAACGAAACAAATAGTGGGCGAAAACGTCTGAAACACTGGAACGATGACAGAAATTACAGTAGAAATGTAGCAAATGGTTGCACAAACAACCCAAACTAGCACAAAATGTTACAAATTAATTTCAAACTTAAGAAACGGGATACAGGAAATCATGTCGCTTCAAATACGTCTTAACGTACTAAAATATTGGCAGTATACTTTCTTCGCTGTCACAAAGCCCTTAAAGAGCTTCCAACAATACATTCAAAGTGTGTTGAAATATCAATTGCATGAGGGCTTAAAACTGCCCTATAGTTCTGAATACCTTAAAAGTAATAAATGATCTGTAAGGAGGAAAAATCACTAATACTATAAAATGCTGAAAAATACTCAAAATGTACGAAAACTTCTGTAAAATGTTCAAACCATTAGAAAACATTGCAAAATACTGTAGAATATCAGGAATAGTCTGAAAATGACTGAAACATCTGTTTTAGAGCCCTATATAGCATAAAAATTTCGAATTGAGTGGAGAAAGAAAAAAATGCCTTATGAATACAAAAACTAACTAGCACCGAGTCCTAAACATTCTCCCGAAATGGGATAGCATGACATTAAAAGCATTCTAAATAGAGGCAACGCTAAATTCTCCTTAAAATTCCTGAAAAATACATGTCAAAGCACTATAATCACTGAAAAATAGTGGCCATAACGTACAAAAATGCCTGTAAAATTTCTACAAATCATTAAAAATAAACACTGCAAAATAATTTAAAATATCAGCCTAAAATACCTGTTTTAGAGCACTAAATACCCTCAAAATACCATGAGGTGAGTGGAGAAAGAAACAAAATCCATGATGAATACACAAACTATCTAGCCCGAAGTCCTGAACACCATCCCCGAATGGGATGGCAAGATATTAAAAGTATTCTTAACAACAGAGGCAACGCTAAAATCACCTTAAAATCTGGAAAATGCATGCGAAGGCCTACATCCACTGAAAAATAGTGCCTATACATACTAACATGCTTATAAAAGCGTCAAAATCCATTAGAAAGCACTAAAATAATGGAAAATGTCAGCAAAAAAGTCTGAAAGAAGCCCAAAATACCTGTTTTGGAGCTGCAAAATACCCTCAGAATAGCTTGTAATCACCTAAAGAGAACTAAAATATTTGACAAGTACCCTAAAACCAGATATCCCCCAATCGTAAACACCCTCCAAATGGCATGAAATTCCATTATAACATTCGAAGCAACTGTCCTAGTACTCGAAAAACCTTTAAGAGGCTGATAAATCATCTGTAAGCACTAAAAAAAAGCAGAGCTAACAACTGCAAAATAATAAAGAAAGTATTCAAACAGCACCCCCAAATACAAAAAGAAAATCGTTAAAACGTGTCAAAATGTTGAGAAAAACCATAAAATAACTGTAAAACAAAGCACAGGAACTTGAAACAGACGATAAAGGACTGAAAAATACATCTAATACTCTGAGCTTAGATTAGCATAGCATGCTCTTTGAATTCCTTATCTTTCCCATGTAAGCTCACTTGCGCCTGCACCAGAACCGCTCTATCTCAACTACTAACCTGACAATTTAAAGGTGCAACTCTTTCGAACAAACCAACTGCTAAATTACAGAAATTTGACAAGCATTTTGTTGTGTTGAACATTAATGTTAACTTGCAAAAACATAACAACATTCTCGAACGTATGGCATTGATCAACAGTTCACCGCGCTTCCGTTTGTTACATAGACATGGATGTAAATTAGCACTAATGAAAATGCTGAAGGCAGCACAGACTGCTGCATTAGGAAAGGAACTGTCAGCAACTGTCTCAAATGTGCCTGGTGTTTGGAGCATTATTTCTTAATTTCCATTACTACTCACAGAAGAGTGAATATGTTGAAGGGAATTAAACACAACTGCCATTTTATTGGCGAGCACGTAAATGTTTAATCGATACATACTCAAAATAGTGTTTAAATTGTCACCTTGAATATTTTTATCTCCCATGTGATTACAGTGCAACCGCAGATTGGTACTTCATTAACTTGTATGAATTAAATACAAAAATTACATAAAACTTAAATCATAAAAGAATTTCCAGCTCTCCGTTACTCCGTGATTATTACCTTATGATTTAAAAGGATGTAATACATAGGTCAATGAGCGAAAAACGTTTACAAGATTCGCTGCACACGGTGATCTCCCTCACCACCAACTGCCGGTCCCCATGGCCACGCTCGCTAAGCCGACTCGCTTTGGTGCTTCGTGGGCAGGGGATCGTGGGTTCGAGTCCCGCCTTGTTTGTGCAATGTGTATATGTTTGTGTAAAGGAACAGTAAAACCAGTAATCATACAGGGGGGAATGTAACTAGGGGATAAAAAACAGTGGCCAAAGCAACACGCCGCGCCAGAGATTCTTTGAACTACACTCCGATTGGTCACTTGTGGCCGCCATCCGCATATCTTTACTACTTGGTAGCTTGTGTGAGTGAGTGTGTGTGTGTGTGTGTGTGTGTGTGAGAGAGAGAGAGAGAGAGAGAGAGAGAGAGAGAGAGGATGTAATATTCCGGGGTTTCATATATCCTCTTTCTATTATTTTGAATGGTGTATAAATGGGTTTCCAGGTCTGTTAACAGATTGGTCCCTTGTATACAAAGCTTGCGCACCGATTTTTTTAACAGTGCCCTTGCTACGGAAAACAGGGAGCCTGCGCCTGCATCTCTCTCTCTCTCTCTCTCTCTCTCTCTCTCTCTTTCGTATTTCACGAACTCATGCAGTATATTGATGTTATATGTTTTTACATTTGAGATAACTTTGAGATACCTCCTTTAATTTCAATGTTAAAAGAAACAAAGAAAAAAAAACTCATAGTCAAAGTCGTGAGGTGATTCTTTTGTTTATGAATACACGAAAGAAAAGATAAAACATAAGAATAGGTTCTCTCCTGAGTTTTGAAACGAATCAGAAACTACAGCCATCAGCATTTCACAGTCCTGTTCGCAGAATTTTGCACGAAAAGCAAACTCATGAAAATAAGGAGTATCTTTTCGGAACCGCAATTGTAGGCGATGGGATGGAACTGACGTGATCACACAGAATATGAAGATATGTGAGATACATATGCATTAAAATATGATAAAATACTTACATTATTGTTTTATTCGATGGGAATTGCTTTGTGGAAGGAACTGAGATTGTTACTGGAACTATGGTATTTAATTTTGTAGTGACTACGCATTTTCTGAATAGAGACGCATGAAATAACCATTACAGTGGCACTTGAGCGGGTTTCTTGATCACGGCAGAAGGGACTCTCATACAAGCCTTCATTTAAACGTTTCAGTGTTCAAGAACCATTGCGGGAGCTATGAGACCCAAATATCCCGGGTGCAGGTAATAGCCAGATTTGGTAATACGCCTTAGTTGCCGTGATAAATTCGAATGGAATAGTTATGTATGATTCAGGAGTTAAAAGTGTACTTTTATTTTGCGAGAAGGAAAGTTTGCGTAACGAGGCCGTAAGGCCGAGTATAGCAATCCTACGAGCAAAATAAAGACACTTTTAACTAGAGTGTCACCCCCTATTTTGTTTAGACAGCACAATATTTCTAGATTTATCAATAAATTGATAGTATAAGGTTCAACATTACCTTTGTTCAAGGAATAGTACGTTTTCCTATCGCTTGGAGGTGTGTTTATGTGGGAATAGAATTAGTCTATCGCTATAGATTAATAATCGATGTAGTAATGCCAGTTTTTTACTCTTTACCATAAATGTTATAAACTAACAATTCCATTCCACTCCTTCTGCTATTAAATGATAAACTAGAATATGTTACAACCAAATACCAGCAAACACGTTTTATATGTTTGAAGTTGCCAATCGAAGAAAATTGTTGTCTGGTTGAGCATGTTTACACACGAGAACGGACTAGAAAAGAAGGCGGTGGTACTATTATTGATTTTATTTTTTTTTCTCAGGAACATAACCTCATTTATTTATTTTGTAGTTTAACGTCCTTTAACCTGGTTGGTCATATCTGACGATGAATGAAATTGGTGAAACGATGCTCAAATGATCTCGGGGTCCATGGAGCTTAAAGTTACTAGACATTCGTCTTCTCAGGATAAGGGAAAACCCCGAAAAGAACCTTATCCGGGTAACTCAACCTAAGCGAGATTCGAACTCACGAACTTTTGAATGTGAGGCAGATACGCTACCACCACGCTACCCGGACGGGGTTGATTTATTTTTATGCGGATAAATTACAGAAAACAAACATATACAATTCTTATTAATAATAGGCAACATTACGTTCTTAACTGTACAATTATGATCAAAGTGTGATATTTATTGTACAATTATTATAATTGGAAATGTTGGTTCCTTGTGATGAGGTACTTGGTGTGCTTGTGTTGCTAAATTCAGACATCATACTATATCAGGTGGCACTGCAACGCCAGCAGAAGGTTTGGAAGGATGAGTGTAGCTCTCTTCTTATTTTCTATGGAGTTCCCTGTACATTAAAAATAACGATATATCGATCGGATTCCACTATAAAACCACAACATTCTATATAATGGATACAGTGATAGTAACAAAACTTAAGTTGGTAACATTGGGGTGTTATAAATAGTTTATAAATCTAGAGTTATAAAGAACAATTTTTAGTTCGAGTGTTTTGTTTAAAAGGCTTACTTTTAACAGTGTCTGTCTAAAAAAATGCATTTACTTTTCTAACTGCTTCACATGTGATTTCATTTTTGCAATTAATTGCTTTACTAGGCCCTTCTGCAGCTGCAGATAAAATGAGTTAGTTTTCTTTAGTTTAGAGATATATGTAAAATGCGTTGGCACAGAGATCTGTAGCTTTATAAACCCTATCTGAGGTGAACATTAGCCTGATGTTTTTCTTTTAATGCTAGGATGCTCCAGTCGTTGTGACGCCCTATGATCATAAAAGAAATAAGGAAGTAAAGTGTTCTCATAATTCAGTGTGGCAACAACGCCAGTTTTAGTTTGCAATGTATAATAAAAGCCGTACGAGAAATAGGAAGAAGGGTAGTTTGTATGCCGAGGGAAGGGCTACTATCTCGTTCTCTCTCTCTCTCTCTCTCTCTCTCCCTTTTCCACAGATTCTCCTCTGCACTAAATGTGCGCCACTTTCTGAATACACAATGCCTCACCGCTAGCTTCCAACCGATGACTGCTTTTCATGATTGAGTCGGCGATACAAGAGCTAAGGCGTGAGCAGGGTTCTACAAATATTGGAAACAAAACCGCTATATTGTTGCTGAAATCACTTACAATAATATGTAATATATATTTCTCCTATAAATGTTAAAACTCGCAGGTTAACCAATATTGTTAAATTACTGTATCCGAGTAAAGAAAGTGAAAAAATTGCGAATTTAATAAGAAATCGTGCTCCTAAGACCATAATTGCATTAACCGCACGAAAATGAAAGCATAGACTTTATATACAAAGTGGGATAATCACTTTACAACATGTAAACAGGTAAAGTAGCACCACTCTCAATTGCTTGTTTTTAACGCATCGACTTACTCAGGTGAGTTACCCTTCTGTTATAATTAGAGCTCGAAGTTTTATGTAATATCATGGTGCGAAATATGTAGATATTTACCTAACAAAAACATCAAAATATGTAATGAAAGATGTAATATCAACAAAATATGTAAAAATTATGTAATATTCTAATTGCCCAGATTACCACCTCAAATCTAAATGCAGACTGCAAATTACCCAGAATGTTGTAATTTGATGGGTCAGTAAGTACGTAAATTAATTGCATTGAGTTAACATTTAAAGACTAAATATACAATTAATTATAGGGAAAATGCTTTCTTTTACGCAGAATTTACCTAAAATTTATTTTCAAGTAGGTAATTGTGAAATAAGAAATATGTGTTTTGGATTATATTTATTAAAATTGCTCATTATACATAATTATTTTACTTACATTTTAGACGATAAAAATTGTTGAAATTCTGAACCAATTTATCAATGAGTGAGATAATCAATTCAAAGTAATTAAATTTTATAATGAGGATGCATTTTCAGTTTTCTATCTCTTGACATACAATGAACAACCAGACATTTTCATTTTGAGTCTTTTGCTTCTTTCAACGAACACTGAATAACCATATACTTTTCCATATTTTCAGGGGTCATTGTTTGTCTCCTATCGGCTAAAATGTCCTTATAAGCAGAGAAGCTTCTCTCCACGTCACACGAAGTATAAGGAGCATATTTTAGTATAGGAATCTGATTTGCAGAGAAATGTTTTGGTAAATCGACACTGTCACCATGTAGCACTTTAGACACGGACACAAGCGTAGAGTACTCTGGATTCCTGTTTAGCACAGCTTTGAATTTTTCACCTACCTTCCTTCCTACATCTCCTGCAACTACACTAAGCTTCTGTGATTCACGTTCCATTAAATCCATAGATCCTGAAGAAGGGAACCTGATGTTTCCAACTACTTGATGGTGCTAGGCAACCAGCCAAAGTTGCTTTTGATGTAAGCACAGGAGCTTGCCACTTTCGGATCTTTGAAGATGTCCTGAGATTCACGTATGGAAACAGCTACTTCTGAAGAGAACATGTTCACCACTGACTGGACTCCTTCAAAATGTTCACAATAGAAGTTCACAGCTTCTAACCACGTACCCCATCTTGTAAGTACTGGCTCAGGAGGCAAATGGACATGTTGGAGATGATTTTATAGCACTGAATTCTGTGCGTGCTTTCGCGAATACCTTTTTGTTGCCGATATCAACACAGGGAAAATTACATCTTACTTCTTCAGCAACACGTTGCAATTCATGGGCCAAGCAGGTGAAGTGAAGTACATTTGGGTAGAAAACCTTAAGAGCAGTAGCAGTTTTAATCATGCACGCTGCGGCATCTGAATACATAATTAAAGCCTTTTCCTCACACACACACACACACACACACACACACACACACACACACACACACACACACACATCCTCTGGCCATAGAATCTTCATCCCATCATATGCGAATCTTGCAATTGTAGAATGATTAGAAATGGTTTTGCTGGACGTTCTGAATCTAGTTTTCCTACAACTAAATTTGCTATGTACCGACCCATGTTATCGGTAGTTTCATCGACGGCAAACCAAATACAGGAGTCTCCAATTTCAAGAGTCTCCAACTGCTTCTTCATAACACACATGAAGATTCTTTTCGTAGATCGTCAGGAATAACCTTCTTGCAATATTTTTCTAGAAAGGAGCGAAATTGAGGAATTTGAAGTTTATGTCACGGAATATTAGCTGCAAACATTGCACTGCACAGGTATTTAAAAAGCTAATTTCCGGACGGTTCCCGTTGCATTTGTGTCAACAGAACTTGCTTTCTAGAAGACTGTAGGTGTCTGTTGCGTATGTGAAGAGCACTCTTGACACGTTGTTCCATTTGAGATTTCATGGAACAGCCAATTCTTTTACCGCATGCTTGACAGATTATTATTTTTTCGGCGGTTGTAAAGGCTCTATCTAATTTCACCCATGAATTCAACTTGCAGGATAGTGAGGACGCAATTGGTTCCACTTTACTAAGACTTGCAAGAAACTAACTGCAGTATTATCGCCTCGCTATGTTCTGATGGTTGAACAGCGGCTCACTTTGTTTCCTCGCAGATATTATATTACAAGATGCCGACTACCGCGACAATGTCAACAATAAATTTCTCCAGTCCTTGTAAATGTCCAAAGCGCTACGAGAAACGTAACACTAGAGGTCAACATTGTCGAGTGGCACCTGCTTTGATACAAACGGACAACAATCAGAACGAGGCGAGGCGGTTATTATCGCTTTCTTAATTTAATTTGCATCGTATTTCGCAGATTGATTTTTGTTACTTGCAGCAAAACTTTTGAAAACAATAGTTTGTGACAACAATATGTTTTAAAAAATAATACAATTGTAACGAAACCCAGAAAATATGTACATTTTATCTAATATCGTTAAAGTATGTAGAAATGTGCAAAATATGTAAAAAAATTTTGTAAAGCAGTCCCAAATGGCGTAACTCGCATACAATTTTACTTCTCATTGAGCTGTTATGCAGGATTTAAAATCGGGGCTCTAGTTATAAACACCATTTTCCCATTACAGACTACGTTTTAATCGCTCACAAATGCGATGTCCACGAGCAACATTTTCACGTTTCTCTATACCATGCCAACCTGGCAACATGGCATGCCCGGTGCTGAAATAAAGTTAAAATAAATAATAACAACAACAACAATAATAATAGTTTACGAAATAGCGATTAAAATAAAGCGATCGGTTTATAAGATGTACTTAAAACTGAAAAGTAAATACTTACCGTATAAGAAAGCCGTGTTTTTCGCTTTCCACTAATAATGACCTGAACTTGCAATTTAAATAGTAGTCATTTGTGTGACTCTTTTATGATTGCTTGGCCTTTATTTGCTCCAGTTATTCGTCTTTTCACTGCTGGTATATAGCATATGGATATACAATATATATTCAATCGCACAATTTGGTAGGATTGTAGTGGGGTCCAAATTAAACAGTTTGAGATGAGGAACCTATGGGCTACGCGTTCTAAATTCTTTGCTACAGCATGACATGTATTAAGGATTAGCACGCCACTGATTTAACCGCTATGCCCGGATTTCGGAGAGCATAACATTTAATGTAGTGGACCTAGTGGCATTATTTAGCGCTATGGCTACCTTGCGAACATCGGGTTAAAGTGTTGAAGGTTCAAGCCTTCGTAGGTAATTTTATTTTATATTGCCGCCTTTGATGGCATTTTATAATGAACCATTCATATGTTGCTGCGTTATTCAATAAATAATAGTGACAAATAAAATAAAGGCAATACACGATTAGCGTGTAGGTGCAGTGGAGAACATTTCAATAACAACACCTGATCGGGTACACTTCTCCATAACCCTCGAAGGAGTTTCTAAAATGATGTGTTATGTACGTACACATTACAATTGTAGGAGCGGTTCACAATTTACGAGACGCTATTATCATTGTGTCGAATGAACTTTAAATGAAATAAAAATGAACAACTATCTCTATAGTAAACCAAGTACCTACATAAACTAAATAAAAACTCTGTAGTAGTAGGAAAGTGCATACTACCTTTAAATACGCCTTTTCTGCAGGAAAGGCCACCAGAGAAACTGCTCGGTTTGACGACCTACAGCATGCCTGCAGAGACTGCACCTACGAAACAATGATCCTCGCACCCTATAAAGCTGTTACTTGCTCACCTGATTCAACAACCACTAGTAAGCCAGGCTCTTCAGCATGCGCACCAAACAGAACATCAGCTCAGAAGTTGGCAGCTTAGATTACCTTAGAATGTTAGTCTTTGTGAACTCCGTTTCGCACCTCGTTTAAACAATTTATATCCTTACACATAACGTGTATACTTCCACAATATGAACACAATGTTCAGCAACTCATGGTTCTCACCACGTGTGGGCATTAGACAAGATTTTCAGAAGCACAATTTCGCGGATCACAGTAGCTCAAGTGGTTAAAACGGCATAATACCTATATGCGGATAAAATCTAGGTACCGCTGTTTGATTCGTAGCGATAGCCCAAGATTTTATATTCCACCGCTACAATTATAGTTTAGTTACTACTTTCAAATCACACATAAAAATGTTTTTAATAAAATCTAATTGTTCGGCTACATTCATTTACGCAGGTTGCTTGACAATTACTGAATTTAATACTGAATGCTACGTAGATATCATTCAGCCTTTTGAAAGTAATTTGTACTGGAGAGTTTATCGCCCCTTGACTTCAGAAATGTATACTAAGCGTATTAGTGCTGCTCAAATGTTGTACCTCTTTGAGAAAAATAAGAAAAGAAAATAAGTAAAAAACGGAATCTTCAGAGAGAAGTGCGATCTTTGTATCGTAGGATTCGTTCACCAGCGCTCTACCGACTCAACCATCAGTATGTTAGAGTGCAGCTAAGTACATATGATCTGAAATCAACCGAACTGTTATCAGTGGCGTGCACACCTTCAAAGAACAGGCAATTTTGCTAAAGCTGCGAGTCCAATAATTTTAAACGTCATATTGATTGTGCACCAACACTTCATTCCTTCGATTACTGGCATCCTGAACGAAATTAGGACACATACATCCACAATCTTTAATTCACTGTCATTTATGAGCGATCCAGAAAACATGCCACAGCTTTGACATTTGGCAAAAGGGACAGTAGGTTCCCTATCTGAAACTGTTTATCTAAGATCCCTATATTATCCTACCAATTTCTGCGGTTGAATTCTGGGACAGTCTGTAGATACATGCATTGCACCCTTATAGCAGTTGTGAGTAGTCAGGCATGAAATGTTTGCTGAACGAATATTATTATTATTATTAATAGTTCAAAATCTTCTCGGGCTTCTAACCAGGTAAAAACTTGGCTTGACACCAGCGTTTCGAAGAAGTGCATCTTCCTCGTCCTCAGGGTGAACTAATGGATTGAGCTTGCGGAGACTGGTATTTATAAGAGCTGGAATGAAGGTAGCATCTGATTGGTTGCAATTGATACTCTGTGAATCCTAGCCGGAACAAATACGACTTGCACCGTCAAATGGTTATTGCCGTATTTAAATCCAGTTTACGCTGATTCATTTTAATCCCTACATTTGAAACTAACACGATGGAAGCAAAATCTTCGACAACACAAGTTTCTTTCAAGGTAATCCCCAAACCCCCGTCTACTTTTAAAGATGTACCTCCTTCTGCAAGACGCACCGGTAATGTTAGTGGTAAATTTCAGTGATGGTACAAATTCTAACAGTTACGAGTTGTAGGGCTATACATACTAGTTCATTATGCCATATTTCAGATATTAAACTTTACAGACGGGAGTGGGGTTCCAACTTCAAACCTCTTCGTTAGAACCTGCCACCCTAGCCACCGCTATCATAATAATCGCACAGCTGCGAATATTTCAATTACGGCAGATACATAACCCACCTTTACAACAATTACAATAATAATGCAATGTGTTACGGAATACTGCATTAGTGTGCATATTGTAAACATAATATTATATAAAAATCTGATGTGTACCATTCACATGACTTTCTCCATATCCCTGCAACAAATTATTCTTAAAAAGCTTATACTTTTATTTGTTTTATGCTAATCAGAAAAAAATAGCAGAGATAGTCTAATTACTCGTTTCCTTGTAAGTAGAAGCGAAATAAGGGACAACTGTAGGTTAAAGTGATAGTCAAAAGCTGGTTGCTAGGTCAATGAACTTCCTTTGTCTATATGGATAGGAGTTGACAAGTTCCTGTATGAGAAAAATATACGTTTTTCATAGCAGAAACCAAAAATAAGGAATGTCACAAAAACGACGAACTCCACGAAAAAAATGTATATAACTTAAATTGTGTGCTTTAATGTGCTCTACATTTTTTGTGTAGTAAGCTTTTGTCCATCTCTTACGGTTTAGCAGTTATTCAAAATTTAGTAAAATTCATTCAAAATAAACTATTCTTCAGAGGCTATTCCCAGAAAATTCAAGATATACATTTTATTTTTCAGGTAAAATATGTTTAATATACGAAATTTTAATCAAAATCGTTAGCCAATTTTGAGAAAATCAAAATTTTCGAAAAAAGTTCCATGTAAAGGGTAGTTGGGGTGGGGGGATTTTTTTCAAAATCTTCGTGTCGCATCTCTGGAAGATACTAAACTTAAATACCAAGTTTGGTATTTTACCGACTTTTCATTTTTGAGTTATCGTGTTCACAGACACACGGATACACACACACACACGGAACTTTTTGTGAAAATGCTTTTTTTGGATATTGGGGGCCCTAAAACATATATTTCCGGTGAAATCTCGGTATCGAATTTTTGGTGTAGTGCAATACTTTCTCTATACACTATGTACATAGTGCGTATGGAGAAAGTAAAAATCGAGGCCAAAACATCCACAACTGGGTCCCACTGTACAGGTCCCACTTGTTTCGTCCCTCCGCACCCCACCCTCCTTAAACATCTTGGGGAACGAGGTTGGCCTGCGGTGTGCATTGTTGTCACAGTTTAAAAGCAAACTTCCACATGTTCGAAATACAATCACACAGTTTGTCTTCCGTATCTTACAAACGACTGAGGTATGTAACTGTGCATCGCAAAACACTTAAATACTTTACAAACGGTTTAGGATACAACTGAGAAGGAGCTAAACCAAAAAATTACGCTACAAAAATGGATATGCATGTTAATATATCTGAGGATAACTTAAACAGTTCTGAATACAGATTCATTCCTGGACTATTATTGAATACTAATAAAAATCAACATTAAATTCATATGCATTTAGTTAGCAAGGAGCATTTACTTACAGATAAGTATGATCTTTGTTTATGATATTAAATCCAATAACTGTTATCAGAAAACATATCTTTCTGGTTCTACTTACTATAATTGTTCACGGAGATGTATGGAAACCGTTTGTTTGTTTAGCAATTAGAGAATCTAGTAAAAGCAAGTTCCAGAAATGTAACAAAAGCAGTAAATACCTCAAGAGTTAAAAAAGAAGAAAATTCGAAAAAAATAAGGGATACGGAATTTTTGTGTCACTTTTGGGGAATATCGGTCTTGTTTGTAGTTTTGAAAAGATAATAATTAACTTCCTTCAGAAAATTATTTTAGCAACATAGGCTAATAGAAGCAATTTCTTATTGTTGTTTAAGACTAAGGCTTATTAGCTAGGATCGCAGCTTCTGCGTACCTAAAATAATATATGTATTATAAAATACAAAAGAAGTAAAAACATTGATGCAGAAATAAAGGGGGGAAATGACTATGTGACTGTAACTAAATAAATACATGAAATCTGAATATTCTACCCCGGCACCTTGGTTAGTATACCGAGGCCTAAATCCAAACTTTATATTTCCCAAAAAACAATACTTAAGTTACAATATATATAATTTTTAGATAACAATCTAGTACAACTTATAAATCAAAATAAATTAAAATAATGAAATGAAAAAAAATGCTAAATCAAGCTAAACAAAATAAAACGATAATAATTTACTTCCAAAAAATGAGAAAAAATGTTTATTACAATAATTAAAACTAGACGTCAGGGAATACCTTAATGCAATAATAAAAAAAAATATATTAATAAACGTATAAATACAATTATTTATAATATTTACTGGAAGCCAGTAAATGTAACTAACCTACTACGCCTATCTACAAAAACTAACTTCTATCCACTGGAGGCAAGCAGAAAATGTGCTGATCAGCACTGAAGTAATATATTAACCTATGTATAATAAGTTTCTACTAGTTAAGTTAATTAATTTCACAAAAGGACATTTATCTATTTTATTGCTATTATTGTTATTATTATTATTATTATTATTATTATTATTATTATTACTGTTATTATTACTGTTATTATTACTGTCATTGTTATTATTATACTATTCATTTCTCATCTCACTTTGTTTATTTAAATTGTTAAATAATTCAATCTATTCTCTCAATTTATCCTTTTAGTTAATAACTTCATTTCTTTATTTTATAAATTTACTATAATGCAGTTTTTAATAACTCATCTACGTTACACATATTTGCTTTTAGTGCTTAAGTAATTAATTAATCATTTTAATTATATTATGATATAAAGATTTTATTTATTTTAATTATATATGTGTATATACCATCTTTTCTTTTTTATTTAACACTTCCACTTTACCATTTATCACTTAACACTTATTCTATCTAAACTTCGCCAAAACATTCACTTCACCACCGCCAAAATGGCGCACAACACTTTCACCTTTACACTATCTGCTTAAGAAAACTACTCCCTCTCTAGTTTCATGGATCTCTCCTTCTAATCAATCCTCCTTCCTCGCTTCCTGGATTATCCGCGACTCTTCGTTCGTTGCCCTCTACTCTCTCTCTCTCTTTCTGCACGGCTCCTTCTTCTACCCTCTCTTCCCATACTCCACTCTCTTCAACTCTTTTCCTGTAATCCCAATACGGGTTATTTTAACCTCTTATGGGTCTATTTTTTCATTTCTCAACCCAATCTTGGCGTCCTATACATTTGCAAAATATTATCTTATGCTAGTAGTATGCTGGATTCTTTTATCTACTCTTAAGTTTTCTGCTCTTAATCCTTCTCCTACTTCATCTTCTACAGCTCTTCTATCTCCTTGTGTCATTTATTTCTCTTTGCTTCCTGCTTCTTCTATTCTACATCAACACTCCTGTTCCTCAGCTTCTTCTTCATAAATGCTATGTAGCATCAAATTAAACTGGTAAAATACGGCTTCTAAATCCTGTATAATTAATCTTTCTGATCTTTTTAAAATTCTCTCCTCAGGCATATTAATTTCAATTACCTCTTTTATTGTTTTTTTTTTTCATGCTATTTTACTCGTTTATTTGCTAAATTTCCCAATGTATTTCTTATTACAGGGTTCCTTAAGATTTCGTTTATAGAAAAACCTCTAAGTTTATCCCTCTCTTCATCTAATTGATGTTCATATTTCTTGCATTCCAACATAACGTGCTCCGGCGTATCTTGTATTTTACAAAGATTACATATATATTTATTAGTTTTACTTATATTGTTCCAATAAGACTTATAGGAACCATGTCCTGCTATAAAATTAATCAAGGTTGTATATGATTTAATCTTAATCTTTCTTCAATGTTCCCAAATAAGTTAAATACTCTTCTTCCTACTTCTGTATTCTCCCATTCTCTCTGCCAGTTTCTTTTCATAGTCAGCTTTATGTCTGAATACTGCATACATCGCTGTCCTACAATTCGCTCTATCATATCATAATTTCTTCTTTTTAACCAAAAGTTCGCTCCCATTGTTCTGATTATATAAGCAATTGGCCAAATTGATGTAATTACCGATAATGCCATTGTTGGCGATGTTTTTACTGTCCCTGTAAATCGTAATAACATTTTCCTTTGCGCACTTCTCAATAACCTCCAATTTGGACATTCTCCATCCGTATTGCCCAAATTCCAGCACCATATGACATAATTGGCGCAACAATTACATTATGGTACATTGTAATTGTATTTAAAGAAACTTTAAAATTCTATTGAAATAATCTAGACAGCTTCATCATAATCTTCTCAGTTTTAGTCTTATATATTCAGTATGTGTCCTAAAATTCAAATTTTCATTTAACATGGCTCCTAAATATTTTACATTTTTCTCTCTCCTAATTGTCTGGTTGTTAATTTTTATACCAGGACTTCTATTTAAATTGCCTTTAAACAACATATAGGATGATTTATTTGTATCAATTTTCATTTTCGATTTTATACACCATTCATGCAGCTTTGAAAGTACTAAACTTGCTTTAGTTAGCAACACTTGCCGACTTTGACCTTTCACTATTAGCATTAAAGCATCCGCATATGCAATAGTATTCAATATGTTTCCATCGTTTTCAAATTCCTCTAATAATGTTTCTAGCACAATATCCCAAAAAATGGGCCCCAGAACTGAGCCTTGATGACATCCTATAGTAATACTTTTAAATATCGTCTCTTGAATGCCTATAACATACAATAATCCTTTAGAATTCTATATATATATATATATATACAGTTTGGGTAATTTAGCTGTTTTAGGCGCGCAAAAATGTGCGGTCGCGACAAATTGTCAAAACCTCCAGAAATTTCTATTAATATTACAACTACATATGTGTTTTGACTAGTTTTCGCTGTATCAATAACAGCATTAATTGCATCTTCTGTTGATAAACTTTTACGAAAACTATATTGTTTTATGTCCTTACCAACCATTATTCTATATTCTGTAATTCTTTTACATACTAATTGTTAAAACATTTTATCAATAGTCTTTAATAGGCATGTGGGTTTGTATGATTTATGTTGTGTATAATCCTTATCATTAATCTTTCTTAAAATGACCACTTTTGCTTGCTTCCAACAATCAGGGTATTTCCCTCTCCATAAACAATCATTAAATAGTTGCTATAAAAAGGATATTATATCATCCTTCAAATTAAACAACACCTCATTGGTAATTCCATCTGGTCCGGCAGTTATTTTCGCTTAAGGGTATTAAATATTAAATTTATCTCTGACATATCAAATGGATAAATTTCTGTTAAATTACGCTACATTCACAATGAGATGCAAGCGCAGACGTAACCTAGCATAAGTGCACACGCAAGGAAACAGCATTCACAATGCAATCGTAAGCGCAAACAAGAAGTTGTCACGGAGTTCTAGATCCGCAAGTTACATGCGAATATCTTCCAAGCTCTCCGCAAGTTACGAACTGAATAACATAACCAACATTACCGCATAAGAAAATTAACTCAATATTTTACAAAATAAATACATTACATACCAACAACTGACGCTCGATTCAGTAACGTCACAATAATTGCTCATTCAAAATTATTGAAAATAGTGCAAGCATAGATACTGCAGAAAATGATAAAGCTACACATTTAATGAACTAAGAATTAGCGCTCTGCGTCTTCGATTTATGAGAACTAATAAATCTATACACAGATGATAGTTACATCTATTAAATCAGAGAAGGATTCGCAAGGAGACTGTCATAACCTCTTGAGGGATATTAGAAATGGCGCGGAACGGCCAAATAGAAGAGCATGCATGTACAGCAGGCCCTGCAAAATCTTGCAGTGCGATCGTTTGTTAATGAATTCATGGGCAACGCATTGAGAAAAGAAGCAGAATTCTTCCTCTTTGCATGCAACGCAGGATTAAAGTTTGGGATTTGTAAACTCTTGCGTTGCATTGCACTGCGTTGCGGCTTGCGTGTTTCTATGTGAATGCCTACATTAAATAATATGAGTCCAAACTCTTGCGCTTACATTGCGTCTGTGCTTGCATTGTGAATGCAGCATTAATATTGAGCGTTAACATATGTATTCGACTAATTATCTGTTCTTCACTATCTGTTAATTTTTCGTCATCTGGTAATAATGTTTCCAGCAGTACATGTACTGAGTCTTTCCAATCCTTTTTCATTTCTCCATTTCCTTTACCGATCGTTAGCTCCTCAGGTGTTTTAATCTTATCCATGGCAATCTTGTACGGCATCCCCATGCGTCATTAACCAATTTTTCTTCTACAAACCTCTTCCACGGTTCCCTCCTTGTGTCTTCTAATACTTTTTTTTTTTTAAGGATGTTCTTAGTCCTCATTACTGGCAAAAGAAGGGAAGGTATCTTAGACTTAGCCTGGAATGTTTCCTTCCCAAATTTACTGTCCTAAATTTTAGTTAGTGTCCACTGTCTGTGGTGCCACATGCAGTAGGAGGGAAAGTTGAACAGTTTCAATCTAAGCGTTTTAGAAACAGCCGAGACTTCCGTTAGCTCCCATAAATTAATAACAAGACAGATTACATTACAGCATTTATAGAAATTGTAAAATGTTTGGTATTACTACTCTGTGCATTTTACGGATTACCATGATATATTGGAATATGCATGCATTGCTCATCATTCATTGATTCATTCAGCAACAGAAATATTCCATATTTCTGACTGGTTCTGGTTTCAACATTTTCAGTATTAACCGACACAAATGTTTAAAAACAAATACTCCCTCCGTTTCGTAATATGGTACAGGGTCAGAAATAATGCTCTGCTTTATTTTCCACCTCATCCGATTACTAGTCCGATGGGATTTGTGTGCAGTATTGAAGCTCTCCTTCATCCAGGCCAACGATCACAATGCATAGTCTGCAAGCCACAAAAAATAAACACTGAGTATGGAGGTCAATCAAGTGGGTAGCCGTTGTAGCATTCCAGGAGGAGCAACCCAACCAGTAACGGAGTCAAATGTGAGTAGAAACTCCAAGGCACAACAATTAACAGTTGAATGTCGTAGTAGTGCCATCCTACAATCCCTACTCCAGTTCAAGGAAAATGGTATCTTAAAGAAGGGTGCCATTAAGACAGTCGCGATGAAATTCCACCTTTACCTATTTCACGCATTTGCCACCGTGAATGCTACTAAATGCTGTATGATTCAACAGTGGTCAAAGGGGCCGCGCCGACCACTCGCCTCTCTCCTAGACGGCCCGGGTTCGATCCCAAGCGACTGCATGTGAGATGTGTGGTGGACAAAGCTGCGTAGGGGCGAGTTTTCTCCGGGTTCTCCGGTTTCGCGTTACACCAGTGCTCCATCTTCATGCATTTATCATCAGTATCATCGCCTGCGGTGCCACAAGTAGTTAAGACGGGCAAAACCCTATCAAAAAAGGGGGGGCAGGTACAGGATACCTCATTTAGGGAAAGACACGCTACGGCAACAAGGTATATTCCCTCAGTCCCTTCATTGCACACCAGAAGTATTTGAAACAGCACAGCGAACAATTGCCTAAAGTCCTGTGTAACAGATTGTGTAGCAAAACGTACCAGAAATAAACTACAGTATCTATCTTGTATCGTATTTAATGTTCTGTAGTACTCTTATATAATTATATTTCGATGTTAATAATTACACCATATTTTGTAGCAGAATGTATCATTATAAGCATCATATTTAGGAATAAATAGATTATTATGAGCATCATATAATAAAACACAATATAGAACAGACCCACATATAGCCTACTGTCTAATTCTTTAAATTTTGAGATGCCTATACCATATTGTGGAATAGCATAAATGACACGTTTCTATACCATATTTTGGAACGGAGTTGGTACTTATATGACATTACAAACACCTATGAAGAACTGAAAAATTGTCATTAACTTCTGCATATTACTGACTCCTACAGCAAATATTGCAATGTAATTTGTTTATAAACTTAAGTACAGTAGATATTCTACATTATTTACCAAAAACTGTTAGTTTTCTTGTTTTTAATGATATCAGGTGATTATTTTTCTTTCAATTTGATTACCGGAGAAAATAAAATTGAAGCCCATATTAATTTTTACCGACAACACCTTATGTGAATGATCATTATCACATAAACAGGGTGTCCTGGAAATCAACAGTACAAATTGGCAGGAATATAGAGGGGTCCTAGATAAACAGTTTGAGATAGGGAACCTATTGTACCTTTCGCCACATGTCAAAGTTATGGCTTGTTTTCTGAATCGCACATCATTGGCCGTAAATTAAAAGAATGTGGACGTATGTGTTCTATTTTCACTCAGAATGCCCCATTTGTATGCCAGTAGTCGAAGAAATTCAGTATTGGTGCACAATCAATACCGTATTTAAAATTATTGGACTTGTAACGAGCAAAACTGCCTGTTCTTTGAGGGTGTGCCCGCCACTGTTAACAGTGCGGTAGATTTCAGATCATATGTACTTAGCTAGATTGCTCCTCTATAACACGCTGGTGGGCAAGTCGGTATAGCGCTGGTCAACGCAACCCACGCTACAAAGATCGCAACGATCTCTGAAGATTCCAATCTGAACAACACTAATATGCTTAGTTTACATTTGAAACTGAGGCAATAAACCCTCCAGTACAAATTACTTTCAAAAGATTGTGCATGATATTTACGTAACATTCAATATTAAATGCAGTAAATATCAAGGAACCTGCATAGATTAATGTAAGAAAAATTGGTTTTAGTAAAAACATTTGTAATGTGTGCTTTGAAACGTAGTAACTGAACTACGATTTTAGCAGTGGAATAAAAAAAACAGTGCTGTTGCTAGGATTCGAACAGCGGTACCTACATTTTTATCTGTATGCAGGTATTTTGCTATTTTAACCACTTGAGCTACTGTGGTCCACAAGGGTATGCTTTTGAAAATCTCGTGTAATACCTACCCGTGACTACTGTAAGAATCGTGAATTGCTAAACATTGTGTTCATATTGTAGAACTATACACATTATGTGCCAGGATATAAGTTGCTTCAACGATGTGCGAAACGGATTTACACAGAATAACATCCTAAGATAATCTAAACTGCAAACTTCTGAGCCCATGTGCTTTTTTTGGTGCCACGTGGTACTATTGCGTATGCTGAGGAGCCTGGTTAATCAGATGTCCGCTGAATTAGATGAAAGTATTGACACGATCTTTAGTTGCCGAATATTCCTGGACTATTTGACAGAGTGGGAGGTTCATTTCTTCGTAGGTGCAATCTCTGCAGGGATGTTCCAGATCGTCAAATCTAATTGTTCCTTTGGTGACCTGTAGTATTTTTTGCTTCAATATTGTATTATTTCCCTAAGTTTCTTTCTATTTGCTTTTCACGCAGAGCAAGTGTATTCAAATATGCTCTAGGCTTTCACGGCCGGAGTTATTATTGGTAAAATATAACATGCTGGGCTTGTAGGCCGTGGTCGAATATTAACATTATTAAAATAATTAATTGATCACAGTTAGCTGCGATCAATACTTGCACAAGGACTCCAACCATCATCCACAACAGAAACGAGGTGTCATTAAAACCTTGGTTGAACGTGCCAAAAATATTTGTGAGCCGCAGTATTTAAATAATGAACTTAAACGCCTGGAACAAGTTTTCGCCCACAATGGTTGTTCTAAAAAAGAATTTAAACGTGCCATGCGCCCTAATAAATCTCATACGGAAAATACTTAATCAAATCCAAATAGAGCTAAAGTCTTCCTGCCATACATAAAAGGTGTCACTGACAGAATAGGCAAGCTATTAAATAAACAGAAAATCAAAACAATATATCTTCCAACACGAAAATTAAAAAAAAAAGCACACATCAGCTTAAGACCCACTGGACCCGCTCTCTACCGCCGGTGTTTACAAAATACTTTTTACATGCGGCCACTCTTACATAGGCACAACGAAACGCAGCATAAAAACCCGCATCGCCGAACACGAAAGATGCTGTCACCTCGGTCATACAGATAAATCAGCTGTTGCAGATCAAACCATCACCCCCGCCTCTCCTCCTGTCCTGTAGCTATCGGATGTGATGGCGTGGTTACAGCGGCTTCTGCTGAACCACGGCCAGCGCATCTGTGATCTGCTGGTCAGATTCCTCTCTGCCACCGACCCAGTCGCAAAGATGGCTGTCGCCATGGAGGGACTTGCCCTCCTGACCGTGATCGTCCAGACTGCCCATAATGGCGAATCGAACTAGTCTCGTACCTCTTTTCGTTTCGCGTTCTGGAACGCGTGTGGCCTGAACGTTGAGGGGAGTGAGCTCCAACGTTTTGCCGGCTCATTTACCTTAGACCTCGTGCTGGTCAGCGAGACACATCTCCGTCCAGACACCTCTTTCCGACTTCCGGGCTACAACTGCCTCAGAGTGGATCGTGTGGGCCGCCGAGGAGGTGGCACTGCGATCTTCGTGAGGAACAGATTAGCCCACAGACCCATCCAGCTCCCGCCTCTTCAATCCATGGAAGCCACGGCTGCCTGTATTGACCTTGACGGTACGGAAGTTTTACTGGTGTCTGCTTACCACCCACCCCGAAGGCAGTTCGTACTAAACGATTACCTTTCCATCCTAGCCCTTCATCCCAATGTCATTCTGGCCGGGGCCTTCAATGCCAAACATCCGCGTTGGCATTGCGGCCCCCGGGCGGACGCCCGAGGCAATGATATACGCATGGTAGATGCGGACCCTCAGCTCAGAGTAGAGGGCCCCTGGCAACCCACACACCATCCACGAGGTCAAGGACGGGCATCCGTTATTGACTTCGCGATCATCAAACAATTCCCTTTTCATACATCTCTCACTTCGATCAACGCACTTCATTCCGATCATAATCCCGTGTTAGCTGAGGTTAACACACGGGTTGCCAATCATGACGTCTCGGTTCAAAACCGCGACGTTGACTGGGAATGCGTCAGGGTTTGCCTCAATGACTCCATCCCGCCGAACCCAAGGATCACAGACATCCCATCCCAGGAGGCTGCGGTCCAATCCTTCACCTCCATCGTGGTGCGAACTGCTCATAACCTAACAGTTCACACACCAGCACCTCTACACCCGGACGTTCTTCCCCTTGAACTCCATCTGCTCATCCGCCGCTCCTGGGCTGCCCGCAGACTTTACCAGCGTCACCGCACGCAACATAATCGAGCACTCCTGAGGCGTTTACGCCGTGAGGTCCGGACCCGACTACGCGAGCACAGGGTGCGAGCGTGGGAGGAGACGATGACCCGCTTGAGGCTCGAGGATGGTGACGTGTGGAGGATTGCCAAAGCTCTCCGACACCGCGGAGGTCAAATCACCTCCCCAATCCAAAGCACCCAAGGCCTGGCTTATGAACCCCGAGCCAAAGCTGATGTGTTCGCTGACTACCTCGAAAGGACTATGAGGCCACGAGACGACCCCCAGGACGAAGATTTCTCGGACCGTGCTCGACGGGAGGCGCGTCGATACCTTCGACGTCCCCCCGACGAAACGGATCGACTTCCTGTCATCCGATCCAGTGAACTCCAGGGCGCACTCCAGCGCCTCAACCTCAAAAAGGTAGCGGGTCCTGACGGTCTAACCCACGCCATGCTCCGCTGCCTTCCCAACAAGGCGGTGCTCTTTCTAACCAAGGTTTTCAACATGTGTCTCGCATTGTGCCACTTTCCACGTGAGTGGAGGAGGCCCGGGTGATATGCATTTTGAAGTCGGGGAAAGACCCACTACATCCTTCCAACTACCGATCCATCAGTCTCCTATCAGTTCTCTCGAAAGTCTTCGAGAGGCTAGTGCTAAACCGCTTGTCCCCTATGTTGGGCGACATTCGAGCCATCCCTGACCATCAGTTTGGTTTTCGTCCTGGGCATTCTACACCCCAGCAACTACTGCGAGTGGTGCAGGCCGCTGCCCTGGATTTCCAGGACAGAGCCTACACTGCGGCGGTGTCGCTGGATGTGGAGAAGGCCTTCTCTACGAACTGGCACGCGGGTTTGCTCCTTAAACTCATCCGTCTGGAGCTCCCAACTCACATAATACACCTGCTACACTCATATCTCAAACACAGATCTTTTGTTGTTTCAGTTGCGGGACACAAATCAACACATAGGCCAATAAGAGGCGGAGTCCCCGAAGACTCTGTACTTTCCCCCACGCTCTTTAGCGTCTACATGGCCGACCTACCAACAGTGCAGCAAGTCAACATAGCCCAGTATGCTGCTGACGTGTTGTTATTCTGTACAAACAGACACCCACGCAGAGCCTTCAACCCCATTCAGAGACACCTCCGCCTCATCCAAGAGTGGTGCGAGCGTTGGCGGTTGTCCATCAATCCGGAGAAAAGCCACGCTATCCTCTTCACCAAGCGCCGCTTTCCCGCAAACTTCCCTACATTCACTTACCTCAACCGAAGGATACAATGGACGAACACCATCACCTACTTGGGGGTTAAGCTTGACAGGGGCGTCACTTTTGGGGAGCACATCGGGGAACTGAGGTGTCGGGGTCATGGGGCTACGGCCTCCTTGTACCCGATGCTGAAGTCCACGATGCAGGTTCCCCTTAAGTTGCGCCTTTTGAGGGCTCTCATAGTCCCCTTGCTAATCTACGCCTGTGAGATCTGGGGCATGGCGGCAGACTCCAGTCTGCTGTTGCTTCAGCGGGTACAGAATAGATGTCTTCGGGCTATCTATTCTGTGCCTCGTGGCTTTCCAACAAGACTCCTGCACGAAGCCTCTGGTCTACCATACCTGGAGGACGAGATTAGGCGTCGGGCAACAAAATTCAACGAAGAGTTACCATTCCATCGGAGCGCCCTCACTAGGTCTCTTGGGGATTACAATCCCACAAACCGCCGCTTAAGGCGATACCGGCTTCTCCGCATGGCTTGCGGGCATCCCCGGTAACGAAGGAGCACCTCCAACAGCTGCTACGGCTAAGCTCCTTATAATCCTTCAAGAGTTGCTTGGATTCAAAATTAAAACCTCAAAACAAACATTTTGATAAACACACACCAGCGGTGCACAAGGGCCGTTGCACCATCATAAGCAACCGCCGAGGGGCAACACATGCCTCCTCCCGTCACTCCACAATCCCAACACTCACCCGCCATCCTGCAAAAACCCACAATCCCGTCAGAACGTGGTTAAGTTCTCTCCGAGAACAGGGACACGTCTATCACACCTCGGGCTGCCCTCAGCCTGCCAATTGCTCTGGTCTGGATGAATCTGCAACAGCTTATCGCTGCAGCGGCCCTACGTGGAGCGTAGGATTATTCGGGGCCTTGGCTCCGACTGCACCCCTGAGGATGTTAAGGCTGCCCTTCAGGACGAGTATAATATCACCCCCACCTCCGTGGCACGTCTCAGTAAGACGGTGGCAACAGCCGATGGCACTGAGAGAGTGCCTATGCGCTTATTCCTGGTCGTGGTACCAAAGGAACGCGCCCAGTCAGTTCAGCCGATAGACGCTGTCCGTCGGCTTATCTTCACCGTCGTGCGTATCGAAATTTACCACGGCAAAGAAGGACCTGTGCAGTGCCATAGGTGCATGGGTTTCAATCACTCCAGCAGTGTGTGCGAGCGCAAGCTCGCATGTCTGCGGTGTGCTGGAGCCCATCTACTGAGGTACTGCACAAAGCCCTATGAAGCTCGCCACTGTGCGAACTGTGAAGAGGCGCATGTGGGTACATACAAAGGCTGTAAGGTACGGAAGCGCCTCGTTGAGAACCGCCGTGGAGGCCCCCAGCAGCGGAGGCTCCAGCGGTAACCCCGCCGGCAGCTCCCGCTGCACCTACGACTACAGCGACTTCCTCGGCCTTTACTGCGGCCATCCCACAGGCGGACCTGGATGAACTTCAGGACCTAGCCCTGTGGTTCGGTGACCTCTTAAGTAAGGTCTTACCTGTATTGCGTAATTTTAAGTTGCAGTACAGTGACCCCCGACTCTCCCCCCTCCAGAAGCACACACTGTTCCTCTAAACGTTGAAGCAGTTGTACCCGGGTTCCGCTAAGTAATGGCCTCTAGATTCGTTCAGAGACCATTGCGACTCGCGTACTGAAACGCGAACGGTATCCTGGGCCAAGGCCCAGGCGTTCTTGAGTTTTTACAATCCGACGGAATTGACATCTTGATGGTCTGCGAAACCCATCTGAATGCTGTTACTGACTTCTCGCTGCCTAGTTTCGTCGGTCTGATCGTGTCGGCCGACAGGGTGGCTGTAGAGCTATCTTCATAAAGAACCACATAACCCATACTCCTGTCCAACTCCCAGCACTACAGCACGTGGAGGCCTGCGCAATCCGGCTTGCCGTTGGCGGGCTCGACGCACTGATGATAGCTGCATATGACCCACCAAACCACCGCTTTCACGAAGCGGACTACACCACTCTACTGGACTTTCACCCAGTGGTATGCATCGCAGGAGATTTCAACGCATGCCCACTGGCATAGCCGCACCAACAACCCCCGAGGCCGCGGGCTCTACCGCCTCATCAGCGGTATCCCCAGCCTCGTCGCGCACGGACCGAGAGGACCGACTTGTAATCCGGCTCGCGGCAGACCGGATGTTCTTGACATCATAATCACCAACAACATACCATTTCATCTTGACCTCTCGACGGTAAACGAGTTGGACTCCGACCATGACCCTGTCGTGGTGGATACAACCGAGACCGTATCAGCTCTGGTAACACCAGACTGGATACATGAGATCGACTGGGACGCAGCTGTCCTAGACCTAAACCAAACCGTGGACCCGCGACCTAACCCGAGAACCATACCCAACGAACTCCGACAGCTGCTAAAAACCAAGACAACCGTACGGAAGCTATGGCAGCGCTTCCGCCATTTCAGGATCCAAGCAGTGTACCAGCGGTTCAAATCCCTGGCAAGGCGCCTGCTTCGCACGCACCGCAAAGCGGCCTGGGAACACACAATGGCAAATGTAAACCTGGAAGAGAAACAACCCTGGAGGATCATCCGATCCCTAAGGAAAGATAAAAGTCAGTTCCAGCATCCCATCCATGGCACCCGTGGGAGACTCTCCTTTGAGCCCCAGGATAAAGCCACGCATTTCGCAGACTATCTGGAGTCTCAATTCAAACCCCGAGAAGACCCCCAGGACGAGGATTTTACTGAACTCGTGGAAGCGACGGTAAACTGCCGCTATGAGGAGCCCCTGCCGCCCCACGAGGAGATCCGCATTCCTTTAGTCACCCCGAAAGAGGTGGCCTCCCAACTCAAAAACCTAAAACCCAGCAAAGCCCCTGGACATGACGGCGTCACGGCGCCTATGCTCCAGCACCTACCCCGAAAGGCCGTAATCCAACTGACGCGGATTTACAATGCATGCCTACACCTCCGTCACTTTCCAACGTGTTGGAAGGAGGCGAGGGTGGTATGCATTTTGAAACCCGGCAAGGACCCGGTCTTCCCGTCAAGCTATAGATCTATCAGCTTACTCCCGATCGTTTCGAAAGTATTCGAGCGGTTACTCCTACCTCACCTCACCCCTCTCTTCGAGGAGAGACTCCTACTCCCGGATCACCAGTTTGGTTTCCGTACTGGACATTCCACGACCCTGCAGTTGCTGCGACTGGCTGAAAAGGCTGCCCTGGGCTTCCAGGACATCTTCAAAACAGTCGCGGTACTCTTGGACATGGAAAAGGCCTTCGCCATCACGTGGCATCAGGGACTATTGTACAAACTCAAGAGCGCAGAGGTCCCTCCCCCCTACCTTCACATGCTTAGTAGCTTCCTTCGGGACCGCACTTTCAGGGTAAGGCTTGAGCGGAGGCATTCCCCAGTCAGACCAATAGCGGCGGGAGTGCCGGAAGGCAGCGTGCTGTCGCCGTTACTCTTTACCGCCTACATGTCTAACTTCCCCACAGAACCCGGCACTGTTACGTGCCAGTATGCCGACGATGTCCTCATAATAGCACGTAACAGGAATGCCCGTTACTGCTTCCCCCCGCTACAGAGACAGCTCCAGGCCATAGGCAGATAGAGAGAACAGTGGCGGATGGCCATCAGCCCGCAGAAGAACTCCGCTGGCAGCCGGAGAGGTCCCTGAGGTTGCGGCGGCGGATCCCCTGGGTCCGCACCGCCAAATACTTCGGAGTCCTCTTCGACCGCGGCCTTACTTTCACTCCACATGTCAGGTAGAAGGTCGGTATGGGACACACTGCCCTACGGCAGCTGTATCCCATCCTCCGCTCCACCATGCCCACACACATAAAACTACGGCTGTACCGCGCGGTCATCCCGCCGCTGATGCTGTACGGCTGCGAGGTCTGGGGTTCGGTGGCTCGTTCCACCATCCGCAGACTGCAGATCGTGCAGAACAGGGCACTGAGGATGATATATGGCACATACCGTAGATTCCCGTCTAACATTCTCCATTCCCATTCCTGAATCCCCTACATAGTGGACGTTGTGCGAGAAAGAGCTCGCACAATCTACACTAAACTTGTTCATCACCCAATTCCTCTGGTGAACACTCTCGGTCGCTACGACCACACGCTGCCTAGGAGACGCGTAAGTTACCGACTTCCCAAGGACGCCTTGGGAAGGTAGTTTTCGGCCGCCTCTCCCTTCTTTACAGATTAATCCGCCAAGTTAAGCAGCATTGGGCCCGGTCGCAGCTCAGATGGGTGACCGTCACGTTGTTCTCCGACCAGATTCTGCAACACTGGCTTTCCGCTACCCCTACCTACATCCTTTCAGTTGTCCCCGCTAGCTGGCACTGCTTTCCTTGACAGCCCGCAAGCGGCTGGCCAAGTTAAGCAGCATCGGGCCTGGTCCCTCTCTGGGTGGGTGACCACTCCAGTAGGTAAGCCAGCTCGCGCCGGCAGCACAAAGGAAAACACCCTGCCCACAGCACTATGATACAGACATAAACGCTTGCACAAGACTATATCTTTTATATCGCACGGGTAAATCCGCAAGAAAAGCGGATAGGTACCGTGGTGATTTGCCCCCGCCCGAGTACACTCAGGCGACTAGTTCCGGCTCCTGGCTCCATGAATCTGCAGTCGTTAGTCTTTCCTGCCCAGCTTCAGTTCTGAAGATGTCGTCCACAGCTGTTGAGGAAAAGTCAAGTTTTAATTATTTTAATAATTTTAATATTCGACCTATAAGCCTATAAGCCCAGACATGTTATATTTTACGAAGTGCATTCAAAGATAAAATTCACTTTCCTGATCAGTAAATACTTCTTAATTAGTTGTATGTAGGCACTTGTTCTAATACGGAGCTAGTTTTCAATTTTACTTTCTCTACATGTACTATGTACATAGTGTATAGAGAAGGTATTGTATTGCACCCAAAAATTCTACACCGAGATTTCACGGGAAATTTAAGTTTTGAGACCCCTGAATCCAGGAAAAGCATTTTTAGAGAAATGTCGGTGTGTGTCTGTAAGTTTCAAAATAGGTATGATGGTGGTTTCCCGCCAGCTAACTGGAAAAGTGGCATCAACCCAGATACGATTATACACCCCTGAGTAAGATAGCCTTATTTTCAGGAGAGAGAGAGAGAGAGAGATGTTGCAACATTTCGACATGGTTGCCATCTGGAACTAGTGCAGAGTAGAAAGATGAAAAGGCGATTATAGTATTAAAAGTTTGCAGAACGAAAGGCGAACCCTTAAGATTCCACCCGAGTGAAAGCCCAGGATGAAGCTCAGGCTAATAGTTGTCTGAGCTAGACACTTGAGCTAAAGCACTGCCAAGAATGTTTGCGACGCCAAACGTCAACCGCAGCGGTTGTAGATGCTTTAGACCGGCGAACAGCGTATGTGTTGCTTTTCCGGCTACACGGCTTAACTTATTCATGATGGGGAAAGCGTATGTCTACAAATTGTGCTACAAACTTGCTTCATGATGTCTTCTTCCTATCTTTAATAATTTGTCTAGATTAGGCACGCAGCTTTTTAGATTGTGTAAGGTTATCCAAGCAGGGCGACACTGGAAGACTCAGAGAGCACGTCTGCGAGCATTCCGGCATTTATCTGTCGTCCAAGAGACAGGAAACTGACGGGAATGTCCAGTCGATCGCAGAAATAACTGTCTCGGTGGGGTGTTGGTCTAAAAAAATCCACCACATCGTGCTCGTTGTAGTGATAAACGGCCAAACAGGAATAAAGATTCCAATTGGCTCGTTCTAAGCGCTATCTAGATAAATTTGTGAAACATACATCCTCTGCTAAGAGACTAATAAGAAAAGGCAACTGTCCATTAGAATGCAGGTCAGATATGATACTCCATTATAAGAAAACCGCCAACTGTGGAGAACAAACAGTTATGTCCAGGTGTGAAAAACTATTGAAGGCGTCAGAAAGGAATGTACGCTCACCGGTGTTCAGGGGGATAGATTAATATTATCCAAGAATTCGGTGCTCCGTTGACCTCTCGCACAAGTCCGAGTGAAGCTCCAAAGTGGGTGGTGGCATTCACGTCCCCTACCAACAGAATAGATGATGGTATATATATATATATCTTTTATTGCTTCCAAATTACAAAAGATAGAAGCAGGATTCCAACGTTCATGGAGAGAGAAACGTTTACAATTGAAATAACGCGGGGGATAGAAGTTCCAATCACGGCCGCATTGGCGCTGTTGTTTGTTGTTCTATATCTGTAGTGAAATGGCGACGAAACCTCAAGAGAAATAATTTTGTGTGCTGCAATTAGCAAAACTAGAGTCCATTGTTGCAGTTCAACGAGCATTTCGCCGTCAATTTAATAAACAATCGCCGCGTCACAAGCAAATTTACGAGTGGCATCGAAAATTCGTAGATGATGATTGCATGTGCAAAAGGAAAAGCACGGGACGCCCTCGCACATCGGACGCGAATGTCGAGCATATTTGTACACTATACGAAAGGATCCCAAAGAAATCCACATCACGAGCAAGCAACCAACGGTATGGCGAGTTCTAAAACATCGTCTGCACCTGAAGCCATACAAACTGCACTTATTGCAAGCATTGAATCCTGACGACCACAGCAAAAGGTAGGAATTGTACATTGGCATGTTAGAAGATGTGGAGGAAGACAATTTTACTCAACGATTAATGTTTTCCAATGAAAAATTTCCATGCAAGATGGTGTCCCACCTCATTTCTCCTACCACGTCCGACGTTACTTGAATAACACGTTTGCAGGACGTTGGATTGCGAGAGGAGGAGCAGATCAACTTTATCGCCGGTGGCCTCCCAGGTCTCCAGATCTCACTCCATGTGATTTTTATCAATGGGGTTATGTAAAAGACCGTGTTTTTATCACTCCTATGCCTGGCACTCTTGCAGATCTACGACATCGAATTGTTGAAGCTGTAAATTCGATAACTGGAGACCAGCTGATTCGTGTGTGGCAAGAAATTTGCCACCGTTTTGACATATCTTGTGTACCACACGGTGCTCATATTGAATGCATATTATAAAAATGTACACTTTTCTATCTCCATGAACGTTGAAATCATGTTTCTATCTTTTGTAGTTTGGAAGCAATAAATATTTGAAATCTATTCTTTCTTTTTGAAATAACCCTGTATATACTGCAAATAGTAAAGCTAATAGATGGTAGCTTAATCGTTACAGCGACGGACTATATGTCAGATTGGATGGGTACAGATTCAGCAAAGATACCATCTCTGACAAGCATCATGATGACTCCATGTGCAGGAAGACCCTCAGTGGGTGATAAATCACCCATACATAAGATTACTGCGTGATTGTAAGGTAGACTTGAGGACGGAGCTTGGTCTCTTATAATCATACGAGCAAATCATCGTGCTTGACATCTCCACAGATGGCAGATCTATACTGACCAGCACAGAAATCACCTATGTGTCCAAAGCGCTGAGACTTGTAGCATCTGAATAGGTTCGGAATATAGGGCCTAGCCTCGATGGCTTCATACCCTTCATTAATCCTTTGAGGGAAATTTACCCGATCAAAGATAAGGAACAGGGTACGGGTAGGCATGAATTCGCCATTTAGTTTCCATTGAACCCTCTATACGCCTTGTTCTGCCAGATTCTCTTGAAGGTCCAGTGCGAGGGTGGTTACAATGCCGCGCGAGGAGTTCAAAGTTTTATGCATTTCGACCGTAACCGGGTAGCTGCCTAACATAGTCTCTCTTAGAAGTTTGGCTGACTGGAATGCTGAAACTGCCTCAAGCAGTAGTGTACCTTTACGAGCTCTAATGCATGATTGTACCAGACCGGCAATTTTATCTAAGCCTTTTTGGATGGCAAACGAACTGACCGACGTAAATTGTATACCTTCCTTTGTTCTATGGATTACTAAGTAGCGACAACTGAGCTCAACTACTTCTTTTCCCTGCACCTTAAGGTTAGTTTTGATATGTCCCACAAAAAAGGATAAAAATTCATCCTCCAGTGCTCCAAACCCAATAGGCTCGCCGTCCCACTCACCCTGGACTTCAGTATAGTACCTAGCCCTGGTCGATTGACTAGGTGTGGGTTAGTACCTAGCGTCCCGTTTAGGCGAAGCAGAAACCAAAGTGGTGTATGAGGCTGCGCACCCTCCTTAGTCACTGAAAGTTAGAAACCCAAACTCAGATGCGCAACCTTCAACCAACCAGGATATCCATTTCCACCGACACAGGTCCCCATACACGGCCTCCACCTGGATGGGCGTTTTGATGGACTGACTCCCTAACCACTGAGAGGTTGCCCCATATGCGGGAGAGATGGTTACTTCAGGACTCCGGGTGCGCCAAGCCCATACCTACCGTAGTTGGTCCCTGGGGGGGGGGCGGAATAACTATTTAGTTTGCGCCAAAGTTCTGTACTTAAAAAATTGAACGTGCAGAGTCATTACGCAATCCATGCAAGTACGATGAATGGAGAAGAACGTTTCTTTCAATTTGTGCTGAATACCAATTACCAAAATACCTGCTCATATTCACTGATAAAATTATTAAAGTTTTTCGCTGCAAATTATTTCAGATACTGTCGGCGTTACAATGTGAATACAATGAAATTAACCACGTTAAACAGCTTGCTTTTATGTTAATACTTGATTGTTATGTTTGCAGATATTTATGTTAATACTTGATTGTTATGTTTGCAGATATTTATGTTACTACTACCAATTACCATCAAACCTAAAAAAAAAATACGGGTGAGTCTTCTAAGCATGCGGATTGATAACTAGGCGAACCTGCATTTTACAGACGACGCGAAATGCATGTCCCCACACCTCATTCACCGGCTCGTTGATTAGGGCTAAGTGGCGCTCGTTGTTAACTTAATCTAGTAATACAATGATTAACATGCTAGACAATTATGGTGAAGTTCTGAAGTTCAAATCACACCTGCGAATAATTTTTTTATTATTATAATTATTCATTTCTGCACATGTTTCGAGAACGATCTAGCAAATCATGACTTTTTCCCCCCAATGCACTAGATAATGGATTTGCCTATAAATAGGAAGCTCCAGCCCGTCCTGCTCACTGTGAAACAATGTTTTCGGATAGAATGTATTTGACATGCTGTTAATATGCGGGGGAGCGGAGTAGAATGGCTATGCCAACAGAGGTTTCTGCAGAGAACATTTCCTACAGATCACACGTTTCTGCGGGTTGCGGACCGCCGTCCGGAAACAGGTACAGTGCACAAGGCACAGCATCAACGAAGAGATCAGCCTGTCTGTGACCATGCAACGACGCATCGTGTGACTGTGTCATTCAGCATCCGCAATGTGAATCAACTTGATTTTAAAGACAGAAAGAAATGAGACTGCTAAACCTCTGATAGATTTGATGCATGATCTGAGCACGTTTCAATGGGTTTCAAACCGGTGGTTATAGGACAAGAAATATATTAAAATGAAATGTAAACGTTCCGTTTTTACGTAACAACCATATGAGTTCCTTCATTCACGAAAATATCCAGATTTACTGGAATTATTCGTGTGAGCTCAGATGTTAAATCATGTACGCACTTCTAAAATTAGGTTTAGCATACATTTCAATATCTAGGCTTCTGAATGATTTCTCCAGTTGCATAAGCCTGTTGCAAGGTGAAGTTATTTTCTTCTTTATATTAAAGAATTTTCTTTTAGACAAAACGTTCACGTTTAATGCCTCATCAGTTCGCTAAATTATATATCAGCATGCTTTTTTATTATTTATTGTACAAACAACTTTTTTTTGTAGTGTTTAACGCCCGATTTTAGCGCAATGGCACCGCAGGCGATGACACTGGTGATACATGAAGATGGAGCCCCGGTGGAATGTTATGGCGGGGGAAACCGGAGAACCCGGAGAAAACCCGCCCCCGGCGTCGCTTTGTCCACCACAAATCTCACATGCGGTTGCCCGGGCCGTCTAGGTGAAAGGCGAATGTCTGACCACTTGGCCACGGCGCGGCCACAAACAACTTGACAAGCACCCAAAAGTTACCCAAAGATGGCAGGGGTAAACATTTTTCTAAAGCTATTACAGCTTTCCTCCTCTACCTCCTTTTCTTTCTCAGCATGCAATGCATGTTTGCCTTTGACGTTGGACTTTACACGTTTGACTTTGTTTCCCCCTAACATTGAGTGTGCAGCTTGGACGCGATTCCAAGCTTTATCAGCAGTAAATCTCTCAAACAATTTGCTGGAACCCTGGTCATTTTCGCGTTCGCTGTTTCGTCAGTGGCAGCTGAATCATCATTACACGGGTAGTGTCAAAATTATCTCCTTGAAATAGCTCTTCTTCCTGATACCACCACCATTCATTGGAAAGTGGTTACAGCCACCAAATGGATCGCATGGATAGAAAACAAAGCATTTTGGTCGTCACATTCACAGATCCATTTTATTTATTTATTTATTGTTTCATTTATAGTCCACATTTAACTGTAATGGTCATAGCAATGGTGTTTTGCCAGCAGTGGTGTTAACCCGTGCACTGTTGTAAATTGGGCTTCTATTTTTCTATAGTTTTCATACATTGCACATACACAAACACACATATATACTCTCATTCACACTTCCAGACCTCGAGGTGGATAGGGAGTATTTCGGTTATAGATAAATAACAACTTCCCAGCCAAGAATAGAACCCGGGACCCTCACATAACAGAAATGTGATCTATCGACTGAGCTAGCGAGTCAGCACAAGGAGTCAGATACAGTTCTTTTTCGTGTCTCTCTTGAATTTTTAACGCGGTGCAAAAGAAGTACATCTTCACTTGTATTTAACTTCTACCTTATCTGCACACAATGTTATAGAAAATGCACTGCTTAGTAAATAAGTCAGTTTATTAATGTTACTTAAATAAACAAAATAGCATATTGCATATATATATATATAAAGCTATGAGGAATAATTAAACTAATTGTGTATTATTTATGGACGCTCTTTAACCAAGGTTTTCAGTGTCGCGTTCTATATTGAGCGTGAAAGACAGTTTAATTTTTCTCAGAGGCCTCTTTATCGGACTTAAGCTTCTCTTACGCGCCGTAAATACACAACACGGGATCAACGGCTTTATTTTCCTTCCCAAGGAAGCGGTGCTAACGGTTTTTGCGTCCGACAAAAATGCCTCACCCTCTAACTAGTTTGAACCCCCAAGCTTGGGAATCAGAGCCTAGCATGTTAACCCCAGACCACAGAGTATGACCACTTTGTGAAGAAAATCATCCATTGATATATGCAAACCCCGCCCTTTTTGTAAATTTTATCTTGAAAATGTTGATCTTAATGTTATGAAATTGGTAATTATTCATGTTCTGTCCGATGATACGCAGAAAAACATCATATATGTGACCATGTCTTTTCAAACGTCAGACTAAGGGAAAGCTCATCAACTTTGTTTCTCAAATCTCTTGCTTTGGTAAAATATACAGAGAGAGCTCTTAGCATCATTTAAATTTTCTGCATCAATATTGTTTATGGAAACCCTTCTATTTGCATTTGTCTTTGATACCTCTTATGCGTATGCCTGGCGACCCCATCTCCGCAAAAAAACTCCTTTTGCCTAACCACAGGCATTGTTTGCTTAACCCTGTCAGCAATTAGATGCGAAAGCTGCCTTACATTTTTCGGCTGGTTTCATCTGATAACGCACCAGTAGCAGTAATTTAATATTAAATGCAATTTATATTTATGCTTCATTGTATTGTAGAAATATTCCTACATTATAAGATGCGTAGAGATATACAGTATTGTGTCACACACCCGCTTTGCGCTCTCGAATTCACCATGTGCGCGTTTATTCGCGGCTACTTTCTATCTGGCCACTGAATACGAATGAGATTTTATTCAAATATTATATGTGTACTTACTATAAATTTTTTGCCTGTTGCAATCTGCGGAGAAGGTCAAAGGAATCATATCTTAGTGAATTTTCAGATATACGCATCTTTTTTCCATAGCTCCTGATCGAATATTGGTGTTTCCCAATTATGTTAGGGTACCAATCATCAATTTACAGTGTAAAAGTGAAAATTTGTGTCTTTCTATATTTAATTCGCCACTCATACTTAATGTTCATACGTAACATTAAATTAAAAACTGATTTCTGATAATTTCAGTTTAATTATTCCTCATAACTTTGTAACTCTAAATTCGCTTTAAATTCACTTCATTAATGTATAATCTTTGTACCTGGAGCTCTGTTAGACAATTTCTGAATGGTACAACCCTATGTGATTTTATACTGTCTATATTCATAAATGCCTTGTCTATTGCTGTGGATGAGGAGCTTTGAATTCTTGCATGAAGGTTTTCGAGAGGTACATTTTGTATCCTGCGAAAATAGAACCGGTTTGATCCCTCCGAGGGCTAGGAGCTAGATAATATTAATGTTCCCGCAAATTATTAATTCTCTATACGTTTGAAAATGGATGGAGTTTTCTAGTTGTTTTTAAAATTTTCATAATTCCTATTGGTGACCGGCATAAAGCTAGGATTATTAGATTTACTTCATCTATATAGTTTGACTGCGCACATTTCTATCTGCTATTCAAAGCAGAGCCTGAAAAGAGTTTTGCTTGAGGTGCTTTCAAAATGCAGTATACAATATCACAAGGAGGGTTTATAGGACACGAATGTGCTTACATCATCTTGTAGGGAAGTTGTAAGGCAACTTCAAACTAGGTTTCCTGGCGTGCCCGTTCCATTTTTGCTTGCACATAAATTCAGGGAGACGGGATCAATGTGTGATAGGAAACGAAGGCAAACGCGTGTGAATACGGAGCAGAAGTTCGACGAAATCGGAGAAAGATTGGAACGGTCACCTCGAAAATCTCTTATGCGCCTTGCACAATAAACTGACATTTCGAAAGCTTTAGCATGTAAAGCAACAAAACTTTTAAAACTCAAACCATATACGGTTACTGTTGTCCAGGAATTGCTACCACACGATTTTTATTTGTGGGGCAACTTGAAAAATAGAGTTTATAAAACTAATCCCCACACCTTAGAAGGATTAAAACAAAATATTAGGCAGATTTTAACGCTATTTTGGAAGCTGGGCTAACAAGTGTGAATGAAAATTTCTTCAGAAAATATCGTAGATGTATTAATGCAAATGGACGGCATTTCCAACATCTCCTGTAATAAGGTATGTTTTGTGATTATTCTGATAAATGTTAGTCTTTTGAAATTCTATTTCCGTCCAGGCATGTGGGCGGGTGGCGGGCCGTGCGATTCCCAGACAAGCGTACAGTACGTGACCGGAAGACGGACCGTGCGCCTGACGGCCAAGTTCTATTAGATACTAACTCTATTATACTTGCTATAAATATCGGAGGTACTATCAATTTATTGCCTGTTCCAACCTACGGACAGGGTCAAAGGCTATATCTAATAAGATTTTCAGATATACGCATTTTTTTCCAAAACTTTTGATTGAATTTAGACGTTTCCCAAGCATGTTTCTGAGAATTGTATTTAAAGTAGGTTTTAAATCACTCAGATTGATCACTGGATACCATTTTCGTATATGCCTTTCTTTCCTACCTAATTCAATGCACTGCTGCAAATTTTCCGTACTGTAAAACAGAATAGCATGTACCCCCAATCACTATTATGTATGTTCGCCTGCGGTGCCACAAGTAGTAAACCGGGCGTTAAACACTATTAAAAATCATGCATGTAATTTATTATGTTGACAGAGAAGCACGTTTACCGAAGAGAGGGAAAGGTCTTTATGCAAATCATGCATACGTTTGGGATATTGAAAATCTGTCTCCGTTGCAAAGCACGCTTTAGAATCCCGTACGACAGATATTCTGTCTAATAAAAATCAACTTAATTTACCCAACCATCTGAGTTTCCGTACCGTAAGCGAAAAGCCACTCTGATCCCGTGTAAACTGGATAAATGCTATACAGGCAGAGATTCGTTGAGATTCCCCATATATTTATCATTAGTGTTTTTTTAGTGTAGTTAGGACAGTAAACAATACGCCTCTAATACTAGCTCATCTTTTAGCTTATTGCCAAATTTCACATTTCAACATCAAGTAATTTAAAACTCTGAGGAAACCCATAATCATAATAATCTGCTATTTGCTAAAAGATAGATATACTTTAAAGGACTATTACAGGCGCGACATTTGTTTAGCGCCACAAACATCAAGTTTCTTTACTAAAATGTAGTTTTTGTTTGATAATAAACCGAAAATGTTTTAATATAATTGACAATTTCAATTTAAATTACCGCAATTATGCACAAAATTCTTGTAGTCCTGTGATATGATATTTATCTATCATTTTAATTTAATCAGTTTTAAATCCTCTATTATATACATGGACGACATAAAGTTTGTTTCATCTTCAGAGATCATACATATTTCCTTAATATCGGAATACATTTCAATGACACAATGTACAATAATTTTTTGCTAAATGAAGTAACTCATTGTTAAATTATAATATTCAGCATGTCTGCACACAACTTTTGAAGCAACTGATAAAGCCTTTTTTTTTTTTTTTTTTTTTTTTTGCATCGTCGTACTTCAGTTACTATCCAGGATAACTTGTAAAATTAAAAGTTCTCAAAGTGTTGACTGACTATCAGCATATATTAGTAACGGAACCGATGTTCTCTTTGAATATGAGTGGTATATCATTCTCTTCCGGTATTTTAACCGTTTGATCCACCAGGCATTCTGTGTTAGCAAATTTATGTTGGGAAGTTCCTTCATACATATTTCAAAAATTAAAGCCTTTGCAACCATGAAACGATTTTGTAACCGGGCCGCAGTATAAATTATTTTAATCCCTAGATTACTTTCATCTTTTTCTCAAGGTGACAGTCGAAATTACAGAGCAATAGCAAGATTATTCTCTAATGTAAATACCGACATTTATAAGCCTTGATTTAGATATTGAATATTTCGATTTGGTTAAGTAAAACAGGCAATTTTATAGCATTATAAAAAAGCGAGAGAGTATGAGCTTGGATTTGTTTTCTGCGGGGTGTCTTATGTAAGCATGCTTAAATAAACCAAAATCACTAATGTGCACATATAGAACTCCATTTTACGTGTGATGTATCAAGCAAATAAGTGTTTCTCGAACATCATATTGGCGGGTGCTATTTACATATAAAAGAGTGCGCTTCATTATTTGGAATTTGAGTAATTCAAATTTCGGCATGTTGGACAACATATTAGTGAATACTTATATTAGGGAATAGCATTTTGCATTCAAGAGGGATGGCTAAAGTATTAACTTTATTTTACTGCTAAAATAAAATGCATCCACCAGTTACTTGTCTCGAGTTTGTGTTGGTTATAATGTCACGGGTGCACTGTTCCATTTGACATCACTAATTTGCTGCTAATCTCAATTAGTATTTTGGGATCAGCTAATCATACAGTATTCTGGGGTTTTGTGCTATAACTAGAGATTGGATTCCAAACGCTGGCACTGAATACGATTAACCTTCTTTACCGGTGATTGATATGGAGGTGACTGGTGTCCTTTGGATGCAGTTCCTAGAGATTCATTTTCAACCAGCGATCGCAGTGTAGACAGGATTTATGGATTGATGCCAACATTGAAGGCAGTGCTCGAAATCTGGTGCTTCATTACTTTGATCCAGAGTAATAAACATACGTTGCGGTTTAGAACCACTGTTCCTGATGAATGTACATTTTAATAATTTTTCAATATTAATTGTACTAATATAAAATATGCTTACCTTACCGTTTATATTATGTGATTTGGCCTCACTAAGAACTGCATCCGAACTGTCCCTTACGGCTCCTTCTGTAACAGGTATCATACACATTTAGCCGTTACGATATGTTTTCTCAGGGCAAAAATAATAAAATAATCAATGCTAAAAACACTTAAACCAAAAAAGTGAATGTATTTTACATTCTGCACCTATAGGCTTCAAGACCTGGTAAACGAGCTGCTACTAGAGAACTGCAAAGTAGCGCATATACCGATTTATAAGCTGCTGGTCAGGGAACGATCGACAAGTTCACAGATCCAATAGCTTAGCGTTGAAAATAAGATAACTTTGTGGTGTAGGGTTAAAGTGCCTGTATTCGCGTTCACAAGTCTGGTTCGAATAACAGATGTAAAACCACCTATTCTTCCCTTCGTTTTCTTCCCTGGGATATCAGGTAGCTTAAGAGCAAGTGTGCCCTGTCATTTTTTATTTTAAGATTACGTATACCACCACCACCACCACCACTATATCGGTTAGGCATTGCTGTGACTTAGCATAAATTAGTGTACATGCCCTTAAAGGTTAATGGCATTACAAATGAAAACTGCTTTACCAACTACTCCCAAAGGGATCAAACCTAACGGAGCTAGACCTATGAAAAAACATCCTAAACAATAGAATGCACTAAAATTTCAAACTTTCATTGATAAACAGCGAAAAATAAGTCATTACAATTACTGTTTATTACAAAATTGATAAAATGACAATAATTAAATAATATATATTTACAAATATATCTTAGATCACATATAAGAATGAACAGCCACTACAAATGCTAAGGGTTCCGAAACCAGCAATGACATACGACTTAAGTTCAGACGTATTTAAAAAACGATACCAATGACTTGAGTCAAGTTTTGGCTTGGCTATAAAACACAATTGATCATTTGAGGTTAAACAGTATGCGCATTAGCTAACAATTACCTATACTGGCGATAAATAGAACAAAACCAGTAGAATCTCTTAAATTCAAATTCAATAGATATAAAGCGTTCTAAATGAACTACAACACCGTAACGTGGATTAATTTACTTTCTAGAATGGAATTTTCACTTAAAATTTTGAAATAAGAATTTGCTGAGGACACATTTTTCTGAGAAACTGATTAGCCTACCTCATTAAGTAGCTGTAAACGGAGGTGCAGTAGACGGAACTAGTATAACGCTACACAACAGGTAACGAACATAGGTCTGCTAAAGCCCATATTATCTTGTGTGGCAAAACACATAACTTGCCTAAGTGATGGCTACTAAAGTCTTCGCAACTACAGTACTTTACACGGTACATTCACGGAGTAAAGTTAAATTACGATGGAAACGCCAGGTGTAACCAATACTTATTGCACCAATTTTATCTACCCTTAGCAGTTATTATACATATTGTCAGCCTTATAAATAGTGGTTTAATAATGAATAGAACAGAAAACACAGGTATAACAGAATGAGTATTCTATTTCACTTAACTGTACGTACCTATTATTAAGCATATTTATTTTTCTTGGTCTAGAAATCTGCTATCACCAATATAAACGACAATGTGGGTATTGTTATCAGGAATACGGAGGACTCAAGTTGCTAAACACCCTACTGCAAAACTGCAGCATTTATCCTACGTGCATTTTGTCGTTTACGTTTCTGTTTAACACATTTCCACACGAAGACTCACAAATATGCTTAATAATACGTGCGTACAGCTAAACAGAATAGAATACTCATTATGCTATACCTGTGTTTTCTGTCCTATTCATTATTATACCACAATCTATAAGGCTCACCAACATGTATAATTATCGCTATGGGCAGCTAAAATTGGTGCATTATTGATTACACCTGACGTTTCTATCGTAACTTATTTTATTTCTATATCCGTGAGACACTCCGCAAATGTACCTTGTTAACAGAAAAGGCACTTCCAAGCGTTGTAGTTTGTAAAAAGGAGGTTGATGCAACCTTATTAGAGAATAAAAGATGGTAAAATGACAGAGGTAGACAAAGGTAAGAATTGTTTGTATACGCGAAGCTGCCAGATGCATTTCTGGAACTATTATTGTAATCGGCAGAGAAGTATGCAGCAGACGCTGAAATAAGATGTTTCCAAGAGGAGGAAAAAGCTCGGTTGAGATATGGCCGAAAAAAGGCTAGCCTAGGAAAACAACCCAGGGATAAAGCAAGCTAATACAAGGAATCCTTTCCTGTCATTAGATGCAATTGGCCGGCAATTTTGTTTGTCCGTCGTTACATCCATTGCTCGAGAATGTTTACCTAACAGTGGAATTCATCATGAATGGGCAACCAAGGAAGCTAGTCTAACACCAGCACACCGAGAACACAAGAGCGAGCTTCCCCATTCTATATCTTTCAATGCCACATGATCTCCATCAGTTACTTGGGCGAATGAGAAAGTGTTCCGTTCCGATGTTGATGAGCAGTTAGTACTTGACGACCACACTGCACTCGCTATAATTCCGAGCATGCAATAACTACCATGAGAAATGAATCAGAGTAGCATTCAGTCCGTTGCTGAAGTTGGCGCAAATATCTGATATAATGGGTTCCGTAGAATACACCACTGCAGTCGAAGACTGCTTGCCATTATTCGCTCAGTGTATTCGCTTAGAGGAAATGCCTCAAACACACACAGTGCATGTTAACAACTGCGCCACACCTCAAATCTCACCAAAGAGGGACTAAATGGTCATACGGTGACTTAATACTTCCTTGGACAATTAAATCGAACTATTTAAATGTGATCCAGTATAAAAAGGATAGTGTTTCGAGAATGGGACCCTCCACAAGAAAAAACACTATCCCCTCTGAAGTGAAGGAGAGTATAAGAAGGCGTCAAGGATGTGTGACAAACTGGCGACATCTGTAACCAACAGTTTGACTGAAGTGCTGACCAATAAGTAGTGTTGGTCCACTCACTGAAAATGTAAACCTGCATTCCTCTCTTCTTAACGTGTAATATGGTTTCAAGATCTAAGAGAGCCAATTTGTAATGCTGCTTACCAATAATATTAATAAGAAGAATAACAATAATTCATAAAAATGAATAATTTACACCTTTATATAAATAATTTAACTTATTCAAATTGCTATGATAAAATAATCTAGTAAGTAATATTAGCACGATAGCAATACTTATTGTGTTAATACAAGTTACGGTAAGCAGATATTCGTACGGTTACTAAAGCACCTGAACAGGGAACGCATTTTGTCTAGTCTGCACTCGGGTTGCATTAATTGGAAGGAGGGCATATCTAACGTGCGCTGTTAAACAACGTTCTCCTCTTCATGTTTTACTAGGCGCTAACGCAATTTAAAAACATTAACTTCAACTCGTGTTCGCCGTAACAAAGAGATTTGGCAGTTTTCCTTTCCGATGTATTTTGTAGAACAATAGACTGGTACATAACGCTTCAGAACACACTTAGTAATTATAAGTGGCTACTGTTACGTGATACAGTCATTGTTGTCCAACGTATTGCGCATCAATGGTAGTGGTACAGTTCACATACGATTTGAGGGGGATTTAGGGAATCACTCATAATAAGGCTATCCCCCAAGGTGCGACCCTGAACATAGACTCAGCAAATAGCATACAGCTCTGCAGTATAAATTGATGTGCTATTGGGCAAGCCGAAAGTATATGGTTCGGTCCCAGACTCCAAGGCACATCCAACACCGTCAGTGCACTTACTTCCATCGGTGTATATAAAAATACGGCCATTGTATTTTGATAAACATACTAAAAAGCAAGAACGGATACTATACATAGGCTTAGCAGATTTTGCGTAAGCCGTCATACCGAGATCTATCTGGGATGTAGCACATAACCAAGGTGGAACACCCTCTCCTCCTTATGATACACGTTAAGTATTTGATATTAAGCTGCTGGGGAAGCTCACGGAAACGAAAACTTTCAGGCCTTGGATTGAATATGAGGTGGCTGTAACGTTCGTCGAACTCGGTACAGAAAAAGGGGGAGGTTGGATGCGCAGACATACACTTAAGCTAGCAGGACATTGCGCCGGCATCTTAGACGGCGTTAAGCCACTTCGGCGTAGAGGCTAAAAACTGGGCACGTCGGATAGGCATCAAGAGCCATTATGGACAGCGTCCCGATTATGGACAGCGTCCAATCTTTTCAGCACAGATGGATGTGCTGAAGAGTAAACAATGCCTCCATTCTAAGTTGTATCGGATCAGTGCACGATAAAGACGCAGCAACACTGTCCGATCCGCTACCCAAGATTTGACACTTAGTATTCGTAAAATATTAAGAGAACGTTCACACCACGCTTTCAGCTGTGCTGTATTGTGTGACCAGCAAAGATTGCGATGGAAGAACAGCCCAAGGAATGTTGCCTCATCTGCATCTGTACCGAGTCGAAGCGAAGGCGGCAAACTCCTTCTATGGCGCCAGTGTCACCTTCTGCGGTGCCGAAAGTAGTAAAAGCGGTAGTTAAACCCTACCAAAAAACTGAGTTCTCTCGAATAAAACGATTAGAAAACACCCAGCCGACTCTTACTCGGAAAACGCGGTCTCTCATAAACTCCTGTATGAAGAGGTGTAGGCGTCTACGTATATTCCAGTTGTGGGGGGAAGTAATATCTCTCCTTGCCAACAGTATCATAAGTCTTCTCGAGGTCAAAAAATATCGCAACAGGTGATCATCCTAAAGCCGCATTGGGTGTTATTCAGGAGTTCGTGGGATTTCAACCACCACCCCAACCGTCCATTTAACATGCGTTCCATTACCTTGCAAAGGCAACCGATGAGGGAAATAGGACGGTAGCTAGGAGGAAGATGATGATCCTTTCCGGGTTTCAAAATAGGTATGACGGCTTCCCGCCACTTTCCTGGAACCGTAGCGTCAACCCAGATACGGTTATAGGCCTCGAGCAAGAAAGCCTTACCTTCTGGACAGAGATGTTACGTGGATGCCACCTGGACCTGGTGCAGAGCTTCGCAAAGATGCAAGTGCATTCTCTAGCTCCGCTATGGTGAAAAGACGAATGTAATCTTCAAGGTTTTCGGAGTGGAAGGAGAATCTTTGAGATTCTACCTGAGCATTAACGGCAAGAAACTCGCAAATAATTGTCTGAGCTAGACATTTCAGCGAAAGCACTGCCTAAACAATTAACCACGTCAAAGATATCAACAATAGCTCCGGTAGGTATTTAGAGACAGGCGATTGGCACAGGGGTCGGTTTTCTAGACACGCCTTAACTATTCCCATACGACAGAGGAATGAGTGTTTCGATTAAAGGAGGTTACAAATTTGCTCCATGACTGTTTTTTTTTTTTGTTTTTTTTTTTTTCCATCCGTAATAACTTGTCTAGATTGAACATGTATATTCTTATATTGTATGAAGTTATCCAGCGAGGGCGACGTTGGAAGAATCTGAGAGCACGCCTGCAAGCACGAACGGTAACCCGGCATGCATTTGTCCACCATGGAACCGGAAAGCGACGAAGATTGCCAGCTTACCGCGGTGCAGATTTCTCAGCAGCAGAAAGAATGTTTGTTGTGAGATGTTCGACTAAAAAATCCACGGAGTCGTTTTCGTCGTAGTGAAAAACGGCCAACCGGGAATAACGGTTCCAGTTTGCTCGATCTAAGTGCCGTCTAGGTGAAGATATGGAACATACATCGTGAGCTAAGAGACTAATCAGAATAGGAAAGTGGTTATTAGAATGTAAATCAGAGATACTATTCTATTTTAAGGAAACTGCCAACTCTGGGAAACAAACAGCTATATCCAAGCGAGGAAACCTATGGAAGGTGTCAGAAAGAAATGCAGGCTCTTCGATGCTCAGCAGAGGGAGATTATTATTGTCAAAGAAATGACGAGTATTTTACCGCTCGCACAAATTCGAGGTTGTCCTATACTAGGTGGTGGGCATTCACATACCCTACTAACAGAGAGGGTGTTGGTAGCTGCGAAATGAGGTGTTGTAAATCAGTATGCGAGAGGTCAGTGAAGAGAGGAAGGTATATACAACAAATGGTAAATCTGGAAGATGGCAGCTTAATCCTCACAGCGACTGACTGGATGTCAGACTCTAAGGAAACAGATCCAGCTTATATACAGGTGTTAATGAACTACAACGAAATAATTTGCGAGATTGCGCATGTGACGGATATAAGTAATTTGAGATCGGCGATGCATGGTCCCCGGATAAACATAACGCAGCTACATAGCGTTAAACGTGTGGGTATCAGGTGCTGATAAGTCGGTGTTAAAGCAAAGCAGGTTGGAAAAATGGCTTAGAATGTTTTTAAAACTCTGCCCGAGTACAGAAATATCGATTTTTAGCAGTTTGTTACTAGCGTTCTCAAGATTTAATTTCGCAAACATCTGTAAAATCTCGAACTAATCACTTGACAGTGCGACACTGAGCATTCATTAACAACGTTCTTGAGGTAGTCTATTCTGGAGGCGTTTTTACAACTGCTTTGGTGACTTAATGCGTAACGCGGGAACCTGCTATACCAAAGGTCGTGAGTTCGATTCCTGTTATAGAGTAAATGCTTTTTATTATAATTTTTTTCATTCCAGACCAAGTGCCACGATACGGGAACGAGATCCGAACTCGGAAACTATCTTTCACTTGAAAGTCAGTATCATAACCACTACGCTAGAGAGGTACGCTGTAATACGTTCCTTCGTTTTTCGTGTTAAGCTCTCGAATGGTTGATAAATTAGCCAGTGGCGTACTGGCACTTCAGAAACTTATAGCCGCCACTTCGACATCTCAATAAACAGGCCATAAGTCTCCCATCTCAAATTACTTATTTAAGTAATCTACATGTTCTGTGAAAATATTTCGGTGTACTTCATTAACACCCTCTGTGTGTGTGTGTGTGTGTGTGTGTGTGTGTGTGTGTGTGTATATATCGTCTCTGATTACCCCCATACTGCCCCCATGTAACACCCTCTCCTGATGATAAATCACAGTGTACAGAAGAGTAGGGACTCAAGTTCTAATGCTGAGGCCGTAGTTTTCTGTATTGTAAGCATACGACCAACGGCTAATTCTGGTGGAGCAACAGTTCAAGCTCTTGTCGATGTGGTCTAATTCCGCGTATGTTCCACTATAGGAGAGCTATTGTCTATATTATGATACAAGTTATAAATAGAAATGCGTTTCTGCATATTGGACCGTGCTGGTGGGTTTAATTTCTTCTTTTTCTTCTTTTTTGTGGGAATAAAACTTTGTTCAGGAGCACGATCCTGCCGCTTACGCACAGTCCGTCTGGCAGTGAGAGCAGAATCCTCCTGTTCCGCCTCCTCCATGGGGGAGGACCCCTTACCAATGGAAAATGTCGGTTTGAAGTGCTGATCGGCAAAGGTGGTGGTTACGATATAGGCTCCCCCAGAAGACTCCTCAGAAGAGGATCGGCGTCGAGACTGGTGGGATCTATTCTTTTCCTTGAGTGTTTTGGGAGAGGTCTAAAACTCTGTTTAAGGAAGTCTGTTCTAACTTAACTGGCCTTGAAAGGTTTTGCTGGAGCTGAATACACAACGGCTGAACCGTTGTTATTGCCCGACGTCGACGGTTTGGGTGACGCGGTTCTCTTTCCCGTGGCGGTTTTGGCATATGGTAATGCTGGCGTAGACGCTGATGTTGAAGTCTTGGGTAGTAGTCTGGCTACGATAACCTCTGCGATGGTGGTCCCGTTTACATCGGGTTGCAGTTTCCCGACGCGGTATCGGTTTAGCTGTAACGGATGAAGGGTTGGCGGAGGCAAAGGGTCCTATGGGCTTTTGAGAAGGACACATTCTCTCTCTCTCTCTCTCTCTCTCTCTCTCCGTATCTCCTAGATCGCTCTCTCCGCCATAAGACGGGACAATTACGAGAACTAGATGGGTGTTCCCTGCTGCAATTCACACAAGATTGAATGGTAGTACAAGTTTCAAAGAGTGATACCTATCCACATATAGCACAGGTAGAATGAGCAGTACACAGTTCACTAGAATGCCCAAACCGCTGACATTTCTAACATCTGAGTGGGTTTGGAATATAGGACCTAATCTCGATGGTTTCATACCCTGCCTTAATCCTTTGCTGGAGGTCTACCTAGGCACGAGTTCACCATTGACTTTCCGTTGAACCCTATATACAGATTGGACACACTGGTCTGTCAGATCCTCTTGAAGCACCTAATTGAACAAGCCGTCCAATGCGCGGCTGGTGATAACGCCACGCGAGGAGTTCAACGTCTTGTGCTGTTCAACATTAACCGAGTAACTGCCAAACATTTTGGCCTTCAGCAATTTGTCTGCCTGAGATGCCGTAAAAGCCTCCACCAGGAGATTACCATTGCGTGCTTTTATACCGGACCTGCAATTTTGCTTAGACTCTTTTGTATAGCATATGCTTGATCATGATTAACGATTTTCCATTGAATGGAGAGTCAGTTGGTTTTATTTGCCGATGATTCTACAATATACTCCACTCACAATGCACTTGACAAATTAAGTGATAATGTGAATGTAACTTTTAATAAAGGCTGTGCTTGGTTTGAGGCAAATGATTTCTGCCTTGATTTAAAAAAAATCAACATATATTATTTTCCGTAAAAAACGAAGTTGTTAAAAATGTCCAGCTATCTGTCAAACATTTAGGAAGTGTTATTGACCAGAAATTATCATAAAATGATCATATTAATGTAATGTGTATAATATTTTCAAAAGTTATCTACCTATTGAGAAGTACAAAATATTGGATACCGAAGGATTTTCTCACGTCTTCTTATTACGCTTTTTCAATAACATTATTAGTTATGGTACTCACCTTTGGGAAAATTGTTCTAATATAAATAAGGCACTAATTTTACAAAAAGCCATACATACACTATCAGGGGCACATTATGCCCACTGCCGTCCTCTGTTTATTTCTGAGAAAATCTTGACGGTCTTCAATTTGTATATATTTAAATGTTCAATGAATGCTAAATGTAACTATAATAGTTTAATTAACAACAGTGATATCCGTAATTATTCTACAAGACACAATTAACTACCTGTAACGCCAAGGGTTAGGTTAACCAAATCCCAGTGCTGGTATAAATCTGCATGTATTTCTTTGTTAAACAAATTAACACACGAGATGCATGTTTTAAGTATTGATATATTCAAGAAAAGGAATCAAGGATTGGTTAACCAATAACACTTTTTATGACCTAAGAGAGTTTTATACACCTTCTTTAAATGTATATTTGAGTATGTCTGTGTGTCATGTTGTCACCACGACTGTTTAGCAAAAAATTCAATTCAATTCAACGTAAATTTCCGATCTTCCTTATCCTAGTTGTTACTAAGAAGCAAGGTCAACTGCACTCGTCTGCTTCTTCTCCAATTACTAATTTATTTTTGGTTTTGTGTGTCATAAAAGATGGTAACAAATTTCATCCTCCAGTGCTCCCCACCCACCACAGTGCCCAACGAGGGGTCACCCCACTCTGGTGACAGGGATACGCAGCGGATATAGCAGGCTCGCCGATCCACTCACCCTGGAGTTCGGTATACTACCTAGTCCTGGCCTATTGACTAGGGATGGGTTGGTCCCTAGCCTCCGTTTAGGTAAAGCAGAAACCAATTAGGTTGCGCACCCTCTCCAGTTACTGAAAGTCACAAGCCCAGGCTCAGATACGCAACCCTCAACCAACCAGGATATCCCTTTCCACCGATGAGGGCCTCCACGCGCGGTCAACTTGTGGGTGGGCGCTTTCATGGAATCAGGGTTGGTTCGGGACCCCGGGTGCGCCAAACCCATACCTATCGTAGTAGGTCCCACATGAGCGACCTCATAGTCATAGGTAGCCTATTCTTCCTCCTTCCACAGACGAATTCCAAAACTTGCGCTTCAATTTTAAGATGGTTTCCTTTACTAAGGTCATTTAATTTCTTTCTACTAGATTTAGCTGTAAAATATGGTAATTTATGTTTCCGCCATAAGCCAAGGTTGCTCCCCTATATTGAGTTCTCTTCCTGCCTTTCTGTTACCTACTTTTCGGCCTAAAGTGCCACTTTACGCATACAGGTAGCTCATGTATGTTTGTCTCTGTTTGCCCTCCGTTTCGTGATTTTCTACAAATTCAAATATCCCTTACAATAATACACAAAGATAACAAATGACAATATATAATGACTTAAGATAGATGTGATAAATCTTAATGCAGCTACCGGCGAACTACGGAACCATTTTGCATACTAATCTAAAACGGGTTTAAAGGCAATGTCCAGTAGCATTTGTAATACTGAACAAAGAATGTGTATTAGTTTAGCGTGAATGCTGTACATCCATTGGCCGCGCCTTGGCCGAGTGGTTAGACTACTCACCTCTCACCTAAACGGCCGGGGTTCGATCCCAAGCGACCGCATGTTAGATTTGTGGTGGACAAAGCGGCGCTGGGGCGGGTTTTCTCCGGGTACTCCGGTTTCCCCCGCCATCGCATTCCACCGGTGCTCTATCATCGTTCATGTATCATCAGTGTCACCGCCTGCGGTGCCATAAGTAGATAAAGCGGGCGTTAAACACTACAACACAAATGTACATCCATTCATAATATTTTTTCCATGCCATCAGAAAATCCACCAAGAATTTGATAACGGTTTAATAATTACTGTTATTATCATCATGATTGATTTATTCATTTTCAACTTCTACAGACCCTTTCAACAGTAGAGTAATTTATGATCTTTGACTGAAGCATTTGATGGTGTCTTTGCTTTTTGATCTATTAGGTTACTGTATTTTAAATTGTACATTTACTCACATCCACACTTCTAGACTCTATAAAGCATATGAAATAACCCTAATCATAGAAAAATAACCCCTCTGTCCGGGAACGAACCCGGGACCTCCGGGTGAAAATCAGTTCGTTGACCACCCTGGGAGATATTAAACGGTATTTTATTTATTGGAATATTTATTGGAATATAATCAAGTTTCCATTAATAATAATACATGTTATACTTCAGCGTGCTAAGTGTCTTTTCCATTTAGTTATTTTTAAAGATTCTGCGTTTAGTAAGCTACACGGCCGCCTTTCACTGACTGCGAGAAAAAAGCAGCTACCTAGCATCAGTTAGAATTCTATCTCGGGGGGGGGGGGGGGACTGAATATGGAAATGTTGCCCTACCTTCCTTCAAAAAGGTCAGTATATGCAAGTCATGCTGTTTTTTTTTTTTTTTTTTTTTTTTTTTTTTGTGGATAACAGCGCAAATATGAACGCAAATGGTACTTTTAGATCGTCGTTAGGTTTAGAAAGAGTTTTATGTAAATAACATAAGCGCACATTTAACTTTCAATCTGGAAACCAATACTGTGATACAAGTAATTCCAATTTTTTCTTTGTGGCAAAAACAATAACCGGTCCAGTGTCTTTCAATTCGGCTAAATTACCGTGAAGGAGAACACTTTCTCCGTTGTGCGCTGACTTGTATAGTTGTTTAATTTCTGGCAATTCCTCAATGGAAATTGGATCCAGCAATTAATTTCTGGTTAGTTCACGTCTTCTTAACGCTTTATTGTATAGTGTTGCACATATGCAAGAAAGATGATTAATGAAATATTATAGTATTTTTAGTGGAATTTTTCTAATTTTGTATTACACTAACCTTTAACAATAAAATTAAGTTAGTTATAGCTGTTTGATATTGCATATATATTAATATAATAATGCAATAAAACTGAAGTGTTCCTTTTTAAATAAAAAAAACAACAAAATCCATGCAACTGCAGTCAAACATAACCCCGTCAGCATCTAATCGTGCCATCATACCGGCTACTTTATTTGGGCCCTCCCCATCCTTTACCACAGTCATATTTGACTGCAGTCGCTGAGACTCGAATTCACTACGCGCGGCTTTGAATGGATGATCAGTCCACTTCGTATCACATTAACGATGACGGCTATCCCAGTCGCTTTAGTTGTGGTGTCGGTGAAAGGGATATAAATACCGGTTTGCGTAGTAGAGGAAGAAAGGCATATGTAGCAAAAATAATTCAAACAATAAACGGTTAATCCATTTAGATGTTCCTGCGCTCTAACAAGACTTAAAGGACCTGAACTTAACTCATTGCGTATCGCCTGCGAGTGGGTTGTTTCTGGGTGCTTGGGTTGCACCGTCCTTCATTCTATTTTCAATCCATTCTGCTGGAAATGTCCACTGACTAGACGCGTGAAAGTCTTCTCCTTCATTCTAAAATGTTATAAATTAGTACGGCATTAAGAAGGCCGGGGCCGGGATTTAAGGCGCAAAATGACCATAATTTATGATTTAGGAAACACTAAACGAAATAGTATGAAATACAGTCGCTTGGGGTCGTATGAGGGATTTGTGGTGGCCAAGGCGGCGCAGGGGCGGATTTTCTCCGGTTTCTCCTGTTTTCCCCACCTTTGCATTCCACTGATGCTACATCTGTGGAATGCCATATGTGGTAAAAGCAGAAGTTAAAGACTATGAGAACAGTTCTAGAGATAAATTAGCGTTCATGGAAACTGGATAGTTGTATGTATTCATTTACTTGTTAGCTATCTGGGTATACGAGATATCCGAGGTATGGTTCCCTTCTTAAATGCTTGTGTCTAGCTAACCTACTTAGGCTAGGGAGTATTGGGCGTATTTTCCAGTACTTTCGGATAATTTTAAGGGATTTAAATAAGTTTTACAGCCATTCTTATTACCTTTTGCAGTAGTTTGCTGTGTCTTACAGTAATATTTACCATTTTTCCGGGCTTTTAACGCGTTTTGTGTATTCCCAGGTCTATAAAAGAGGTATTGTGGAATATGAAGTAGGAGTGTTAGCGCTTTACCAGATATTCCGGCCCATTTTGAAGGTAATTTAGGCCTGCAACAGGGGTAGTTTGTCGCTGATTTTACAGGTGTTTCATACCATTTTGAGCTGTCTTGGGGCTGTATGACGGGTGTTGTAGAACCACGACTGTACACTCAGTTTTGAGGACATTTTAGAGTATAAAGCCATTTATACTATTTTAGGATCCGGTTAATCTACCTAATGAGATTTTATTGGCATTTTAGGTCGTGTTGAAGTTAGGGCAATCGAGCGATAATTTTTTAGATGCTTCGTAGCCAGTTGTAACGATTATTGTATTTCTCTCATTTTCCCTGTATTTTGCAGTGTTTTATAATAACGTGTTAGCGCCCTCCAGTCTGTAAGTAAATTTTTATGGTATATCGGGGCTCTGGCATAGGTATTTTGGCACTTTGGATGAGATTTCAGAGATATTTTGAAGGTATTTTGTGCTCCAGATTAGATATTATGGTCTCTATGGATAGCTATCAGAGGTCACTTTGCAACACGTTTTAGAGCACTTCAGGATATTTTGAAGGCCTTTTGGGCTCTGGAATAATATTAAGGCCCCTAGGATAGGTGATTCTGGTCACTATGAAGAAATTAAGTCGCCTTTTAAACGGCATTTTACAAGCTTTTGATAGTACTTTATGATCTTGAGGATTTTAAGGAGTTTCAAGACATTCCGGCTGTATTTAATGCGCTAAAACTTTTATTTCTGATGGTTTGTAGCCATTTTGATACTCCCTCTACCAATTTATTTTATAGTAGTCTGCGCTCGTTTAATGGAAACTTACAGCGATTTAGCGGTCATTTCTATTCTTTTTTTATTGTAGTTCTAGAATGTCCATGGCAATTGCTGAACTCTAACGCAATTACTCTCAGTTTTGTAGTATTTCCATATGTTCTAGGCTGATTTTCCACACGTTATAGATTGTACTAGCTGTTTACAATATCTGATATATTTTATTACCAATTTGGCTCCTTTATGACAATATATCTTGATGTGTCCCTCTGTAAACTTCTACACGTTCAGACGCTAACTGCTGGGATAGGATAGGCTGTGTGTGATTCGCAAATCTTTCTGAGGCATGCACAACTAACCTTATCTAACCCTACCCAATATTCTGTTTCATTATTGATATTTCTGTATATTTTATCTGACTCTCCCGTTATGGATGTCTCTCTTCTGTTGTCAAGTCTAGAAACAGCAACTAGAAGAGAGTCTCCGCCTCTTTTTATTCAGATAGTTATTTTTTAAAGCCCACAGCCATATATTTATTGCTTAGAAGTTTCCAGATTATTATATTATTGTTCTTATTATAGTTAATTATTATGTAAGTAACGTAGCTTGGGAGGGTGGCGCCTCTCCTCTTTTATCTGGGCTTGAGACCAGCACTAGAGCTGCTCCTAGTGGCAGAGTTAACGCCTTCCTTTAGTCCTTTTATTCTTATTCAGTCTTGATCTATCGCTTGTTAGGTGTGAGCGATAGTTGACTGTACATCAATTTTCTGCTGGCCAATTAACGATAATTATGAGCCATATTTTCTCATGATGCTTACGCAACTCCGTAATATCCATTAAGCATATGTGGATATTCCATCATTTGCAATCAGTCTTATCACCATGAGGCGACAGAACAATGTTGACTTCTACAGAAGAAATATTATGCTGTTGTGGCAGAATCCCTTTAATCGGAGTTCTTATCGCGTTATTGTTTTACATCAATTTATAAATAAAGCTGTCAAATGTGATGTACCTTTAATAATGTTCCGTTATACGCCTACAAGCTTTTTCCTCCTGTCACTATTAGATGTCGAGGGTGAAGCTCCTAGGGCTCAGTCCTACAGAACACCAGATGATTTTTTCGATACCTTCATTGCTGAGCTTTTCTAAAATATATTTTGTTTTGTGTGGAATGAAATAAGTGCTTTGCAGAATATTTAACTTTATCTCGGTCCACAAAAAGACGTATTTTATCCTGGTTAACTTGATGGATAAAGGAATCGGCAGCCGTATATAGATAAGCTGAAGACATTGAACACCGTAATATGATTCATTTATTCATCATAGTGGTAGGGGGTATATCAGTGTATTTGAGATATCCGGCAAGCTTTGCCAATGTATATAGACATCTTGAATCACATTTCGCCGTGATGTCCTATGAACAGCTGCCAATTTAAGTCGGTATATACTTTTCATCATGAATGTGGGCTTAGCAATCAGATATTCCAGAATGTTGTCACAAGATATATCTATTCGAATATCTATATTCTCCCTTTTTTGTCCAAACATCTCTTTGTTTAATACAGATTCCTTTTAAAGTAATGTCTTACCTTTTGTCGTAATTTCTTATATTCAAAATAAGGTTTTAACCAGCAGTACTAATAGAATTGTATAGCATAATTGATTTGCCTCAGGCGTAGTAAATCTGAGAGCGCATGTTTCATGGTTGTATATTGCAAAATATACTTATTTAAAGGTTCCAGATGAGGAATTAGCTTCTCTGAAGACGAGTGCTTACGCTCCAGACACTCAGGCAGGAACGGTAAATCGTTAAGAAGGCCGTGCATGCTCTGAGTAGGAGACCCGGCATCAACCTATAAAATGCATACAAGCTAAGCATTTTCTTGTAGTGTTTCTAACTTGATATTTTCAGGCGAAATTCAACCCTATTCCATATAATGGCGTGACACAACGCCCAAGTATATTGGTTATAAACGTATTTATATCTTGTAAATTCAGAGGGTTTCAAGAACTAAAACTTCTTAATGTATACGTTGCTGGCCTAAGTGTCATAATAGAAATCCTGACACAAAGCACCCCTTATGCGGAGTTCCACCGTAAAAAAACTGATGGTAGTCAAGAAATAATTTCAAATCAATTTCGTTGTACAGTAGCATGGCGCCTCGTATAAGTCCAGGTAATTTGAAATAATACATGTTATCAACTTTATGCATTCAGATTTGATTTATGGCTGTTTCAAAACATCTGGAGGAGCAATATTTCCGATAAGTAGAGATCACTGGGGTTGCTCAAACATCCAATGTGAAACTAGTTCTAAGCATTTTAGTATGTCCATAGTTGGTCAGTATTGACTAACTCATTCAATTATTAGAATGATTCCCTCAACTAGAAATATATCGTTCAAATTATCCCGAAGGGAAAGCACTCTTAAGTATCAAGTGATTTCTTCTCCAAAAACCTTACACGTCTCAAGAAAGGGGGCCAGAAATGTTGCCAGTATACCCAAACTTGCGCTGCGGAAACAGTATGTAACAACAAAGCCAAGCTTTCCATCTCCAACACACTTGGAAAATTAAATATAACTTTCTTCTGAAGTGGGAATCGCCTGTATTATTCCACTTGTGGAGTTTCACTCCTCAACGATGAAATGTGAATCTTGATCACTTAGGTTATGTACATACACAGGAGTATGCTTACGAGCTTTGAGAGCTAGATTGCACTTATTATGGAGATTTCATCTATTTTCGCCACTATCGTGATGGTAGCCACTTATCTTCCATTTCTCTTCATCGAATTTTCTATTACACAAGTAGCACTACATAGGATATTATTCATCTTTAATATTTAAAGGCTTAATAGTTTTGTATATACTACTAATCGTCATATCGAGAGAAGTTAGGTACTCCATGAACTTCTCAGCAGCATCATAACCACTATATACAGACAATGAATAGCGACTTCGGTCTGCATATGTTCAGCGTTTGTACTGGTTTCACATGAATAGCAAAACTCATTGGCGAATCCGTCTGACACAAATTTGTAATGGAGCTTGCAAGATTATCTGCGCATGAATGATTTGAGAATGCTCTCAAAATATGCGTAGATGACACAAGACAGATTTAGCACTTTTTGCACATTTCCGAATTGGTCGGAGAACATTTCTTGTTTGTCATCCAGTCCTAAACGTTCAAAATTTCAAGCCTTCTGTGACGGTCTTAGAAAACGAAACATAGGCGAAGTGATACTTATTTTCAAAGTTGTTTTATTTACTAAGACGGTGAGGGTTTTTTATTCGCCTATTTCGCCAGAGTAGCATTCATAAAATATTTCTCATGATGATAGCTTTTAGATTTATGTACGTTTCCAAAAAAGACTGGCATAAAGGGACGCAACTTTTTCATAGAAGGGATCTGTATTTACCAATTCAGCGTCGGAGTCCTTCAAAGGTAGGTAGTGCCAAATTTCTGAGTCTTAAGTTCACAATCTTCCATCTCAGTATTTAGTTTCTTGAATTACGCATCAAGTAGGTTCTTTAGATCGGTTTAAGGAAAACATACCTTGTTACGGGTTTTAAATGTCTTAGAAATACCTTTCATGCAGCCTTAAGTATTAACATTCTGCACTCCACTAAAGGATTAATACTGACATATCGATGCATACTTACTTCATTCTGAATGGCCGGAATTGCGCTGCTTTGCTTCTTGCATACACACACACAGGTACTATTTAAGACGACCTCAAAAACCTGCCTCCTAATATTTTATGACACATCCATCGCCCATAGCAATAACAGCTGGCGAGTGTTGGGCTAGCTATTGATTTTCCGGTTTTCCTGAAGTTTATAATTGTTCCACATGTACATTTCATGCTCAATTGCAGCTGTTACTGAAAAAAATGCAGAAGTGTTTGCATTTGAACATTTCACGCAGTTGATCTTCTCGTTTTTCATAAAGGTTTTGCCGCATTTAATGCGCCAGTAGTTCAGTTCGACGTTGGAAAGGATTCCAGAAATGTAGAGTTTTGAAATTCTTCAATGTGATAAATTTCTAAAATCCAAATTTAATGTTTATCATTGTGGACACTTTTTTCACTCTCACAAGTACTCGATGCTTCCGAGAGCTACTTTCACTGCTTGACTTGAAGCAAACTAACACAATGAAGTTCCGAGGTAGACCGATCCCCATTTACACCAGGTAGCAGTCGAGCTTTTTAAGGGGATACATTGTATTATATTACATTATTTTATATTATATTATTTATATTATTATATTTTTATATATTGAATTTTATAGACTCTTCTCGTCTTTATATACTTTCATCTGAATCAAGCTACTAATTTTCAATGAAACGGTAATTACGTGTCTAGAATTATATGCAGCTGCTAACATATGCCTGCCTTTTTATCGATATAGCACGTTATCTGTAATACAATAACGTGTGCAGCTGTAAACTCTTACCTAGAAAGCTATTCTTTTCGTAATATTTGTACTCAAATGCATTTACTATCCTTATATGACACTGCTTCTTAGTAGAATCAATATGCCTCCAAGTTTCAATGATTCTAATGATTTGCCAGCATGAAAACACTCAAGAGGCAAGTAGTCCCGCAGGCATTACTACACAACTATCGTATCTAGAAAATGAGCACCACACCACCATTACAACCAGCAACAGCAGCAGTAGCACTACCACCACCACCACCTACATCATCATTATCACAAACAAACCATATCTATCAGAACCATAGAAAGGCAAAGGATAAAAAGGTAAAACAACGGATTACAATACTGTAAACATAACGCATTATAGGAGTAGACATCCAATCGCGAAGCTTTGGACGTATCAGCAGGAGCGTTAATGAGTACGATTTTCCTTTTTGATTAACTTTCCTCGCATTTACTAGCATTTTGTTTCCAACACTCATATTTCTATTCTTCTTCTGCTCTTCCGTCTTCGTTTACTTTTCTTTCCTTACTGGTAAGGTGCAACATGGAACTATTTGAACCTTATGATCATAATACATCAAAACAAATGCTTCTTTTTGCTGAAATGCAAAACACATTGTTTCAGCTTTGTATAGTCTTTATGCTTCTACGTTGGAGTTGGTCTGACTGGCTCAGTTAAGCGCTAGACATCTGGTCTCAAGGCCGCAGTTCAAGCCCGGCCACACCGAAGATTTTTACGTGCTCTTAAAAGCAACATTCCCATATCAGTGTGTTTTAAAAAAGAATTGCTGCAGGCAAAATTCAACGGCAGTGCTGATAACTCAACGTGATTAGGAACCCCTTTTTTTCCTCCCTTTCTTTTGTGTGATAGGTTTCAACACAATGCATTTTTGGGCATAGGAATCTTGGAGACTTGATTCTGTGTATTAAAATGTATAAGAAGAATGCAGGACTGTAACATGCATAATTCAGCAATATCAAAAAATTCGTCTTTTATTAAGTCAATGCAAGATCTACGGCATAAGTTTTTTCATTGTAATAATCAGGATGAAAGTTTGCTTTTTAGGTTTATGCCTTAAGTATATTTAAGATTTATTTAGTTTTGAAATACGTTCTACAAAAGTCAATATTCGAAGCCGGGCTACGAGGTATAGGAATATCAACAGCGTAATTGTCTATATTAAATGGAGTTAAATAGGTGTTACAGAGGTTGTTTAGCCAGATTACAGAAGAAAACAAAGCAGCTCCCTCAAAGTTTGAAATCGAAGCGGTTGTATTTAAACTACTATTACGTTGGGTTTAATATTTCCATAAATCATATTCTTGTTAAAATGCATTACGAGGCTTTATCGTCCATTGATCGAGGAGATATAAGAAAAAGACCCTTGAGGAATTCGATCCAACGCACCAGTAATATACATTTTAAATAAATTACTAATGACAGCAGGGTATGTTTCCTTGTTGCCCGATTTTTTTTTCTGATTGGTTAGTGTTAGAATAATAATTATCATAGTAATAATAACAATTTAGTTCCGTGCTAACCTCAATACATAGGTGGCTACCATTTGTGACCATGGCCATTATATCGCTATGTCACCATCCTCCATTTAACATGCGCCCTTATTTACTAAATTATCTACACAGTAAACTTAGTTTACAATATATCATTAATTACACCGTATTTATTTGCATTGCCCAATTCATCCTAACTCTCATTAAGAATTCTCCTATGCATCTTAGCTGGCCTTGATCCTTAACGCTCTTCTTTATCTCTACCTCATCATTTGTCCCAACCATTTCCATTACTCCACTCTCCATTCATGTATCCCCTTACGATTAATGATTATGTGCAGTGCACCTCCTGCTCTCGCTAATTTGTCGGTCTTTGTCTCATTTCATCCCTCAAATCTTTCAATTTCCAGATCCCTAGTCGGAACCAAGGCACCCCCTGTTCTCACATTTCTATTGCAAACTTTAGGATCCATTTCCTTCACCTCCTTATAGTATTGTAACAATTTTTCTCTCTCACGTGTGCAAATGAATTCTGCCAATCCATAGGATCCAACCCTTCTCTATGTTTCTCCAAAACCCTTTAGGGGTATCCATTCTGTACCATACAGCCCTTATGCCCTATCTAACGATCTGCTCCTTATCTTACCGTAGCCATAAGTTACATTCCATTCTATTCCCTTGTACCCATTCCAGTGTCTGCCCTCTGAAACTAACCCTCCCTAATTGTGTCATCGCTCCGTCATTAACTGTACACTGCGGTCACCTAAAATTATCTTCCAAACTATTCTGTACACTAAATCCAATGTTTACCACCCTTCCTCAATCCCCCAAATTGCTACTTCACATATTCACCTAAACTCAACCAATGCAAACATGTACACTCTCTCTCTCTCTCTCTCTCTCTCTCTCTCTCTCTCTCTCTCTCTCTCTCTCGCTCACCACCCTACACTCAATGCTGTAACCATGAGTAATTATCATCAAAAATGTATATCCCCTGTGCCTTGAGTCTAGTTCCTGAAGATTCGATAATCCAAAAATTATGCGCGATATAACCTTCCAATACAACTTAGATACGAGAATGTAAACCGAAGATATTAAAGGAAAAATTATTTTAGACTCCGTTCAATTCCGACTTTTTAAGGAATAGTTTTAACTTTTCTTCTGTAATGTAACTATAATAGCTAAATAATCTCTGTAACGTGTAGACAACTGCATTTAACATAGAGTTAAGCTGTAACCAATTCTACATTTTGCGTGCTAATTCTATAGATTTATTTCGAAATGAAACCATTATTTAAGAAATATGCAGCAAGCTGTGGCCTAAAAATTAAATATTCCCCGGACTATTGCATTCAAAATGTCTACACTGAGGGTCTAGGAACAAATAGGAGCTCTTAACAATAAAATTCTATAAATATAATTAAATCTTCAGTATATCTTCGTTGAAAAACGAGCAGAGTGCAGCGAAATTACTGTTATGTTATAGTGATTTTGAGGGAAAACGCTATAGGTTACGTTGATATTAAGGCCATAACGTTCAAGTCATTTGATGTCGCATATTATCTCTAAAGAGAATGAAGAAAACGAAGACGGAGGAGCAACATAGGTGGAACAACCTGAATACATAAAATACAAGAACATGTGAGGGAAATTAAATAAAACAAAAATTATACTGAATTAACACTTATGCTAATTCCCGTTCAAATTTACGACGATCGCTACGCCTATTTATGAGCCTTTTGTTAATAGCCTTGTACATTTATTTCCCGTCTCTTTTCAGTATATTTTGTTTCTTTTTATGGGCAAATAGAGTCGTTTGTTATGGCGGTGTTGGTTTTGGTGGCGATGGTTATTATGATGACGATTGTGTTGCAAGACTACTTGTCTCTGCTAGAAAGTGTTTTCAGGCTGGCAAGTCATCAGACCTGTTGAAACTTTGAAAACATTTTGCTCAGGTATGGAATAAGGTCCTGCGAGGCGAGCATATGCATGCATAGGCTTTACAAATAATGACAACCAAATAAACCGATTTTTAGGCAACGGTCAACGTAGCTGTGCTGGCAATTTGTATTCTGGATCATGTGATATATCGATAAAAGGCGGCAAGATATCCGTTGCATACAAATCCGGGCATTTAATCGCCATTTCATTGATAATTAATAGTTTCATTCGGCCGTAGGTAGATAAAAACGAGGAAACATTGTTAACTCGAATGAAACAGTTAATATATGATTTATTTTTTTAAAAGTCTAGAGATGCATTAAATACGCACAGTAACGCCGAACACGAAATACAGAAAAACGAACATCTTAAGATGACCCTCAACTCCGTATATGCCACTGGTACAAATAGGCGTCGAGTGTGCTCCGATCACCGTTGTGTCAGTTTGCTTCGATTAGAGTAGATCAGATCCTCTTAGTGAAATTAGCGCTCAACAGCTTCCATTACTTGTGCAGATGAAAACCGTGTGCCATTGAATCAAGTTTGTAACATTTTACGACATTTATCAGATTGATGAGGTGAACACTAAATATTTGGAGTTCCTTTTAAACGCTGCTACGAACTACAACCTGTATTAAATGCGACAAAAGCTTTCTGAAAAGCTAGAACAACAGACATAATTAGATATGCTGCAGATAACTTCAAATGCAAACACGGTTCCGTATTCTTTATCAACAGATACGAGAGGTGAATGAAAAGTAATGCCCCCACTTTCGTAGCTCTTCAACAGATGGCAGCATTGGTATGCGGCAGGTACTGGCTTGTTCCGTGGCCTCTTCTCTACAGCTTCAGTTGGCGGGAAGCCTTAGCATTGAACGGTTGTGTTGTTACAGTGCAAAGTATGGAACCCTGCGCAGACGGTCGGTCAATGAGATTTAAGCAATGTGCAGTCATTGAATTCTTGACAGCAGAAGGTGTCACTCCAAAGGAGATTCATCAGAGAATGAAAGCAGTTTATGGTGATTGTGTTGTGAGTACTGTGCGTCGTTGGGCGAGTAAGTTTAAAAATGTTGAGGGGGAACATCTGACTTGCGTGACAAACAAAGGGTTGGAGGTCCTGTGACAGCAAATACCGAGTTTCACAAGCAAAATGTCGTATCAGTCAGAGAGAAATTGCAAGCAAAACTGGCATTTCACAAGAACGTGTGGGTTACAGTATTGCCTTGCTTGGCTATTGGAAGATCTGTGCAATATGGGTACCCCGGATGCTGACTCCTGAAATGAAAGCGCACAGACTTGAAATTTGCCAGGAACTCCGCTCGCGTTACGAGAATGAAGGTGACGCCTTTCTCCATTCAGTTGGGACAGGAGACGAAACGTCAGTCTAAGGAATGTCGACACAAAGACTTGCTCCAGAAAAAGACATTCAAGACGTAGCCCTCAGCTGGAAAAATAATGGCCACAGTCTTCTGATGGTGTTATCCATGTTGATTTCCTTGATCGTGGAACAACAATAAGTTCAGAGCGTTACATCACAACGCTGCGAACTCTGAAACGAAGGCTAACAAGTGTCCGAAAGGAAAAGGGAAATGCTTTCCTGCATCATGACAATGCCAAACCACACACTTCACGTGGCACCACAGCAGAACTTCAGAGACTGAATTTCACCACCGTATGGCATCCTCCATACAGTCCAGATGTCTGTTAGGTTGGGAGGATTAGAACGCTCAACTTCGGCGTTATCAGCGCCCTTAATAACGAACTAAAAGCAGCAGATGTCCAGAGTTAAAACCATGTGAAATATTTTCATAGAGAAAATAAAAGCTAAAATTAGCTACCGAATGAGATTAAAAACTATCCAGTTCTAAAAACTCAGTAAAAACAATAAAACCATTCTGACAAGGTATCAGAAAACGGTTAAAAAGAGCTAAAATCATAGGTCATTAAAACAGTACTACCACCATACAAATTCAAATCCTGGCTGTAAAAGAGATTTGTGATAACAATTTAAAAGCCTTATCCACCGCCACAAGATTGTCGTCAAGCACCTCTCTCAGAGAAGACGGAATTTGCCAGGATCTCTGTTTAAAAGCTAATTGTGAGTAAAAAACAGTGGCCAATCCGCAACCGAGCCAATATCACCTCCTACCGACGAGAAGGGCGCGAGGAGGTTGCCCAGGTTATAGGGAGCTCCTTCTCTTCCCTAAGCTTGTTACCGCGGAGAGCCGACCACTCCGCATGCCAGCCCAAAAGTACCGCTACCGCCTGCGATGCCATTAGTAGTTAAAGCGGGCGTTAAACACTACCAAAAAAAAAAAAAAAAAAAAAAAAAAAAAAAAAGTACCGCTGTCCGTATAACCACCCCAAAATCTTCAGCTATAGCACTGGTAACAGTGCCAATTCCGCCAGTTCATTCCCCGGCTAGCCAACGTGACCAAGAATCCAGGCGCACTTCACAGTAACACCGAGGGCGTGCAAAATGCGCTGCACTAAAGGATGGTAGTTGTACAGCTCACGAATGCTCTGAAGCGCACTAATGGAATCATTCAGTATAAAGCAGTTGAGAAGGGCTCGGTAAATAACACAAAGCTCTTCAGTATAAATAGATGTGATAAAAATTCTAAAAAGCAAGTACGAATACTGGACCCAGGGAGATCCTATTTCCTATAGGCCGTCATTCCGAGATCGACGTAGGATGCATCACGTAACCAAGGGGGGTAAACTCTCTCCCCCTTGGGAAACATAGGAGACAGTGCAATAGCGTGTTTCCGAAGAAGCTCCCGGAAACGAAAACCAGCAGGCTTGGGACTGAGTGACAGGTTTCTATAATGTACATCCAGCCTGGTACTGAAAAACGGATTAAAGGTTGGATGTGTGGGCATGCACTTAAGCCCACAACCATAAATACCGAGTAGGATATCCCGACGACTTCGCAGAGGGGGCTCTGCCGATTCGGCATAAAAGCTAACTACTGGCCTAGTCGGGAGAGCTCCGACCGCCATTTGGATGCCCTGATTGTGGACAGTGTCTTATCTGCTCAGCACAAATGCTGAAGCATCCATATTCCAAATTAGATCGGATCATGGCACGATAAAGACGTAGTAAAACTGTCCGATCCGCTCTCCAAGAATTCCCAGTTATTATCCCTAAAATATTGAGCGAACGGTCACATCGCGCTCTCAGCTGTGCTATATGTGGTGACCAGCAAAGTTTTCGATCGAGGATCAACCCAAGGAATCTCGCCTCATCTGCAAATGCAATTAAAGCTCGACCGAGTTACAGTGTAGGCGGCAATTGTCTTCTACGGCGCCAAACGTTTAAGCAGACGGACTTTTCTCTGGAGAAGTGAAAGCCATTTTGAGAACTCCAAGCAGAGATATTATCTAAACACCGCTGTAGACGGCGTTCGAGAAAGGATGTTCGCTGAGAACTACAAAAGACAGCAAGTCGTCTACAAATAGAAAGGACGAGACACCATGGGGAACACAATGCAATATAGATTAATCGCTATAGCAAACAGCGTGACGCTCAGTGCCGAGCCCTGAGGTACTCCATTCTCCTGAATAAAATGGTTAGAAAAAACCGAGCCGAACTTTATTCGGAAAACGCGGTCACTCATTACCTCCTGAATGAATAACGGTAGGCGTCCACGTATATTCCAGGTGAGGAGGGAACCCATGATCCCTGCTCGCCAACAAGCATCATATGCCTTTTCGAGGTAAAAAAATAAACCAACTGTTTGGCAGTTAAGAAAACCGTCCATTATCTGCGCCAAAAGTGACACAAGGCGGTCGGCCGATGATCGACGACGTCGAATACCACACTGGATGTTGGTCAGTAAATTGTGCGATTCCAACCACCATACCAATCGCACATTGATCATGCGTTCCATCATTTTGCAAAGCAACTGTTGAGGGAAATAGGACGGTAGCTGGACGGAAGATGACGGTCCTTTCCAGTTTTGAGAATAGGTATGATGATGGCCCCTCGCCATTTTCTGGGAAAGGTGGCATCTACCCAGATACGATTATAGACCTCGAGTAAGAAACCTTGCCCTTAGGAGACAGATGCTGCAGCATTTGAACGTGGATACCATCAGGACCTATCGCAGAGTTCAGCGTATATGAGAGGGCATTGTCTATTTCCGCTATGGTAAAAAGGTGGTTGTAGTCTTCAAGGTTTCCAGAGCGGAAGGCAAATCCTTGAGATTCAACCTGAGCCTTAACTGGAAGAAACTCAGGCGAATAATGGTCAGAGCGAAAGCACTGCCCAGAGTGTTAGTCACGTCAAATGCATCAACAACTGTTCCATCAGGTGCTGTCAGACCGGCGATGGGTAAAGGAGTTGTTTTCCCGGCCACACGCCTCAACTTATCCCGCATGACAGAGAAAGGTGTATGTCGATTAACCGGCAATGATGCACCTACAATATACCGTAGGTGTATAATCGTGACAAACCTCTTCACAAATTGGCGGGTATCCCTAACCCAAGTTTATGTCGTAATTCACAACTGATATTTAATAATGGCATGTGAAGAAACTTTCGACTCCTCCTCTAAATAAAGTTCTAAGACCTTGTATCAGTAATTGCTACCGAAAATTTCCGGTGGCTCAGAAAGTTCTCTGCCTGAAACCATCATCCAGGAAAATACGCAAAATAGAGTTATAGACATAAATCTCAGGTGTTAGTATGTGTGCTTAGCAACTAAAATTCACATTACCGTGACAAAGCGGTCCAAACAATTACGTAATTGTGTTAAAAGTGAATTAATGCAGGGTTGTATTTATTTAATAGCTACAAGTTACACAACAGTGATATAAAATAACAGCATTAAGTGCATTTAAATGATGTGACCCTGTTTTAAAAGTCATCCTATAAGGACTTCAAAACGATGTGTTGCAACCAGCTACGCTTTTAGCCAGTCATCAGAGCTTCAATTACCAATTATAGTAATACCCATCTTATATTAGTTATTAACTAGTGTTTTGCACCGTATTGCATTGAAATAGAGTATTAGCATTTTATACTATTTTATGTGATGGAACTGTGTTGAAAAGTATTTGGTATTTCAAGGTAAACTTGACAAAATGATGAACGTATTGTTTTCGTTACAAATGGAAGCCATACAGCCAACAGAGTTTATGGCAATTATAGCTAATACCGGCAATCCGGTTGAGAGGCATCCAAAATTAAAATTAAATATCTCGCAAACTAATTCATATACACGCCGGCCAAGTTACATAACTACAAAGGGAATCTACGGACTTTTTTTTTTTTTGTTGCGTGATTCGCAATATTGGTAGGTTGTGTTACGCTCAGCTGAAATGGCGTCAGTGCAAGAGCAGGTTCAGTTTGTTTTGTGATTGGCAGAGTTGCTATCCGTTACGTCTGTACAACGACGTTTTAGAACCCAATATAAACATGAACCGCCTACGAGGGAAAGCGTTCGATTCTGGGACAATAAGCTGAAAACCACGGAACGTCTGTTAAGTGAAAAATCTCCAAGAAAGCCGCGGACCTATGAAGAAAATGTCAATCACATTATAGAAGCATTCCAAAGAAGCTTACGTAAATCTGTTCGTGCTGCTAGTTTGCAGATACAGATTCCAGGTTCAACAGTGCAGGATATGTTGCACAAAAGACTCAGAGATTCAAATGTTTCACGCAATAAAACCTTATGGCAAAGCTGTACAGTAATCAAAGTAAACAAATTAGGTAAATAAAAAGTAGGATATACAGCACCGGAGTCCCGATCAGACTCCGGAACTGTATTTAGAAGAAAAAAAAACTGGAGAGGGACATCCCGAAAGTTAACGTGTGGACTTAGTGCATAACATGGTGATCGGAACGTTCTGTTTCTTAAAACCTACAGTAACTGCAACTTTTTAACATGAACAGTATGCTCTCCCACAACTACCGCATGAAGCTTTCCTCCTTCAGGACGGAGCTCAGCCACATTTCAGCTTCATCGCCAGGGAATTTCTAAATAGAGAACTGCGCGAGAGGTGGACCGGCAGGAATGGGCCAACTGCTTCGCCTCCTAGATCTCCAGACTTAATCCCATTAGATTTTTTCTTAGTTCTTCTTACTTCCTTGGGATACTCGAATACATTGCTCTCAAAGTAAATATTTTGGCATTTTAAAATTTGAGCATTTTACAAAGGGGTTGGTAGCCTGCTTCTCCAACAAGGCGTAATTTTGTTCTTACTTCTGCTTTCGAACCTGAGAGATAGAGTAAACTTTCTTCTTCTTCTTCTTTTTTTTAAGTCCTTTCTTTTACCTCAATTATTTCTAGTTTGTTTTTTGAGTGAAACAAGAGCCCAATTGGCAGGTATGAATATCGTATTTAAAGTATGAAATAGGTAGGCATTCATCCAGTACCACAATTACAATTGATTAATGACATTTCCATATGAAATTAAAAGAAATTGATAAGATTTAAACTGGAAGTTTACACCATTAACTATAAGTTAGTGGTAGATAGGTAGGTAGGTAGGTAGCTAGGTGGGTAGGGGGGTGGGTAGGTAGGTAAGTATGCGTGTCAACCATGCTGCTTCACATAATTGCTCAGATATGTATAATGACGCATTTCTAGGTTCTCTCGTTCGCACGCAAGCTATCTGACAACGATGTTTGTCGCTGCGAGAGTGCAAAAACTTGATTTCCAGAGTGGAAAATCTTTATGCAGAATATTCCTCTTGTTCTCCTTCTTCTCGTGGCCAGATAATATTCGCTATGCACAACAACAGTAGTTGGCTGGAGGCGGTAAGTAAACAACAAAATGAAATTGAGTTTTATTTATAGAGGTGCTTTGGTTACTGTGTTTCTCAACGTCCCATTTTATATTGGGCGTGAAAGGCCGCTTAATTTTGCTCAGAGATCTCTATATGAGGCTTGAGGTTCTTTTGCGTGCCGTAAATCTACGATACCGGACCAGTGACTTTACTTACCTTCCGAAGGGAGCAAGTAAACAACGCTAGAATTATGTAGTAACAATGATTTAATTTTCAGATACAATATGTTATTTCACGACATCAGCATCATGGTCATGTGCAATGGCCAAAGAATAGAAAACACGTTGAAAATTGCGATCGTACAAATACCTTTTCCAAATGTTATAACGAGGGAAAATGTGTGTGTTTTTATGGAGATATCAAAAAACATTCAAGAGATTTTGATAGTTACTTCACCATTGACAGAAAGTTCGTTCTGATGGACGAAGTTATGAAGCACCTTCTAATTTAAACTACTCAAAGATTAAAACGTATTTACAAAGCTCTTGTATCCGAACATGAACACATTGTAGTTAAATGAAGATAAGGTTTACGAAGGCCATGGTTGTTTTTATTTCATACAATATGAATATATTATTGCTGCGCTAACAAAAGTCGGCACATTATCTACAAAGAATATACATATAGGGCAATGGTTTGATACTTCAGCGATCATAAAATAGAAGTTACACACAGTCGATTGATCCAGTGTTGTTTTAGTTGCCATGCATCATCACTGCACATATGTAGCATGTAATATAGCACTATACAAACTCTGTATAACCTTTATTCTAATTCTGTAGATATTATGCACTAAGCAACGTAGACCCCAAAACCTTCCAGTAACACTTACGAGAGGGGACCCTCCCAAAACAGATTTTTTTTATTCATCTTTATTTTTCATTTTAATTGCACCCTTCATTCACAGTAGTTTATTTCCCTTCTCAGTATTGTCCATGTGCTTTAATACACTTGAACCCACGCTTTTGCCACTGCTGAAAAAAGATAAAACAATATAATAATAATAATAATAATAATAATAATAATAATAATAATAATAATAATAATAATAAAGCTTGACGGAGCCAGATCAGGTGAGTATGGCGGATGAGGCACAAGCATTTAATTTTTTTTTTTGTCAAAAACTGTGTTGCTGTGCTGTTACTCGCATTTCGGGCTGTTTTCGTCGCACACTCGTAATCTTCTTAACATCTCCAGATAAAAATGTTGATTCACTGTTTGTCCTGGAGGAACTCTTTTTGGACAATGCCATTCACGTAAAACAACACAACAAATCAACATTGTTTTTACATTGAATCTCACTTGAAGTGTTTTCTTGGGTCGTGATGAATTTAGAGTTTTCCACAAGCTCGAGGGCTAAATTGATTTTGGACCACCACTCGCCTCTCACCAAGGCGGCCTGGGTGCGATCCAGGTGACCGTAAATGGGATTTGTGGCGGACAAAGAAAGCAGGGGGCCTGTTTTCTCCGGGTTCTCCAGTTTTCTCGACTTCGCATTTCAGCGGTGCTCCATCTTCATTCCATGTATCATCAGTGTCATCGCCTGCGATACCCATGTAGTAAAAGCGGGGTTTAAACACTAAACATCCAAAAAAGTAATAATTATAATCTGGATCTTACCCTAGGACCAACAATCATTCCCAGACAAAATTTTTTGAAGAATATTTGGATCATCCTGAACCTCACTCATCAAACATTCACGCGGTTTTCTCTGTGGTTATCTGCCGGCACCCAGGAACAAATTTTGCATACACCCGTCTCTTGTGCAAATTTCCTGTTAAATTTTGCTGGACGATGCTCCATTACACATTTGTTTCTTCAGAAACTTGGTCAATGGTCTTTCGACGATCTCATCACTTGCAAGTTTG